>NW_020769316.1:9536136-9650442 GCF_900518735.1 Pseudonaja textilis | reverse complement strand
ATAGAATAGAATAGAATAGAATAGAATAGAATAGAATAGAATAGAATTATTTATTGGCCAAGTAGAGTTGGACACAGGCCTTGAATTCTACCAGTTTACACCTATTCGCTAGAACTGGTTGTTAACATTCTAAGCAGTTCAGAGAACCGGTTGTTAGAAGAAATTACTGGCCTAATCCTGTAGGGAAGGCAGGAAGGAAACATTCTGGTGTTGCTTACAGAAACTGCCTCTCTGTTAACCCTTATTACATTCTTGGCAGGACTAGACTTCCTGTCTCAGGAATGTCTCTGGAGGTTTTTTCCCCTCCTTTGCTGGTACTTTGCTTGTGTGGAGTGACCATTCAAAGTTACAATGGCACTGAAAAAAGTGACTTATGACCATTTTTCACACTTACAACTGTTGCAGCATCTCCACAGTCACGAGAGGCCAGGCGAGGAGATGCGTACCTCGATGTGAATGATATTGAGTTGGCCACGCCCAGCCAATAACATGACACCAAGCCACGCCCACCCAGTCACACAACCATCAAGCCACGCCCACCAACTAAGCCATGCCCATAGAACCGGTTGTTTAAAAAATTGAATCCCACTCCTGGTTGGACACACAAGGGATTTGTCTTGGTGCAAATACTCTCAGTATACATAAAAGAAAAGATACATTCGTCAACCTCATGAGACCAGACTTGAAAATCAAGTCCACAAAAAAACTATTAACTCTACTAGATAGGCTATAATGGGTAGAATTTTGCAAATCTGGATTGTGCTTTTCCTTCTTTCCTTTTTATATCCCAGTGAATGGCCAGCCTGGGTGTCAGCCTCCATTTGGAATCGTAGAAACTCTGTTAATAAACCGCGTTACTCACAGTTCTTTGTGGATAGATGTGTTTATTATAATCTGTTTCTTCCAACCACGGCAACAACGGCAATCCCGAGTTAAGCCAGTGCTGAGAGCATCTGCATCTCAGCGCCTTTTATGATCCAGGTCCAACCCTCCCATCTACCTAACATCCGCCCTCCCCATTAACCCAGCTCGCCTCCACCCCACAATGCTAATCGCTACTACCATTAAGTGATAATCACGTTTGCAATCCTTCCGCCCCCATTGCTGGCAGTTCCCCCCACCCATCCATCCATCCCAAATACACCCACATCACACAGCAATGCTCAAAATCGACGTGGATCTCTGAATAACCGACAGTGTTCCCTTCCCTGAGCTCTGTAATGACACCGCAAACATCGCCTTCAATCAACTGGTCCCGTTGAGCCAAGCATGAGAAGAGCGGCAAAACCCTCCCCCTAGCCAGTCTTTGCGTGTTGTACGTGCCGAGGTGAATTGTCAGGCTTCACTGCAATCGAGTTGAACTGGGAAGGACAAGAACGGAAAACCTTTCCCCAACCATGTCAATATGTTGGACTTCACACTGTAGGACGGGCCGACAGGATCTTTGAAGCCCACCACTGGGTCTCTTCTTGATACGTGGAGTCCTCGACTTACAACAGTTTGTTTCGTTTGCAGTGGTTGAGAATATCATTTAGTTCATTTAGTGACCACTGAAAGTTACAACGGCATTGAAAATAGTGACTTATGACCGTTTTTCACAGTTATGACCTTTATAGCATACACCCCATGCTCATATGATCAAATTCAGATGTTTGGCAACTGGATCATATTTATATGACTGCTGCTGTATCCCAAGATCATGTGATAATTTTTTTTGCAACCTTCTGACAAGCAAAGTCAATGGAGAAGCTAGATTCACTTAACAACAGGGTTACTAACTTATCAACTGCTGTGATTCATTTAACAACTGTGGCAAGAAACATCGCAAAATGGGGGAAAAGTCACTTAACAAATATCTCACTTAACAACAGAAATTTTGGGCTGAATTGTGGTCATAAGTCAAGCACTATCTGTACTATCTCTGTTCCCAGGACTTAAGAAATGCTTCTGTCCTTTTTGCTTAGTCTATGGTTTCTGAATACTTGCTTCAAGGCCATTTGCTTCCTGCCTTTCTATAGGTGTAAATCTAATGAGGGTTATTGATTTTAAAAAAACAAGCCTGTTTCTATTTTAGCCCGCATAAATTTTCATAACTCAACCATAACTTGTTTAATGGTAGTTATTTCACCACTAATGATTTATAGGTTCATCAAACCATCACTATGACAAAATTACTGTGTACAGGTTTTATGCCTGTTAAGAAATGATAACAGATAACATATAATCACAGTTGGAAGGGACCTTGGAGATCATCTAGTCCAACCTGCCCAACCGGCAGACCTTATACCATTTCTGACAAATGGCAGTCCAATCTCTTCTTGAAAGTCTCAAGTGATGGTGCTCCCACAATTCCCCAGGACAAGCTGTTCCACTGGTTGATTGTTCTCACTGTTAGAAAGGTTCTCCTTATTTCCAGGTTAAATCTCTCCTTGTTCAGTTACCATCCATTATTCCTTGTCTGGCCTACAGGTGCTTTAGAAAATAGTGTGACCCCTTCGTCTCTGTGGCAGCCCATCAAATATTGGAAGACTGCTATCATGTCTCCTCTGGTCCTTCCCTTCACTAGACTAGCCATGCCCAGTTCCTATAACCATTCTTCATATGTTTTAGTCTCCAGTCCCCTAATCATCCTGGTTGCTCTTCTCTGTACTTTTTCTAGAGTCTCACCATCTTTTTTATAATGTGGTGAACAAAACTATATGCAGTACTCTAGGTGTGGTTTTGCGAAGGTTGAATAATATTGTACTATAAAGATGCTAGAAGTTAGTAAATGGCTTCTGGAGCAGTTCTTCATGTCTTTCCCAAGCTAGGTTTATTGCCTAGAATTAATATTGATATGCAAGTCCCAGTTTGCATAACTATGGCATGTCAACCAATATACCAATGGCTATTAATCCAATATTTTTGATGTAAAGATTGGTATGGTTCAGTTCACTAGCACTCTAAGCTAAAAATCGAATAAGGCTATGGTTTGCTGTGTTGTATGAACCTCACAGTAGTGATTTCTAAAACATGGTTTGTGATTTAGCATAATATCTGAGTCCAGCCAATTATAATAGATTTAAACATTGGCTTAGTGCAATGCAAGAACCAGGTTTAAGAGGCACTGCTGGACATTAAACAGTCAATGTGGAAAAGGGTATGTTTTAAGAGCTCCACACCCACAAGTCATCAGTGTTAGCAAAAACTAAGGGATTTCTACTGTGAAAAAAGGAATTCTCCTCCTCAAAGGCTGTGTCTTGTGCACTGTTTTCTCATTGTCCTTCCACTTTCTGCCCAAACAGTACCACTTCCCAGTGAAGGGGAATGGAATAAGGGCAAGCATCTGGGACGCTGACTTTCCTTGTTCCTCCATAACTAATGTGCTTTAATTGAGAGCCAGAAATGGCAAAGTGATATGAGTAAACTCCATTATAGGAGCTTTGCTGAATTTGTCACACTCTTTGATGCCATCTCCACCCATCTAAAGATGAAAAATCATGCATGCATAAAGGCTATCTTTTCTTCAATATGCTACTTTGCAACTTTAAAAATAAAACAATTCTAAGGCTCTGAAGTTTAGGAGATGCAACTTATATTAAGTAACTGATGTTTCATTTGTGAGGCCCATCTTGAATGTGCAGCATAACCAAATTTATACTACTCAGGCTGCATGTTACAAATTCACCACTTTTGCCTTTGTGAGAAAAGCACAATTGGTTAATACTTTATACTTAAAACACAAGGTCACTGGGCGAAAAATTAATCAGTTGGTAATCCTAATTATGGTGTTTCATTTCAAAATTTTCTCCATCTGATTTAAAGAATCCGTGGCAGGGAATATTGTTGCAATAAAAAGTGGATATATCACACAGTACAATCAGCAACTTTGTTACTGCTGCAAATGGCTTTGTGTTAAAATCATGTTCATTTGGAAGAGGAAAACATAATTCATGCCATCTGTATTATTAACTTAGAGAAAAGAATATTTTGGTGGCAGGAAAACAACCTTTTTTTTCTCCTTGGGATTGTAATAGAATTTAAAGGGGATTTATTAATTGAAATAAAGCAGACTGGAATGGAACTTGGACACTGCAAGTACACTTAAGGCTGTGGTGACAGGAATGAACATATGGTGATAAATGGCTCATAAAAATACTGAAATACTGTAATAGGAATGGTTATTATGATGCCTAAAACAACAATAGGGTAATAATTATTTCAAAAACATGGGAAACAATTGTTCCCAGCTAACATTTCTTATTTTGATATCAACCTGTTTATCAAGGGTTATCCAAGCTTTAGACTGAACTTTTCTTACAAAAAAGTTTCATCCTCCCCGACTTAAAAAAAATCCTTCTGTCCGAACCACAACATGCCTCAAAACATCTACAAATGTGCAGTTTATTTAGTGCACATATTATACAGTCACAATCACACTGGAATTTGATGGGATGGGGTGGGACGGGACGGGAGTATTTGGTTTCTTCTTGGCATTATCTGAATTCCTATATTGTAGGAATTATCTGAAACTATATTGTAGAGTTTCTGGTACAAAATGAAACTTAATGTTACTAAATTCTGCTGTGGACAAGCACTCATTATTCCATGTGGTTAGTTGTCATTCACCCCACACCGCTCTTAAAAAAGAAGTTTTGAGAGGCCAGTGTTTGTTACAACATTTTGAAACAAACAGCAGTTCCCACTGAAATCAGAAATGCATTAAAATAGATAAATAGGCATCAAGAACTAGTGACAAGAAATAAGACCTAAATTATTCTTTTGTTTGCCCTAATTTAATATTTTTTTTGCAATTGTATATAGTCAAAGATGATTTAATGACACAATCTAATAATACTAGATTGATTTTCAGGTGTCTGAATATTTGAAGTATCATTATCAATATGGGTCATACAATTGACATTAAGTAAGCAGAATTTCATTCTGAGGGACGATACCATGACTGGGACATGTGAAATTTGAGTTAATGATAGGTCTCCATAGGACTGGAAAAACATGAAACACAGATAAATAATTATCTCAGGAGGCAAACAACAACAGTGACACTAATTTGCTTCCACAATAGCACCTAACTGGCCTTCTACTTTTAAGGGTAATGAAAAATTGTATTTATTTATTATTGAATTTCTATCCATAGTGTCTCAAGGAATCAATCAATCCCTGATGGTGTATATCACTGATTTAAATAGTAAAGGCAACAATTGAAAAGAAGAAAAACAAGTGGTAAATATTGAGAAAACTATAGGCAAAATCATTTTATTTACACACAATAGTTATTCTAGTATTAAGGGAAGGTTAAAGTTCAAGAATGATCTTCGGTTTCTTTGGTATGCACAAAAGCAATCCGGAAAGGAAGAAATGGTGCGACGCCTGAAAAGGCTGTGACCTTGGTTTGTTTTTAATTTAATTTTTAATAATTTTAATTATGCTAGATACCTAAGCAACCTGAAGGAATTGTTCTGTTAGACCACCAAGACTTAAAACATAACACAAACCTTGAAACTGGCTAAGAAAACAATAGAGACCATTTTTTATTATTATTATTATTATTATTATTATTATTATTATTATTATTATTATTATTATTATTATTATTTTACAGCTGAGCCAGGGCCTGGTATCCTGTGCTCCCAATGAGGAATACATGAGAGAAACTTGACTGCCTCAATTAATTACTAGTCCATTTTAGGATTGAAATAAAATAATTTTGCTAGTTCAATTTTGATTTTGAACCCAGCAGGGAGAAACAGCATCCTCTCTGCCACTTCCGACAGCAGAACAATCTAAACCCTCCTGTCTATGCAGTTTACTGTGATACAGATTATAAGACTTCCTGGGTTTTTCTTCATCCATCTAACCCAAAATGTGATGTGCTTCATTTTGAGTTAGTCATTGTAACAGTTTTAGTCAAACTATTGCTGCTACTCTAAAAATGATGGTGAAAAGCAATCATAGCTTGGTGTGTAGTATGAATTCAACTCTTTTATCCAATCTGGCTGTGATATCTGGTAAACAAAGGTTCATCAAAATGTGGAAATTAAAAGAATACAGGTAGCATGTAATCCAGAAAAAAATAGGTATTCTTGGTTAACTTCAATGTGACATGCAGGGCATTGTGAAGCTTTCTGGAAACTGTATTGTATAGGTTTAGGTCAGAATTTAGTGGTAGATAAGCTAGTTCACCTTGAACTTAATTTATGCAATGGCAAACTAGACCCATTAAAAATACGTAATCAAGAGAATCTTTATTGGTATCAAAATCTAATCGTGTTAGGCCTTGGGAATGTCATGGCCAAACAGTGAACTTAGCATTCATCTCTGCCTGCAATACATTTTAACAGAATTAAATTTTCCCTTTTGGGCTATGTGCAAATGATTCTGCATTGCACCTTATCTATGATTTAAGGCAAAATATATTTGGAATTATTGTGCTAAAAGCAGAATAGGAAGCATCTGCCTATTGATGGATAAAGAAGGTGAAACTCTTTAACATTTTCTGCTATCTCCTTTCTGAGTTCTTTTTATTGACTGCTAAAGTAAAAAGGTTGTTAAGGTTTAAGCTTGAAAAATATTTTGCAGATGAAGTTATTGTTTATCAAACAACCATATGGAAAACCAAAAACCCTGCCTCCCATTTTATCTCAGACCTCACAAAGCTTATTTTGTTCCTGTTTTAATATCTGTAGACGAAAAGGTTCCTTGATAGGATTGCATTAATTCAGAGAGATAGATCAAAGATCTTTCATTACCAGTGTTTTTGTTTAGACATAAAGAGGACTGGCTACTTTTAAAATATTTTAAATTTGCTTGGTAAGCTGTTAAACTTTTAGTTCTAAAAGTTGTTGGAAAATAATTTTAGAAATATAATCCAAAATACTGTACTTCCTGGGTTTTACGCATAGCTTTCTTTCTGTTTTCCTTATAAACAGCACAATAGCATAACACAGAGCAAGAAAAAGAATGCATCACAAAATCTCTTTTGTGAGGGTACGCCAAAGCAAATGGTTATATTACAAAATAAATGCCCCCACCAGAAAGAGGTTTAATTAAACTGCATCGTACGGTATAATAACCCCCACCTGAAGCATTTTACCTGCTCTCAGTGAGGAAAAGGGAGCAGCACTATTGTATCGGCTTCAGGAACCTTGCTGTACAAATTGACCATCTGCAATTAATTCGCGCACTGTATAAATAGTTTTGAAGACTGAATAGTTTGCATTCCGAATGGAACAGTCTATTTTTAGCTTTCGAAGCTGGCGTGTTTTGTGTTCTCTGCAGAGGCAGGAACATAGTTGTTGTTTTTTTAAAAATGCATGGAAGAGATGTTTTAATTACTCAAAAAGAAAATAATCAGAAGGGACATCAGGAAAAGAAATTTCTGAATAATCTTAAAATTCTATAAAGGTGGTTGCTGCACAATGAAAAAACTGGAGAGAGAACAGATGTTTTATATAGGGTTTTTTCTTTTCTTTTTTCTATGCTTTTGTAATATCTATTGGTTACTGAACAAGCTTACTTGAAAGGGGGGAAATAACATAAAATTGTTATATTGCAGCCAAGATTGTTCAAGAGAGAATTATATCTGGAAAACTTCACCATGGCACCAAAGCATTAGAAAATACAAGATTAGAAAAGATCCAGAAAAATATTTTACCGCATTCATTTCTTGTCGAAGTGTATTGTGATATTGGAGAAAGGCATAATCTCATGCTTTGATCCCCTGTATTTTATTTTATTTTTATTAGTGAAAAGTCTTTTTAGAAGTCCTTAAGTCCTTTCTATTGAGGGAAGTCTATCCATACAATGATTAAGTTTTGTAACAAGTGAAATTTTGTTTAAAATGTAAAAAAACATGGTCACTGCTTTTACATGACTCGGTTCAGGATCTACAACTTCTTCTTGGCCAAGGCCATATTTTGCCTATGAAAATCATGGTGAGGATGCACAGTCCAAAAAAGATAATTGGATCAGGAAAGGCATTTTATTTAATCGGCATTTACATTCAGCTTATAAAGAACTGAGCATCTTCAATCATGTATGGTTTCAATATCAGTGGTTATCTTCTGTCACGTTTGAGGGCTCTGGAAATCAAATGCAGTTCTCAGCTTCTATGTCCCTCTAGTTGTCATCACACATTATAAAAAGATTAAAAAGTAGCAGTAATAGGTACTCTTAAACAATATGAGAAGACAGTTGTGTAGGTCTACAGTAACTAAAAATCAGGAGGAGGAAGAGGAGGTAGTATCTTTTCATTATACATTTTATTATTAAAGGAATAAGCTTTTATGAACTGGAACTTACAAGCTGCACGGTAGACTGATGTAGGAATTCCTTTTTTCTCTATTTTACACTCGTGTACACATATATAAAGCCTATAATTTGTCTCTGGATGTAGGTTTGAAGTTTATATTTTTTTGTTTGTACTAGTTACTGAAATATTATCAGGCTTCTGCTTTATGTTTGTGACATTGTCTTAAAAAGTCTGTTTTTATATCCCCATGTTGCTGAAAAGTATAATATCATTGCACAAGTGTTGCTTTTAGGTTTCTATTACACTTCTGTGTTGGATGGAATGAAAACGATGTTTGTAGTTTTATAGAAACTCATCCTTAATTAGCAAATACACGTGAGACTTCTCAGAAGAAAGTCCTCTCAAGCTGAGAGGGCTATTACCAGTTAAAATGTTATAGGGTTGGTTGCAGAATTAACATTGTTCAATTTTTGATCTCTTATTATAATTTTCTCCTTTTTCCTTTTTTTTTTTAAAGAACATTGTCTTTTCTAGTATACACCATTGTTGTGAGAATGGGGATAATCAAATACCACCTACGTTTTTCACATCTCTGCAAGCTCAAGATCATTTAAAACTGTCCTTCCACAAGCATTATACATAAATGATGTAATTTTAAAATTCTAAATGTTATTCTATCCTTTCCTAGTGGCTTGGAAAAAGGAACAAAAACAGATTCATGGAAAAACAGAATTTAACCAATTTCCATCCTTTTTCAGATTAATCTGAGTCCAAGGAGAGACTCACAGAAGTAAATTAACAAAACTTCCACATGTTACTCAGACTAGGATTTCAGCAAATCCCATCCTTAGAAGAAAGGTTTCATATTGTTGCTGTCTGAACTTGGTATTTTGGGATAATCTAGGAATTATATTAAACATAATATGTAGTTGTTGAAGGAAATATGCCAGCCTGGAAAAAAAATCCAGTGGGTTAAAAAAAAAATAGAATGGGGAAGTCATTGGTTTGGCAGCTTGGAACTAGGTTCAAATTTTGACTTAGTTGCATTTACATAAGCCATGGCTTAAAGCCGCAATTAGCTGGGTTCACACAAAACAAAACCCCCACTTTTGTTGAGTGTGTTACATGAATCCAGACAGAATTTCATTGAATGTTGAGTCCAAGAGGCTAATCACCTCTTGGAATAAAACCTAGAATGCAGATATGATGCAGTCAGTTACAAGGAAGGAATTCAGCATTTAACTCATCAATATTATTTGGAGAAAATCTGCTCCTTCCTCGGAAATAGGTATGTTTAAGCTGGGTTCACACATTGGTGGTTGTTCAGCATGCTTCCTTCACCTTAAAGTAGGACTGGTGAGTTAATTGTGTGGTCTTTTAACTCATGGTATAGGGTTTTTTGCTTGAACAGGGTTGAACTTAGAAGACTTCTAAGGTCGCTTCCAACTCTGTTAATCTGTTATATTGATGAATTTTCCAGGTAGTTATGAACTTAATTGACAGTTCAGTGATTTATGTATGTTTTTTTAAAAAAAATATGTGAAACTGCAGTCCATACTTACTTGGAACAAAATGAAGCAAGGTCTGCCCTGCCAGTTTAGGTGTAATTGGACCTGAAAAATAGCTCATGTAATTTTCTCTTATTTTGAAATTCCAAATGGTTGAACAGTTGTAAAACTAGCCTAAAATGTAAACAAAATAAATTGCAAATAATACTAATACTACATTTACCTTATAGCCAGCTGGGTTCCTACACTTAAATAAGATATGATCTACCAAATGGCTGGAGCAAAGTGTATAGTATTAAGCCTGAATAAAATCAAATTGTATCTCAGCTTGATGTTGGCTAGAATTAAGGAGGATTGTGCTCTTAAATATCAGAAAGGCTCTAAGTTACCTATTGCTTTTCCCATTTTAGATATACCAAAAATAGTCAGTTGGATTGGGGTCATATAAGTGGTTGTAAATAGTTTGGAAAATAAAGCTCTTCATAATTTGGTTAGCAGTTGGAACTTGGGTTATATGCCTGCAAATTTTAGGGCTGAATTTTGCTATTTGCAGAGAAGAGCCTTTGGCCAAACACTGGTTTCAACTTACAGAAAGTTGAAGAGTCTCCTTGGGAGACTAGCATCTGTGTGGACTGAAGTAATGAAAACTGTCCTTAAAAAACACAAGGTAAGCATTATCAAACATAGTAATCCACAAAATGGATTAAAAAGTGCAGTCCTCTCTAACCAGCCCACAGTAGTTAGTGGAAAGTTCATAATAAGCTTTAGCCTGGAATAGCCAACAGATTAAACAGAAATAATAGTGATACTGAAAGGTAAATTAAAAAGATCTAACTAGTGAGCACACTGTGTGTATACTTGTGCACATATTCCTATTAAATCTTCTGTGTGTGTGTGTGTGTGCGCGCACGCGCTGTATTTGCCAGGAAAGTTACATGCTAAATGTTTTGAGCTTTTTCATACAGGCTTTATGGAATTTATATATTTTCATTAGCTATTTTCAGATAGATTTTTTTAAAGTAAATAAATAAGAACCGTGGGATTTTCAAGTTGGTAGAAATCACATCACCTCTACTGCGCCATCTCTTTGTGGTTTTTTTAAATCATTGGGAAAATTTACTTTCATTCTCTGTATATCTCAAAATATAGTAATAAAAATTGACTTTGTCCCCAGTCTACCCCACAGGGTGGTTGTGGGTAAAAACGCAATTGGTGTGGTTACGTACATCCAGGAGGAAATAAAAGATTCTTGCCTTGTTTCATGTCTTTTTAATTACAGGGACTAAAGCAGACTAAATCTTGGTAACTTTTAAGACCTATGGTCTTAAGACCCCTGGCTGGCTGGGGAATTCTGGGAGTTGAAGTCCACTGGTCTTAAAGTTGCCAAGGTTGGACACCCTGGACTAAAAGAGTAAATATGAAGGTCAAGACAAAAGAGTCCTTATTTATTTACTTATTTATGCTATAATTAGTTTGCCCCAATCCCAGTGACCATATATGGAACCAAGTTTGGCATAAGAAAGACATTCTTCTAGTTAGTTTTTTCAGTATGATTTTATTGAAACTTTTAAACAAGAGGATAACGACTGATACAAGCTATTTATTATAAGAAAAAAGTGAAAGAAAAAAAGTTGAATAAAAATACAAGAAAAAGAGATAAAGGGCTTCCAATATTTTTCACAAAACTCTTCTTTATATAATCTATCCTGATTAATTATCAGAGGTATAAATCATAAGTTCATTTTTTCATTTTTATGCAAAAACTCCATAGGTTTTCGGTCATCGATATAGACAGACCTGTTTTTATGTTCATTTACATGTTTTACCAAACATGATAAAATATGCCTTCATGTTGTTCACATTTGCAACATATATTTGAAGTGCTTTTATAGATACTAAATAATTTCTCTGGGATCATATATCAATGAAGCATCACTTTATAACAATTCTCTTTTAAGACACAAGGTAAAATTCAAAGTTTTTCACCATGTATTTTCCCATATTTATTTATTTATTTATTTATTTATTTATATATATATATATATATATATATAAAAATCATTGTTTAATTTGTTGTTCCTCTATTTGTGATTTTAAAAAAAGTTTATACATTTTAGTGATTACATGTTTAGCATCAGTGAGGGAACTATATTTCTAATTCTCTCTTAACTTTACTGCATGTCATATTTTTTGTCCATTTTGAATCTGATAACTGTAAATGGGAAAACCATTGACAAACATAAACTTCTGCTATCGTCTCTTGGATTAATTTTAAATTCCCATTGATGGTTTTTCAATAATTCCTGATACATTAACCATTTTCCTTATCTGTGGTTTTGCTTCCATGATATGCTTCTTGAGCTGAGATTCACAAGGGTGTTTTCAGCACAGCCTGGGTTTATTTCTACAGGTAATCCTTGACTACCTGAACCCTGGAGGCCCAGTGGTTAGACTGCAGTATTTGCAGACTGCCTTCCACTGCCAGGAGTTAGATTTTGACCGGCTCAAGGTTGGCTCAGCCTTCCAGCCTTCTGAGGTTGGTAAAATGAGGACCCAGATTGTTGGGGAAAATATGCTGACTCTGTAAGCTGTTTAGAGAGGGCTGTAAAGCTCTGTGAAATGATACATAAGTCTAAGTGCTATTGCTATTGACTTATGACCACACTGGCATTTAGAATTTTGGTCATAAGTTGCAGTTGTGAGTTGAGACACCACATGACCAGAGTCAATCTTATAACCATCATAAAGGGAATCAACATGGTTTTTAAGTGAATTACATGGTAGTTAAATGAAGAACCACCATGTGGTTCTTAATAGAACTCAGGATATCCAAAAGGCACTTTCCAGCACTTTTTGCTGGAAAGCAAAAAAGTAATCACAAATCATGGTAATGTGATCATGGAAAACTATAACCATTTGTAAAAGTGAGCCACGTACCAAGCACCTGAAATGTGATCATGTTGTAACTTCGAGGATGAGTCATAAGATTTAAATCTGTTGTATCTTCAAGTGGTCATTACACTACAAATCACAAGTTGAGGACTATCTGTATTCCATATTATTAATATAACAAAAGTCTAATACTTTTTTTAAAAAAAATCCACTTTTAAGTTTTCGTTTTATGGTATCATAAATATCCATGCCATCAAAACTTCAGGCTTTGATCTTCTAAATCTCTTGTCTCTCAGTGAGATCTATTCTTTCATCCAGACCAAACAACAAGCAGCAAAGTACAGTTTCAAATTGTTCTTAGCATCTTCTAACACTTTATATTTAATTCAGTGTTTTTTGTTGCCATACAAATTTAGATAAATATTTTTGCCATTGTGTAAATGAGGTATCAATTGTCAAAACAGGTATTGTCAGGAACAAAAGCGTGATTCTTAGGGGGGAAATCATTTTATTACAGATGTTGATTGCCCAACAATCACCATTTTAATTTCTCCCATCTTAATTTCATTCCAAGCCCCAACGTATTTTGAAAGAACATACAATTCATATTTGCCATAGGAATTCCCAATTTTCTCTCAGTCTGAAAATCAGTTTTCTCCATTCTATTTAATCTTCTAGTTTTAATATTTTTGTTAGCAACTTTGTCTTCCAAGTATTAATCTTAAAACCTCACATGCCAAAGTATCCTTTCCCATTAATACCTCTAGTGGAATTCTAAAGCTAATACCAATCACTTACAAATACTCTTAAGTTTCTTTTTTATTCTCAGTTCCCATAATTCTCTCATCTTGTCTCTATTCTGTACTTCAAGAACTAGAATGAACCAAATTGGAGATAGCAGAGAACCTTGTCTTGCCCTTTTGGAATCTCACAGGGTTTTGTTAGTTTCCATTAACAATTTTCAGCTGGGTAGTTATTCCACTATCCTGGAAAAAGAGATTCTCCAGTTACGTTGAACATCATGGGTTCTTATTCTTCCTCATATACCTCTGGGTCAAGACCATACTGAAGTTTGGCTAGAAGGCTGAAGCACCACAGAAAAGATCATTTTCTTCTTTGGAATGCTGTATCCTCCACCCATCCACATCCCCATGGTCTGTGGCTTGCATCTGACACATTATGGTGGCAGTTTTGGTAAAACTGTGGCTAAAGAATGTCACTCAGTTATTATCCTGCCTATTTTTATTTTACCTGCAAAGTAATATATCTGGTTATATACTATGGACTAATACATTTTTTCCTTGAAAAATTTGCATCTTTACTCTCTCAGTGTTGACACAAAATAGATTATATTGCTGTCAGGGCCCCAAATTTGATGGGCATTGAATGGCCCAGATTAATTCCATGTCTCTTATTTTCAGAAGCACAGTTGGTGAATGTACTGAGCCTCATTTAAATGGCTGTCAAATTTCAGTTGTGCATCTCTTCACTTTTTAGAAACTGGCAAAATTAATCTTGGCTCATTGAGCATTCACATACGGATGCCAGCATACATATACATAATCTAATATGAGCTCTGTCAAATTCTGGCACATACATATATTCTAGTTAATGTTATCCTAAAAAAAGATGAGGGAGAACTGTTCCTAAAATAACATTTTAGCATCTATTTTGCTAACTCCAAAGCTAGACATAGTGACAGGTCCTCATCTGGGATATATCACTGTAACTCCCTGGGCCTGTTTTATTTTGACAAAAGGCATTTCAAATGTAAAAATAGTTGCATTGTTTTTCTCCAACTAATGCTCCTCTATTTACATGGAGTAAATTTTAACATGTGTTTTAACAAGCTAGAAGTCTGATTTCTTAGCTGACTTTGAGCAAATGAGATTGGGAAACAAAAAAAAAAATTATATAGGAGACTAAAAACGATTGATGGAGGTTTCGCTCTGTAGGGTTCTATTAAAACCATTTTTTTAAAAAAAATCATGCTTGTCAAAAGTCAATTTTTTAAATTGAGATAACCCAGAAAGAAGACTTAACCTAAGTTTCAGCCTTTTTCTACTCACAGCCTTATAAGACGGATTTACTTCTAAGAAACTGCACCCATACGTTGATGCTTAAAATCAGAAAATTATCAAAATGTCTTGATCCTTTCGGGTTAAAATATTATTTTATTGTTCACACACATAAACCGAAACTTTTTTCATTTTCATTAAATGGTGGACTAGCTTACAACCATTCAAAAGTTATGATACTGCATACATAACTTACAACTGGTGCTCACACTTACTGTATAACCATTGCAGCATCTCCATGGTCACATGATCAAAATTAAACTGCTTGGCCACTGACAGGTATTTGCAACCATTGCAGAATCCGGGGACCATGAGATTGCCATGTCCAACCTTCACAGCTGGCTTCCAGCAAGCAAAAGAAATGGGGGAAGCTGGTTTTGCTTAATGACCATAGGATTCATTTAATGGCTACAGTGATTCGCTAAAAAGGTGTAAATTCATCTAACTGCCTTGCTTGGCAAAAGACATTCTGGTTCTAATTGTGGTTATAAGTCGAGAACTTACCTGTATTCCAGTACGTGTCTTTTGGTATTGCTGAATAAGTCCTTTTTTAAGACTGTCATTGGATATGGTTCTAAAAGAATCCTGACTTTTTCATGGAACATTTAATGCATCACAGATGTTTTTCTTCCAAAAAAATACACTGCTCAAAAAAATAAAGGGAACACTTAAACAACACAATGTAACTCCAAGTCAATCACACTTTTGTGAAATCAAACTGTCCACTTAGGTAGCAACACTGATTGACAATCAATTTCACAAATGGAATAGACAACAGGTGGAAAGCATAGGCAGTTAGCAAGACATCCCCAATAAAGGAGTGGTTCTGCAGGTGGTGACCACAGACCACTTCTCAGTTCCTAGGCTTTCTGGCTGATGGTTTGGTCACTTTTGAATGCTGGCGGTGCTTTCACTCTAGTGGTAGCATGAGACGGAGTCTACAACCCACACAAGTGGCTCAGGTAGTGCAGCTCATCCAGGATGGCACATCAGTGCAAGCTGTGGCAAGGTTTGCTGTGTCTGTCAGCATAGTGTCCAGAGCATGGAGGCGCTACCAGGAGACAGGCCAGTACAGCAGGAGACGTGGAGGAGACCGTAGGAGGGCAACAACCTAGCATCAGGACCGCTACCTCCGCCTTTGTGCGAGGGACAGGAGGAGCACTGCCAGAGCCCTGCAAAATGACCTCCAGCAGGCCACAAATGTGCATGTGGCTGCTCAAACGGTCAGAAACACACTCCATGAGGGTGCTATGAGGGCCCAACGTCCATAGGTGGGGGTTGTGCTTACAGCCCAACACCGTGCAGGATGTTTGGCATTTGCCAGAGAACACCAAGATTGGCAAATTCGCTACTGGCGCCCTGTGCTCTTCACAGATGAAAGCAGGGTTCACACTGAGCACATGTGACAGACATGACAGGGTCTGGAGACGCCGTGGAGAACGTTCTGCTGCCTGCAACATCCTCCAGCATGACCGGTTTGGTAGTGGGTCAGTAACAGTGTGGGGTGGCATTTCTTTAGGGGCCACACAGCCCTCCATGTGCTCGCCAGAGGTAGCCTGACTGCCATTAGGTACCGAGATGAGATCCTCAGACCCCTTGTGAGACCATATGCTGGTGCGGTTGGCCCTGGGTTCCTCCTAATGCACGACAATGCTAGACCTCATGTGGCTGGAGTGCGTCAGCAGTTCCTGCAAGACAAAGGCATTGATGCTATGGACTGGCCCGCCCGTTCCCCAGACCTGAATCCAATTGAGCACATCTGGGACATCATGTCTCGCTCCATCCACCAATGACACGTTGCACCAGACTGTCCAGGAGTTGGGGGATGCTTAGTCCAGGTGTGGGAGGAGATCCCTCAGGAGACCATCTGCCACCTCATCAGGGGTACACCCAGGCGTTGTAGGGAGGTCATACAGGCACCTGGAGGCCACACACACTACTGAGCCTCATTTTGACTTGTTTTGAGGACATTACATCAAAGTTGGATCAGCCTGTAGTGTTTTTTTCCACTTTAATTATGAGTGTAACTCCAAATCCAGACCTCCATGGGTTGCTAAATTTGATTTCCATTGATAATTTTTGTGTGATTTTGTTCAACTATGTAATGAACAAAGTATTTAATATGAATATTTCATTCATTCAGATCTAGGACGTCTTATTTTTGTGTTCCCTTTATTTTTTTGAGCAGTGTATGTCTGTGTATGTGTCCCCATTCCATTCATATCCCTCCTTGACCTAAACAACTTTTCTCTGATCTTGTGTGTTTTTTATTGCCCAACAACAACTTCATGCATTAATTAATTAAGAATAAGGCCATCCAATCAGGAGCCCAATTTAAAACATTAAAAATGCAAACACTAAATCGGGCAGTTTCAAAATGGCAAAATCATCAGAATCTACCTGGTATAGTCAGCAAATCTACTGAATTGTGGGAAATTGGCAGGGTGAAATTGAGAATAAGAGATGGAAAGTGCTTGAAATGGAAAATGCTTGGAAGGAATTCAGATGGTCCTCAAGTATCAGCTGGTGAAATTGATTTTAAAAATGGATAATTCTGCAAAGGGAGAACAGTACAGACAGATCATTGGAGACTTTCAAGAAGAGATTGGACTGCCATTTGTCAGAACTGGTGTAGGGTCTCCTGCTTGGTTGGGGGGTTGGACTAGATGGCTCATAAGGTCCCTTCCAACTCTGATTATCTGTTATCTGTTATGTCACAACTACCCAAAACCTTATTTTTCCTAATTGATTTAAAAAATACAAGCTCTTTCTCATCTGTCTGTAGACAAAAACAAAATACATGAATCTTCTGGCATCATTTATTTCTTCTGTTTATAAGGTATATATATTAGGCTGATGGTGTAAACACAGCAAGTACAGGTAATCCTCAACTTACGACCACAATTCAGTCCAAAGTTTCTGTTGCTAAGTGAGACATTTGTTGAGTTCTGCCCCATTTTACCACCTTTCTTGCCATAGCTGTTAAATGAATCATTGCAGTCAATAAGTTAGTAACACGGATAAGTGAATCTGGCTTGATTTTGCTTGTCAGAAGATTGCAAAAGATGATCACATGACCTTGGGATATGAGTCAGTTGCAAGGGGATCCTGCAATAGTTGTGTGAAAAAATGGCCGTAAGTCATACCATTGTAACTTTGAATGGTCACTAAATGAACTGTTGTAAGTTGAGGACTACCTGTACTGCCCTGTAGTTTTCAACTGCATTTCAGAAAAATATCACCTCATGTACAAAGGGTGTACCCACATCAGTGTTAAAATATGTTCTGAAATTTTGTACTGTTTAATTATGCGCCTTTATTCAACATCAGAAAATTCAAGTGTACAGAATTACTGGAACAGTTTTGTTCTGCACCTGGGACAGGTGCAAAATCTGTCATGATAATTTCATCACAAAGTTAATTCAAATCTGACAGCTAGCCCAGTATTCAATGCCATCACATGTTACGGCAACCATTTTGCTAACAATGAATCAGTTGTCAGTATATATTTCGAAGTCTACCTTGCCAAGTTTCCTTTTCTGCAAATATATCTTCTCATACAAATATTCAAACTAGTTCCCTGCATTTAAATCTTAAGGAGCTTTAACGTTTATAGGATATAACATTTATTCCACAGTAACACAATTCCACTAAATATATGTGAATTACCTTGCTATGTTAAATAGAAAACAATCTGTTTTCTATCTCTGACACGGGACATTGTAAATTATGGTTTACAATTATTTGTTTCATTAATATGTGATCAATAAATTGAGCTATCATATATTTCATTCCAACTCTAGCATTGCTCCCCTGAAAAGATGGGAGGCACCTCTATTAATATCCCTATCTATTTCTATTCTTTGCTTCCTAGTCCTTAATCAGTTCTATCAATCTATAATGTGCATTCCTTCTCATCTCATGACTGCTAAGTTTGTTTTTAGTGTGACTGTCAAAACAAAACATACCTGCCATTTCATCTTTATCCACTGGTATATAGACATTCTAAATATATATTGTATATGCTATATATATATAATCAATGAAAGAAGATGTCACTTGGAGGAAGCCACACTAATTCTTTTTCAGCAAGAATGTTTATTTTATCTTCAATAATTGCTCAGAACAGGTTTTAAGCTAGCTAGGGCAGTTTCCTAGTACCACAAGATTCCTTTCTTGTCCTCTAATGCAGAGGCCGATCTTGGAGAAGTATTTCTGCTAAGAATTCTTGGATGGCTACCATCTGGACTCTGATTTACTTTCAGTTTTCCAAGAAGATCTAAAACTTTTATCACTTTTCGCCATGATTTTGTTTCAATTCCTCAGACTCTATTTTTCAAAATACTACTCCAGGCACAAAAAGTCATTCTACATTCTCTGAAAAGTGACATAAATAACTTTTAAAAAATTGTATATTTTTTTACTCTCTAAACATATTCTTCTTTGTGGATTCCAGTTCTGATGGACAGATTAGTATTTACTGTCATTAGCAATTTGCCCTCTATACCATGTACTACTCTTTAATGCCTACTCTTTATGCTCTCCCCCATCTCATTTATAAATAGAAAATAAGGTCCATTCCTTTATCATCTAAGAAGCTAGGATATCCAAATTTGGATATATTTTAAGTCAAATGTGATTATATTGGACTTCCTTGGTAATTCACTTATATTTAGATTTAGGCTACTGTTACCAATGAATTCAACAATTTACTTTCTTTCCAGGGTTCTATATTTAATAGGGGAAGATATATGTAATTCAGAAAGGATTCTGTTCTTTGAACAAAACTTGGTAATTAAAATGAATTATAAAAAAATAACAAAAGTTTACACTGTAATATTCTGAAGTTCTTACTATCAAGTCATATATTTCATTATTCTAAATCTGACATTTTGCACTCCTCACAACAGCCATTTTGTTAATGGACACTTTCCCCAAGAGAGCCATTTTATGGCAGCAGTTCTAACATTTTTTGCAAAATTCCAAATCTGACCATTGCTGCTAAAATACAGGATATTTTTTTCTCATATTTTTCCTATATATTCCCTTCAATTAATTTTGGCTTCCCCTTTTTTTACCTTTGCAGCCTGGGATATATGTACAAGTAGTGATCCATTTACAAAGGTTCATTTAGTGACCATTCAAAGTTACAGTGGCACTGAAAAAAGTAAGTTATGACCATTGCAGCATCCCCATGATCATGGGATTAAAATTCAGACCTTGGCAACTGACTCATATTTATGACCGCTGCAGTGTCACAGGGTCACGTGATCACCCTTTGCGACCTTCTGACAAGCAAAGCCATGGGGAATCCATATTCACTTAACAACCATGTTGCTAACTTAAGAACTGCAGTGATTTACTTAACTGTAGCGAGGAAGGTCATAAAATGAGGCAAAATTCACTTAACAAGTATCTTGCTTAGCAACAGAAATTTTGGGCTCCACTGGTCAAGGATTTACCTGTAGTTGCTTTTGAAATAAATAATCTCATAAACTAAGAACAAGTTAGGTTCGTGACCATCTACTTTATACTTCTGTTGTCTAATATAATTCTATTATCCACTATTAAGACTTGAACTGAGGTTTAGAACTCGTTCTAATTGCTGGCCTAACTTTTTTTGATGTAATTTTTTTATTTCACCTGGGATTAAGCTCAATTGTGCTCAGCCTTAACTCAGTATTGAATGGGTCTGGATAGGAGACAAAGAATCTGGGAAGAAAGAAGAGCTTTGAATTGAGGTAAAGGTTGGATAAGCTATAAAATAGTATCAGAAAAGGCCCTAATCTGCTTGAAGCATGGAGAGCAAATAAGTTTGATTCTACTGAGAAACTTCCAAGTCTAATTGATCACCAAGGATTTTCTGTTCCCAGTGTTTTAACAATATGAGGAAAACAGCTTTTTAAAATAAGAAACATTTTAAACAAACACAGTATGACTAATTTTAGTATAACTAGGATCATGCCTAAATTAAATTCTAAAGTTTTGGTCAGTTGGTTTAACAGGCTATGTTAATCAGAGGCTCATTCAACAAACCATAACTTAATCACCACCTGTTTTCAAATATCTTGAAGACTTGACTTTCTTTTTGGTGCATGGTTTGTGACCCGACTTTCCATTTACACTTTTGTAAGGTTTTATTATTTCTGCACTATGAGTTCTTCTATTTTTTGACGCATCTTGCCTTAAGCCTAATTTTATATATTCCTTAAACGCATAGATTTGCAGTTCTGATTGAAGCTGCCTATAAGTTGATAATTTAGTAAAAAATAATAAAACCTTGCCTTGAATTGTTGGAGTGCAATAAATATTGTTGGCAACAATACTTGCCAGCGCTGGGAAGATCCTATGTCTCCACCATGAAGATACATAATTAAATGAAGATTCAGACGCTGCTTAGCCTCGGAAGGAGGCCAAGGGACACGTTTATTCCCCTGGGCCAAGGGCTTAAATGCAGACAGGATCGTAATTTATATCGTTGGAATAACAGTTATACTGGATCGATTCAGACACGATCGCAACCTAATCAGCCTAAAATGGAGCCTCTCTTCGCTCTCTCTCCCCTCCGTCACCTTCCAGGCTTTTGGCTCTCCCTGCCTCCCCCTCGCCAGTCAGATTATAGGGCTGGAAGGTCTTCCCTTCCCAGGCAGGATCCCCCAAACACCCTCCCCCCCACCCACACTTTTCCCTTTAAGTCCTGCTTCGTCTCCTTTCATTGCCGGGATCGACGGCGTTGGCTCCAAGCTTCTCCCATATTCCCCGCCTTCTCCTTTCATTTCCCCCAAAATATATTTTTTATTTTTTTTCAACAAGCAATCAGGATTTCTCCCTCCTTTGGGTGGGGATCCATCTGCGCCCCTCCGTTTTCGGGGACGGGAAGGAGATTTGTGCGTTTTTGCGCCCGAGCCTACCTTTCCCTCAATCGGTCCGAGGAAAGTTGCGCTCGGAAGCGAAACTGCAAGCGTCCCCCCGCCTTCCCCCATGAAAAAGATTCTCCCCCCCCATCCCTGTATTAATTAATAGGAAGAGCCCCCCCACCCGCGCCTCCTACACAGGCACCTGGGCGGGGGAAGCTAGGAGGGAGCGGGCCGGGCAACACGTGCAGCCACCGCCCGTCGCCCCCCCCCTCCCCTCCGTCTTTCCCTGCGGGCGTTTGAAGAGGGCGCCTCTAGTCAGTTAACTCCTGACGTTTGGGTATCATGTGAATGATTGAGTTCCCATGGTTCACTCTGAGCCGAGGCTTGCCCCACCCCGTCGCTGCCTCGCTCGCGCTCCCTCGCCTCGCTCGATTTTAATATTGAAATCGGCTCCCCCCTCGCCCTCCTTCGCGGGGAAATGCGGGAAAGTGGAAGGGAAATTAAATAGGGAGTGGGGAGGGGGAGCGCGGAAGGAAAGCTCCCCATAGGAGAGTTATTTTTGTTTTGGGGGAGGAGATCCACACTGCGTTTTCCTCTCTGCTGCCTCTTTCCTCCTCCTTCTCCCCCCCCCCTTCCCGTCCCCTTTACCCCCTCGTCTCCCCGCATTTGCCGGAGAGGCGAGAGCCGATCGAGCCGCCTGGAAGCCGAATGTGAATAAGCAAAAGGGCGAGGAGGAGAAGGAGAGGGCCTTGGATTTGTACAAACCACCATTAAGGGCAGGAAGACGCGCCGCCGCCGCCGTCGCACCGCAGGCTGGAGAGAAGGAGGAAAATCTACCCAGCCCAGCCCGGAACGCAGAAGGGACTCGCCTTCTTTGCCTGCCCGACGCCGCGGAAAGGTTAGCGGTGACCCTTTCGGGCGCTTTCACCCACTTTGCAAGAAGTGCCTTGGAAGGGGAAGCCGCGAGGCAAAGGCGGAGGAGGAGACCGAGAGAAAACGGGCAATTTTTAGCAAAAGCAAAAGGAAAAAAAAAAAGAGGGGGGGGCAGCCAAAGAAGAGAGACGTTTGCGAGAGCTTCGGTGCCCGGAGTTGGGAGGGTCTGATTCCCCCCCCATCCCCCTCCCCTGGCTTTCTGGAGCTTGCTGCTGCCGTCGCCTCGATCCTGAAGGATTATATGTAAAGTGAAGAAGAAGAAGAAGAAAAAAAAGACAGATTTTGCTTTTATTCTGTTCCCCACCAGCACCGCCGGCCGAGGTGGCGTGGAAGCTGGAGATATTTAAAGAAAAACCCACCCAGATTTGGTGGTGGCTGTCCTTGCGGGGTTTGGGGGGGGGAGAAGGAGGAAAAGGAAAGCCAATTTTTTAACCCGTGATCCTTCCCCCTTCGGGTGGCTGCCGACCTCCCTACGTGCCCTGCCCCCCCAATTGCCTTCCCCCTCTTTTTGTGTTTGTGTGTGCGCGCTTTTTTTTTTAATTGGGGGTGGGGGGGGAATCTGCATTGCGAGCGGATCTGGCGGCGGTGTTAGGGGAGAAGGAGGTGAAGGCCCGGCTTGAGCAGTAGCAAAGTCATCCCTCTCTTTCACCCCCACCCCTTTCCTCGGCCCCCACCCCGTTGTAGGCTCCGGGCTCTCCCATGTCTTTGGGTAGCGACAGCTGTGCGTGAAAGAATAATATTGAACGGGGGCAAGGAGACTCGCCGCCGCCTCGCCTGCCACCCTCGGTCGCTTCCTGCTTCCCCTCCTTTTCCCCTTCCCCCCCTCCCCCTCCATCGCACCCCCCCCCCCAAGATGGGCTGTTTAGGGAACAGCAAGACTGAGGATCAGCGCAACGAGGAGAAGGCGCAGCGAGAGGCCAACAAGAAGATCGAGAAACAGCTGCAGAAGGACAAACAGGTCTATAGGGCCACGCACAGGCTCCTCTTGCTGGGTAAGGCGCGCGGGCGTCGGGGGCGGGAAGGGAGGAGAGAGGCCACCCTTCTCTTCGGGGCCCGGGGGGGGGGACGGGGACATGGGTGGGCTGGGTGGCGGGGACTGGGCAGGAGAGGTGGGGCCCTGCTGGGTAGCTCGACCGACCGCCGCCTCCGATGAAGCGGGCCCTGTGCCAGGAAGAGGACGGGGCGACGGAGGGGTTTTGCTTTCTGCCCTTTTCCCAGGCTGGCGGCCCCGGCTTGACATCTCCCGGTGTAAGGAAGCGGCCGAGATGCCAAGAGGAGGAGGGAGGGGGGATGCGAAGGGGCGGGTGGGGGGAGGTGGCGGGTTGTCGGGAAGAAGTAGGCCTCGGCCCTCCCTGCTGGTGTCTCCCCATCCTGCAGCTTGGACTAAACCCCCTTAGGGGGTGACCCTTGGGGGAGGAGAAAGTGCCCGTGAAGGGACTTGGAAGATCTTCAGGCGAGTTCCGGAGGGGAGGTGTCTTTCTCCCCTCCTCTTTTAAAATTACCCTTTTTGTGGGCTTAAGGTGGAAGGGGTGCCTGGTCATTTCCTTGCCACAGATGACACATGATGATGATAATGTTATTATTTTAATAACACTCCTTTTTTCTTCTCCCCCATAAGACCCCATCCTCCTCCTTTGAAAGCCCTTGGTCTTTTGGGTTTGGGACTTTTTTGCCCCCAAACTTGGTTAATAAATAAAAATGGCTTCATTCTACCTCTGCCCTTCTGTTTCCATTGCTTGTCATTCGCTTGTGTAGGGTGATACGGGTGGGCAAAGCATTGCCCCTCATGATTTGGGCAGCTGTTAACTGCCCAGTGAACTGTGGAAGGGAAAAAGTCACTTCTACGTAAAGGAAATATCCTGATTCATATTGATGTGGTTGGCTTTGGGGATGCAACAGAATATTCGACACTTCCGTTAAGGTACTTGATGCCACAGGCCCTTGGTGGGAACTGAAGTAAATATAGTGGATGGAAATAGAGGATATAAGGAGAATCGAGACTCACTGTGCTGTCTGCTGAAGATGGCACATTGAATTCTTGCAGGAAGTCTGTTGAATATTGATGAGGTAGAGAGAGAAAAATACAGGTATTTCTTTGGTGACATAAGGGAAAGGGAATGGGTTAAAAAAACTAATACTTGGTTAAATTTTAAATACTGGGATTGGGTTGCATTCTTCTCTGATATTTTTGTTGAAAATGTGACTGGGAATAAGTCTTTTTGTTCAAAGAGCTGGAGTTTTAGCATATGTCGGTCTTGATATCACAGAGTGGCTTATTCAGATATATTTTCCACAGGCCTTTCCTTTCTACAGTTTTATCTGAAAATCCTGAATAAAAATAAAGTGAATAGTACTGTTTTCTAACATATATTTTATCTAAATGTGATAGTGCTTGCTAGTAGAGTATTCCTTCTGAGTAAGCTGATTTTGGGGAGGAAGAAAATAAAAAAAGTGAGGTGTGTGAGTTTTACATTGTTGATTTGGAGGACTAAAGATCAATTCAAAGAATAACTATGTTTCCTATGATAAATGATTTGTCAAGATCTTGTTTAACTTAAGTTGGAATGAAATAGTTGACCTTATAAATACATATTACAGACATCCCTTATTGCTAGAGTTACAATCTTAAGAATACATATAATGCTAGATATTAAAATCTTTTTAAAATCATTGGATTTACTTCCATATATGTATGTTTTAGGCTGAGGTAGCAGTCAATATGATTTTGAAATTCTGATGAGAAAAATGCTGAGAGAAAAGGTCAGATTCTTCATAGTTAGAACATGTCTTCCTTTTATGTTTGGCTGGGCCTAAAAGTATCATCATACATACAGTAGTAGTTTTATGATTGCACAAAATAGTTAACAGCAAGAAACCTTTGCTGTTGTAAATGCTACAAAACAGCACAAAGCAGATTATGTCAAGTATTCCAGCATATTATGAACATATTAATAAAAATTAAATGGGGGTGGAAGCTTTGTCCAATCTTATTTATAAGGCTTCATATTTAAGATGTTTAATGTACTGTCTCAACTAAGGAAACATTTAATTCACATATTAGTGACGAATGTTTTGTGGTTTCTATTTCTATGAGAAAAAATTAACACAATTGTATTTGGTCTTTTATAGATCAATATTAACAATGTTGGAGTTAATATTTTCATTTAAATGTGTCATTGCTTCAGTTTTAATTTTTAAGTCTCTGGTATTATAAGACATACATATTTAGGCGGAAGGTGTAGGAAACACCCTTGCTTTTGATCAGTTCTTTTACTGATTGGTAGGAAAGACATATTACAGTTCTGTGACTGGCAAGGACTTGATGCAATTATTTGTCTGGCTGTGAGAAATGGGGAATTTGATTTTCACCAGTATTGATATGGAATGAAAGGAAAAGGCAGTGAACATTTAATATTTTGGTCTCACCGCATTTAATGGTTGGATTTGAAGAAGGCTAAAAAACATTAGCAGTATGCTATAGTAATCAGAGGCCAGAATGGCAGGGCAGATAAAGACAGACAAAGAGAAGGGCAAAATTAGAGCCTTCTGCAGCCAAATAGCCTTTGATATATAGCTGCTAAAATTTAGTTTTGTGTATGAGACTCAAAATGGAGGATTGTGCTGTAGTGAGTGCTAAGAGAAAGAGCTTGGCACCACAGATACTACTACAGTGCTTTCGTGAGCAATGCCCTCTTCAAGCAGTGTATCCTTTTTTATTTTCCTTCAGGCTGGTGGGAAACTCTCTTAGAAAATGAATTGCCATGCCAAAAGATACTGGGGTATCTGTGGGTCTGCGTTAGTAAAGCAAGTCTTGGCGCTCCTGTAGAAGAAAAGGGTGCTTCTGTGTAAAAACAGTGCAAACTAATTTGGGCTGGAATATTTGGTACCTTCTGTCTGATTTTGTGGCTGAAACTATCCCCTGGGCTGGCTTGAGTGGGGGCAGATTTGGAGAAAGCTTGTTTCAAGACGGGGAGAAAGAGAAAGGATAGGGAGCAGAACCAAGGATGTAGGGTAATCTGCTGGCTAGGCAGTTTAAGGTCATGCAGCCTACGTGAAGTTGATGGAAAGACTGTTTTTTGAGGGCAGATGGAAGATACAGCACAAAAGGAAACTTTTATGCAACATTGGAGTGAAGGGGGGAATGTGTATCTTCAATGTTCGGTGCATTTGACTGGCTGTGGAAGGTATGAAGGATCTCCAGACCAAACTGGCAAATGTTTTGCTCGGTATGGAGTGCAGCAATCTGGTCTTGCTACTTTCATGGGTTGGAAATGGTAATGGCATTATTAGACGGCTTACCTTTTTCCTCTTAAGGTATTGAAGTTCCTCTGTGCCTGTTTCAATAAAGACCCTGGAAAAAATGGGTAGTGAAACATTCCAAGCTTCCACTTTCACACATGACTTTAGCTTGGCATTTATTTTTAGTTACAGTTGCAGTTTCCAGTGGCAATTACTTTTTTTTTTCCCTTCCAGTTTTCAAGTTCCGATTGCATCGTTCAGGTTTGGGGAATATTGCTTGTTGAACAGGAGCAGCCGCACACATCCTCCTGGGTTTCTTCTATTATTTTCTGAAATGGATTTCTTTTTGCTTTCTAGGTGCTGGTGAATCTGGTAAAAGCACAATTGTCAAGCAAATGCGAATCTTGCACGTCAATGGATTTAATGCAGAGTAAGTATCTCGATTCCGTTTACATTCCTTGAAGATGTCATTTCATTTGGGGAATTATTTTGTGGGTTCCTCATCCCTCTCCCCCGTGTTTCATTTAATCCAGGACATGGAGATTGGATTTCAGAAATACGTTTAAGGAAACTGTCATTAGCTAACTTCATCAAAGGTTCGCTTGTTAGGTTTTTATGAAGGCAAGGTTTTGGCTGCCATTTCTTCCTCATTGTGCCTGACATGCCAGCTTTTGCTGTCGCTCATTATTTTGTGCTGTTCTCAGTGCTTTCTTGCAAAGAAGAGTAAACATGAAGTAAACGCCACATACTTGATTATACAACATTAAGATTTACTGTACTTCAGGAAATTTTTCTTGCGGTGGTGTGCTGTTTTAGATTGTTGACATATGCTAACTGTAGTTGCATTTTGTTTTCCATAGATGGGTAAAACACTTTGATATTGTTTAACTCTATTGCTCTGATAGGCCACATGCTATGAAGTGTGAAGATATATTCCAAAATTAATTGACAGGCTTAAAAAAAGCCCATGTAAATGTTACATTGCAACCAAGCCATTAATATTAGATACTACGAAACATTTCATTGAACATTTATGCAGAAATGGAGTGAAGGGGAGAATGTATGCCCAGAAACAAACTTTCTGTGAGAGGATCTATGCAAATTAATGGTCTTTTAATTAGTATTCTGGGTTGGAAGTACATGTTTTATAGAAAACTATGCTTGTAAGTAATTTCTTCAAAGTGACTGTTCAAAGATTATTTTTCCCTTCAGGTTATGCCTTCATCATTTCTATAGGCTGTCCCCAAAACCCTTTGTTGGTAAATGCACCATAAACCAGCTATCGGCTCCAGTAATTTTGGATACCCAAAGTTCTTCTCTGCTTTTTTTAAAAAAATGGGATTACATGCAGAAAACTTAACAATAGAGAAGAGGAAGGAGACATACAAAAGTAGTTTGTTACAATGGCATGTAGGAGCCAATTTGGGGTAGTGGTAAAGGCCTTTTGCTGGAAACCAGGAAATCGTGAGTTCTAGTTCAGCCTTAAGCAGGAAGCCTGCCGGGTTACTTTGCGCCATTCATTTTTTATCAGCTCTGGGAAGCAATGGGAAATCCAATTCCAAAAATGTTGCCAGGGAAATTGCAGGCCTTATCCAGGCAGTTGCCAGGAGTTAAGGCTGATTCAAATGCACTGGAGGAAAAAACTGTAGAAGAGGCGGCTCCACCATTGGGAATCCGATGTCAGAAATCCTACAGATACAGTAGCTAAATAAAACGAGGCATTTAGACCCCAGTTTTGCACTCCTCATTAAGTTCACATCTGTTACATCATAGGAAGTTCCCTGCTTACCAGCCAGAAGGACTTATGTTTTGATTCTGTATGTCTCAGCAGGATGCTGATGCAGACTTTCTTGGAATTTTCTTCTCACCTTCCTCTCAAGTGTGTTTCAGCAATATGTTGCTCCTGACCATGGCAGTTCTGTTTACATAGCGGGGCTAATTATTGCAAAGGACTTACCTTTGAATTCATTCAATTTCTCCTGAAAACGTTGCAAGCTAGCATGTTGTGTTAAGAGATACTAATTACTGCTGAACAAATTTATTGCAATTTTGAATCATGAAAAAAATGTCTTCCCCCACCCTAGATATTTTATAAAACCTCTTGGATTCTCCAAACCAACAAGTCATAATGATTTTGTTTTTCCCCTGGGGAGAAGTTGTTGACTTTCATGATCAGGTTTTTTATATCTTGCCCTACTTTATCTTTCAAAGAAGGAGTGATCTGTATCATACTTTAGTATCCTAACAGAGCCTTATCATGCTTAATCTTTGCTAGTTTGGGAACTATTTTTATTGCGGCTAACAAACTATGAATGGCTTGGCTCTTCTCAACCCTTTGAAAAGGGAGGCCTCATTTATTTCTCTCACTTTCTATCTTTTATCTTTATTGGTTTTATTATAATTTCTTTGATTGTATACAGATTTTATAAATTATTATAAACACGACATGTGAAATAACAGCTGTGAGGTCTTTATAGTGTTGGCCTTCATAGGCACTGAGTTCTTGCCAAGAACCCAGGATGTTGTAATATAAATAAACACAGTGTTTATTTATTAAATTTGCTTGCCATCCATTTCGTATACGTGCAGATCAAGCAAGTGGACTTTTGTAATTGACAGATGGAAATTTTGTCAATGTGTAGGCTTTCTAACTGCCATCCAAAGATATTTTTGTTGTGGTACTCAGTGTGCCAGTAACCATTGGAATCACCATGATTGGTTTATGCTATAATCTTTCAACTTTTCCAATCTTGATATTTTGTGTTGTTCTCCAATTCATTGTCTTTTATTCTACTAATCTTCTAGTATTGCCACACTGATTATACACACTTTACTTTTTTATTTTGTATAATTTTATTTTAACTTTTTATTGTTCACATTATTATGGTTCATTGCACAATCAAGACAGATGTTTAAAGTTTGGATTATTAGATTTGGCATTATTATTGGTAGGTCATCTGTGTAAAGGCTACATGAGGTCTCAGTGATCCATATGATGGTTCAGATAAGATAGTAGCTATATTTTGGCTGATATTCCGTCATAGTGTTACACCATTTCAAAAAGATGAACTTGAATTAATGTAGCTTTCCCTTCAGAAAAAGGATATATTAGTATGTGGCTTTGGTTTTTATGTGCTGGGGTGGAGCAGTGGTTAGAATGCAGTATTGCAGGCTAATTCAGCTGACTGCCAAGAGTTCAATTCTGACCTGCTCAATGTTGACTCAGCCTTCCATCCTGCCGAGGTGGGTAAAATGAGGACCAAGATTGTTGGGGGAAATATGCTGACTCCTAGTTTATGTGTTATGTTCCAAAAAATTATCTGCTTTTTCCCAGTGTATTTAAAGATTACACCTTTTAGCATTATTTTTCCTTGTTTTCCAAAGAATTAGATATTAAGCAAGTTTAATATTTGCTACTGGACTTTGACTAGATAATGTATATAAAACCCCTCCTTATTTCATAGCATTTTGAACTTTTTCTAAATAATCAGTGTTTTATCTTCCCTTCCCCTCCCCCAAACTACTCTATAAGGTAGATTGCAGTGAGGGAAGGTGGACTCACCCAAAATCACACAGGAAAAGCTTCTGGGCCTGAGGCTGAATTTGAACCTGGGTCTCTCTGGTGCTAGTTCACTCTGCCAAACCAGGTCTCCAGGGTTAAGAGCAAGGCACCTTAAAGAGCTAGACCTTGGAATAACATGTACTACATAAATTCAAGTATTAGTGTGATTTTAACATTCAGAGTTTAAGAACTGTGAATCTTTGTTACGTACGGTGTGTGCTGGTTAGGATTTCACCAGCTCTTATCATTTCTTATGTTTCTACAGTTGAATATGTTAATCTGAAAACTCCAAGCTTCTTCACTGTTGATAGATTACCATTTTACTCACAAAATAGTTATCATTCAAATGGATGTTTGTGCAGGCCTAGTAGGGTGTATACAATGCAAAGAACCCAGGAAAAAGAATTTTTTTTTTGTCTTTCAGTTTCCTTGGTCATTCTAAAATTCAGTATCAATTGTAAATATGAAACTGACTTTCTAATTTACATCAATTAGTTTTTATGGATGTTACTACAATAGAAATTGTCCAAATGCTAATTGGTCTTTTTCTGCTTGTGACTCTCATAAAGGTATTGTAGATTCTGCCTTTTGTAGCTATTATGAAGATCCCATAGACAATTTGATTTTATCAAGAGTTGTATTAATTTTATTTCTGGCCTATTTCTGTTTATGTAATGGTGTTTTTATTCTCGCTTGTCCACGCCATTATGATACTGACCTCAATATTTGTACACTAAGATGTTCCCTGAAGACTTTCCCTATAGGGTAGGAATAAATGAAATACTTTAATGCTTGATAGAAATTAATTTAACAGCATTTTATATTTTATAAAAAGTAGAAATAGCTGCACAAAATCTTGTATGTTTAATGCTTTATGAAGCACCTGGAAACGTTACTATATTATGGTTTTGAAGTAAATGATAAGCATAGTTAAACAAAACTCCATAAACAAATTATTTTCCTATGCTTTGGCTAAAGCTTCCCATACTTCCCAAAATTTGGGGGCGGATTCTTGTAAGGAGCTCCAGGGAAGTGAATAAAAATGGTTTGTTTTGCTGTTGTACAAGCTTTTATAAAGAAATAGTTTCTGTGAGATCCAATCCAAACAGTTGGAAAAGGGGGAGAGGGAATGAAAGGCAGAATGTACATAAAAATAAACACTAAATTACATGAAGTGCCACCATTATATCTACCTTATTTTAAAAAGAAATTCATTAAAACTGAATCCAGAATCTGCATTTATTAAGGATAGCACTTTTTCTTTCAATAGTTAGCAGAAGAGAACATGAAATATATCTTTCCAGGAGGCGAGCGTGATGTATCAACTTTTCAAGCTGTATTATCTCTGTCTTGTGGGAGCTGCAGAATATTCCAGAGTCAATCTGGGTGTTACTCACATATTCATGAATTTATTTTATCATACATTTTAAATGACTTAAGGCAGTTTATAATTGAAAAAGTAACAAAAATTTAAAAAGTCATGAGCAGCTAATAAACAGAAAAACTGTCCATCAAGGGCCCAGTCAACACCCTATCAAAAGCCTGGGAATTCAGAGCCACATCTGACAGTGAGAACAATCAACCAATGGAACAGCTTGCCCTTGGAAGTTGGGAGCTTCATCTCTGGAGGCTTTCAAGAAGATTGGACTGCCATTTGTCAGAAATGGTGTTGGGTCTCCTGCTTGGGCAAGGGTTGGACTAGATGACCTACAAGGTCTCTTCCAACTCTGATTATCTGTTATCTGAGGCTAACATCTTGAATTGCTTCTTGAACAACATCAAGGTGAGAGCCATCCAGATCTCAGGACTGGAATAACTTTCCAAAGGACATGTGCTACTCCGGTATAGAGAAGGCGGGTTTCCAGGCTCCCACTGTATCAGGGGTCCACACACACCCAGCCATGGTTCATTACAGGGCCGTGAGCCATTTGGAACTGGGTTGCGGAAGTTATGGGTAAGCATGCGTATGCATCCCCGCTTGTGCAAGCAACTGGCGAACATGTGGGTGCTTGCTCCATTTGTGGGAACAGGCACATGTGCCTGCCCAAAATCATCATCTCCCCCCGCCAATCCGCAAATCCGGAAAGATTGGGGAACTCTGCATTGCTTAACTGATGGGACATGAAGCTGTTTCTTTGTCCTGCTCCCATTGTTTATTAATCATATATTAGATTTTTTTTATCTATTATTGATTGATTAGCCTATAGGTCATATCAACTTACAGGTTCAAACACATGTATATTTGATTACCTTTCAATTACATTACATGTAATTACATTTTAATCAAATCTATATGGCCACCCATCTCATGGACAACATGCAACAACCCAATCCAGTAAAACAGTAAAGTAAATAAAACCATCATTACCTAACATCATTATATAATAATGATTGAAAGAGCATTAAAAATAAAAAATCAGAACTAAATCAGGAAAAGAGAATAATAGATAATTAATACTGTTAATAATAATAGTGATACTCATGATTTTTCCTGTGATACCAATCAGATCTAATGGAATGGGGTAGAAATACTTGATCATTCAGCCCATTTCTTGTGTATTTTTAATTGATTGGATAATAGATTTGATCCCAAATTTTTGTAAGTTGCATGGCTGTCTAAGTGTAGGAGAATACTTTTAATTTTATTTCCCCATAATCAGGTATGCCAAGGCAAGTATTTCAATCTTTATTCAGATTTATCCACATTCTAGTAATCAATTTTTTTAAAAAAGAGTTTCACTCAACAAAAATAAGCAGAGAAGATGGTTGTGTTCCAAGCAGAAAAGGCATATTTATTTCCCCTCAACATGATGTGAAACTCAGTTTTCGGTCCCTTTTTTTGTCCCTTATCACATCCTCTATATCAGGGGTGTCAAACTCAAGCCCCGCAGGCTGGATGTAGCCCGCAGGATGCTGTTCTGACCCAGGCTTTGTCTAAATTAAGGAAATACAAACTGAATGTAAAATCAGACCTTTTTTAATGTGACACTGGGAATTTGTTGTATTCCCAGCCAAAACTCATTAAACACAATTCTCTGAGATAAGCTCATGCCTTCAGAGTTGTAGAAGGCTGCCAAGAAACAGAAGTCCACTTAATTAGAATATATACCGACAGAAGTTCCAGCAAAGACAAACCAGAATTCGCAAGGCTTCAATGAGAAATCAGAAACTAATGAACTACTTTGCTTCCTGCAAAGAGCACGTCATTGAGGACTGACTTTTATCCCTGATGGGAGGGGCAATCACCTTCCAGCCTTACTCCCAAGTCACCCTTGCTGCTTCAGCTGCTCTCTCCTTCGAGGAGCCCTGCGCACACACGCACTCAGAACAGGCTCCCTGGGGCCCGCTGCTTCGCTGCTGCCAGACTCCGAAGGCAGCACCACATTCTCAGTTGGTCCTGGCCCCATTCCTGCATCGGATGCAAGACCCTCGTCCAAGTCCTCGCCAGACTCCCTGACTGGTTTCCTTTCATCCTCAGTGTCCAATAACTCTGACGGCTGATGGCGAACCACAGCTGGTGCTTAGATCTGGCCTGTGGGGCTGCTCTGGAAACAGCGAAGCACCGTCCTGTGGTGCCTCTGCCAGCAAAAACTGAGCTCGGGAGCCCATTTTCTCTGGCAGAGCACTCGGGCCACCACAAGCACCTCCAACACAAGTGATGTTGAGCTGGCCATGCCGCCCTGATGCGGCCCTCAATGAAATCAAGTTTGACAGCCCTGCTCTATAAACACCAATTTGGCTGTTGAGGGAAAAATATGGCAGGAAGTAAAGATAAAGGTTTTCTTATCCAGTCATGTCTGAGTCTAAGGCCCCTAACAGATAACAGATAACAGATAATCAGAGTTGGAAGGAAACTTATAAGTCATCTAGTTCAACCCCCCCCCCCCGCCCAAGTGGGAGACCCTACACCAGGGGCCCCCAACCACTGGTCCCTGGACCGGTATCGGTCCGTGGATCATTTTTTATCGGGCTGCAAAGCTTGGCGCCGCCATCTTGTTTCAACGGCGCTTCCGGGTTTTCAGTTGGAAAGCGGTGTTTGGGTGCTTGCGCCTTAGTTTTGTCGAAGGGGGGGGCGGCTTCAAACGAAGAGCCGTCCCGATGGCGATGGAGTCTCACGTTACTCAGGTACCGATCCGTGGAAGAATAAATTATCGTGAAACTGGTCCCTGGTTCAAAAAAGGTTGGGGGCCACTGCCCTACACCATTTCTGACAAACAGCAGTCCAATCTCTTCTTGAAAGTCTCCAGTGATGGCTCTCACACAACTTCAGAGGGCAAGGTGTTCCATTGGTTGATTGTTCTCACTGTCAGAAAGTTTCTCCTTATTTCCAGGTTAAATCTCCCCTTGTTCAGCTTCTATCCATTATTCCTTGTCTGGCCTTCAGTGCTTTAGAAAGTAGCTTGACTCCTTCCTCTCTGTGGCAGCCCCTGAAATATTGGAAGACAGCTATCATGTCTCCCCTGGTCCTTCTCTTCACTAGACTAGCCATGCCCAGTTCCTGAAACCATTCTTCATATGTTTTAGTCTCCAGTCCCCTAATCATCCTGGTTGCTATTCTCTGTACTTTTTCTAGAGTCTCAACATCTTTTTTATTATGTGACCAAAACTGGATGCAGTACTTTAGATCTCAGTTGTATCCCTCTGTTAATGCAATTTAGGATTGCATTGGCTTTTTTGGCTGCTGCTGCACACTGCTGGCTCATATTTAGCTGGATCCAAGATCCCTGTCACAATTACTGCTGTTGAGCCTGGTTTCACCCAGTCTACCCTGCTTCTCCAACAATACGGCCCCTCCCAATAGGAAGTCCCAGCATGTTTTATAGGCATGAAATGAAATTAAGCCCCTCCCCCAAATTAAGGCCTATATTAAAACATGCGAAATGGGGGGAATGGTGGAGGGGTGTGTGCTTGCCATTAGGAAGTACTTTTGTTGCTCACCCGGATATGGTGCTGCCTGCGTTGACCCCGATACGAAGTGCCCCACCAACGCCGAGGTCAACATCCAAGACGTCGCCAGCCGCCCACCCAAAGATGCAAGGGGGGGGAATTAAGTCACCCCTGAAAAGACGGCCTAGCCATTTTTGGGGGGCTCAAAAAAAAAAAAAGACCTGGCCTTATTATATGAGAACATGGTATATGTGTACTTTTGGTTTTTCTTGCCTACATGTAGGACTTTACTTTTCTCTACACTGAATTTCATTTTGTTAGATACGGCCGAGTGTCCTAGTCTGTCAAGATCCATCTGGATCTTGAGCCTATCTTCTTGGGTGTTAGCTATTCCTGCCAGGTTAGACTCAGTGCTCGTCTCTGTTTCTTGGCAGTAGTCGCCAAGACTGTCCAAAGTCATTTTCTGTGGTTATGTGGCCAGCATGCTGATATTTATGTATGATTGATTATGAATGATTATTGATTATGAATTATGATTGATTGATTTTGTCAAAAGCTTACAATACAATATAAATAAGAATAAATGTAAGTTTAAATATAAGAAATAGGAACTAATCATCGGGGACAATAGGACAGGGACGGTGGGCACGATTGTGCGCTTATGCACACCCCTTACAGACCTCTTAGGAATGGGGTGAGGTCAATAGAGGTTAGTTTGAGGGTAAAGGAGTGGAGGTTGAGCAGGTGACAACAGAATCAGGTAGTGAGTTCCAGACATTGACCACTCTGTTGCTGAAATCTTACTTCCTGCAATCAGGTTTGGAGTGGTTTACATTAAGTTTATATTTTTATTTAATAAATTTATTTATTATTCCTTGTGTGCCAAAAGGCTCAAGGAATGCTATTGTACAGGTACTAAAATAGTACCTGTTAATCTACTTGCATTTGCATGCTTTCAAAGTAAAAGACCCCAACTTGGTTCTTGTAGGAAGCTTTGGCCTAGCCCTGTTCTGTGGTTAAATCAAACTAGGAGGCTAATTGATCTGTATCCCATCCTGAACCTCTGGCCTCAGCACATGTTTGATGGAGCTTGTGGGTGGTTGTACGCCAAAACATTTAAAAGGAAGCAGGTTGCTACTTAGCTGCCTGGCTTTAAATTTTCAATCAGGAAGTAAGTTAAAGAATTGTTGTAGCAATTTAGGAAATGCTATTTCTTGGATAATCTTGGGGGAAGTGGCTTCTCGGTGCTTGTGTATTCTTCTCAATTCATAGCATTATTTATGCTATTCTTATTTATTTGTTCTTCATATTTGGTCATTAAGATAATATAAGGTAGCGTGGTTTCATTTTAAGCTTTAGTTTTGCAAGATGAAACCAGGGATCTTACTCGATTTATTAAAGCCCCCAAATTTATTGGGAAAGATAAAATTTCATCTTGATTCTTTTGCTTCAAATCAAGCAGTAGTAGAAAACTTGAGACTTCAGTAAGGGTAACAACAATAAAATAAACAGTAAAGGTATCTGTTCCTGGGCCATATATTTTGAAGGCCTAAAATAATAACATTTCATAACTCATTTAGTAGGTACTTTCATTTTTAAGTCTTCCATCAAATTGCTGTTCCAACATAGTTTGTGCTACATTTGTATAAGTAGCACCTAAAAACTAATTTCTATAATAATTCCAAGGGCATCCTATATTTGTAGCAATTATGGTAATTATTTAACTAGATTTACAATGTAATTCGATTTGTATCCCTCTTTTCCTGCAGGAGCTCAGGGCATTGTATACCCACATCCATCCAAGAGGTGCCTGTCTATTCTGTATTTTCATACATATGTGTTATAGGATAGAAAAAATGATCTATTTTAGTCTACAAATATGACCCTTGTCTCTGGTTTGGCTATTTATGGAAATTCCCTTTGCAGTCTAGTCCACCAAGAAGATGGAAAAGAATCTTTATAAAAAAAAGAGGTAAATGCTGAGATTCTGATCTTATTCGAGGAAATCAGCATTTGGACTATTACCCCAGAAAAAAGAGCATGGACTGTTTTAAGGATGCAGGTGTGCCCGAGTTTTGTCACCTTTTCCACTCCCCCTAGGACTGTAGATTTCATTTATGTATTCTAAAATATCAGTTGTCAGTTTGAACTTGAGAGAGTTGAACAATTCATCCCTTTTTTAGTTTACTTGTCCTATAGCTTGCATGGGCTTGAATTGAGCAAAATGCATGGATTTGAGGGTTAAATTTTAATCACTTGCAGCTGCTTTTTTAAAAGAAAACTTGGCATTTCACACCCAACTACAACTTATGTTGGCAGGGTGAATGGAGAGATATTTACTAAGTTTAGCATCTTACATGATCGATGGGCTGGCCAGTAGATTCCTCCCCTCCATACATACACCCACACCAAGACAAAAGGTGTAAATACATGTAAATACAGGCCTAACTGATCCGTTTCTTTGCTTTCCCAGTTCTCATATGATCCAACCATTATTTGTTTGTAAACTTTTAGATGATTCTCCTTCAAGAAACTTACAGACAAGATGCCGGTATCCTGGGAGTATATTTGCTGAAGCAACGTAGAAATAAATTTACCATATTTGTACATTTTCTTTTGCTGTCTTCAGACATTTAGTATCATTGAATGCAGAATTTATCAGACCTAACTCTCCTTGTCAATATGGAAGGAAAAATTCATAGATACTTGGATTACATAAGCAATAGGGAGAGGTAGTAGGACTTAAGAAATACAGAATAAATAGTGTTATTTTTAAAAGTCCATGCTTAATCAGTACAGAAGTTGCAGATGAGGAAAAGCTTCATCTTGGTAACATTTGAAGGGCCAGTTGGTTATTTATGTTATGATTTTTAAATGATCTAATTCAACGCCAGAACATAGATTTTTTTTTTAAATGTTTATGATTTTTTCTTCCGTTCAGTTGTATCTTGATTCTCAGAGACTACTTGGACAAGTCTCTACAGTTTTGTTGGCAAAGGTTTTTCAGAAGTGGCTTGCCATTGCTTACTTCCTAGGGCTGTGAGAAAGAGACTGGTCCAAGGTCACACGGCTGGCTTTCTGCCTAAGGCAGGACTAGAACTTTTGGGTCTGAGATTTAGATTTTACTAAAGTTTGCCATAGTCTCATTTTTTTAAAAAAAAATCCTATCTCTAAAGATTTATTGAAATAGCTATTACAGGTAGTCCTAGATTCATGACTATTTATTTAGTGACCATTTGAGTGGTTCAGTGGTCTAGAGGTAGAGCTTTCGCCTCACAATCAGGAGGCTGTGATTTCGATCCTAGGTAGAGGCAGATATTTCTTTCTGGACACATTGAGATTATATCTGATGAATATAACTCTGCATTGGCAACAGGAAGGGCATCCGGCCAATAAATACTCAGCTCCATTCAGTTGCCCAGACTTCCACCCCGCAAGGGATTATGGAGTCATTTAAAAGACTATGATTTATTGACCATTTGAAGTTATGGCAGTGTTGAAAAAAAAAATTACAGCTGATCCTTGCACTTACAACCAACACAGCATCTTTGTGGTCAGGTGATTAAAATTTGGGTGCTTGGCAATCAACATGTATTTACGATGTTTGCAACATCCCTGGGTCATGTGATCGAAATATGTGGCCTTCCAAGCCCATTTCCAATAAACAAAATATTGAGAGAGAAGTTGGATTTTTCTTAACAACCACATGATTCCCATAACCATGGTGATTTGCTTATCAGCCATGACAAAAAGGTGGTAAAATTGGATGCAGCATGCTTAACGCTTAGCAAGAGAAGTTGTAGTCCCAGTTGTGGTTGTAAGTTGAGGACTACCTGTATAATCGCAAGTACCAGCACCAGCGTGGAAATAAAAGTAAACTGAAATAGCCTTTGGGAGCTGTTTTTTTTTTTTTTTTTTTTTCAGTAGAACTGGAATTGTAGAATTTTTGGAATTTCAGCTGGAAAAAGGAATGGCTGATCAAAGATATTTTAGGAAGTGGTGGGCAACATGAATAAGATTCTACTGCAATTGGCCTCTGAGATTATTTGGAAGAACTGTACTTGGACTTTGAGCTTTTATTTAGTTATCTCCTCCAACCATTTTCTGATTTTTTGCCAAAATTTTTGGGTAGTTTTACAAGACCACCACGTGTGGAAAAATGTTCCTTCAGTGCTTGGACTTTGAGCTTTTCAAAATGATATTGTTTTAGGAAACTGACGTTACAGCTGTAATGCTGAGAAATTCACATAAGGCATCTAACTAGTTAGCTGCCTATAAGTTGCAATTCCCTAACTTTTCCCCCTTATGCTGCTATACTTTTATCCTTCTGAATTTTTTTAACATGGATAGTCACTTTTAAGATGACTATCTGTCTGAAATGGAACAGGTAGTCCTTGGCTTGCAATAGTTCACTTAGTGACCGTTCAAAGTTATAGCGGTGCTGAAAAAAGTGACTTATGACCATTTTTCACACTTACGACCATTGCAGCATCTCCCATGGTCACCTGATTTACATTCGGATGCTTGGCAAGTGACTCACATTTATGACAATTGCAGTATCCCGGTGTCATATGATCACCTTTTGCGACCTTCTGATAAGCAAAGTCAGTGAGGAAACCAGATTCACTTAACAGCTGTGATACCAATTTAACAACTTCGGTGATTCACTTAACAGCAACGCAGTAAACGTGGCAAGAAAAGTCATAAAATGGGGCAAAACTCCCTTAACAAATTTGTCACTTAGCAACAAAAAATTTTGGGGCTCCATTGTGGTTGTAAGTTGAGTGTACAGGGAGTTGAACTAGAACAGGGGTCTCTAACCTTTGGGACTTCAACTCCCAGAATTCCTCAGCCAGCAAAGCTGGTTGAGGAATTCTGGGAGTTGAAGTTCACAAGTCTTAAAGTTTCTAAGGTTGGAGACCCCCTGAACTAGAAGACATCTAAGGTACCTTCCGTTATTCTATTATTTTAAATTGTAAATTTTAACCTTGTTTTTAAATTCTGTTTTTAACTGTGCTTTTATCATGTTATGTGTTGTTTTATGTTGTTTGTAAATCACTCAGAGTTGCTTAAATGGGATGGGTGGTGTAGAAATTTAATGCATAAATAAATTTGAACCAGTTCCTTGGAGTTGAAAAGTTTGACTCACAGAATAATGATTGCTCTCTTTTCTTTTGGTCTAAACCAACCTTTTAAAAAATACCTCCTTAAAGTAAATCCTGAATTTTTAAAAACAAATCTGCGTTACTTCTACTGTGATGTCTCTCATTCAGTCTTTCATCAGTTTTAAGTGAACACATGTTTTAAATTACTATGGATGTATATATACATTTAGTACTGCCCCAGAGTGCTGCTTTAAATATTTTTTTGCTTAGTTGATTATTTCAGTGTTAAAAAGTTGTTTACTGTGTTGCTGTTAAATTCTGAACTAATTTTACTGAATTGATTTGGAATTACTGTATTTTTAAACCTTGTAGTAGTAGAGGAGTGTCATAACACAATTGGTCCTCAATGTACGACTACAATTGAGCCCAAAATTTATGTTGCTGAGTGAGACAGTTAAGTGAGTTTTGCTCCATTTTGCAACCTTCCTTGCCACAGCTGATAGGCGAATCACTGCAGATGTTAAGTTAGAAACCCAGTTGTTAGGTGAATCTGGCTTCTCATTGACTTTGCTTCTCAGAAGGTGACAAAAAGGGATCACCTGACTTTGTGATACTGCAACAGACGTAAGTATGAACCAGTTATCAGCCATCCAAATTTTGATCTCGCGACCACAGGGGTGCTGCAACGGTTGCAAGTGTGAAAAATGGGCATAAGTCATTTTTTCAGTGAAGTAACTTTGAACGGTCACTAAATGAACTGTTATAAGTCAAGGATTGCCTGTAATAAAGATTAAATCTCAAAGTCAAGGAGTGACAGTGTTGTTTCAACACAGTTTTTGAGGAGCTGGCTGATATAAAGTTAGCACAGGATTGCACTGTGCTGTATAATTAAAACATTCCTTCCACCCCTTAATCCAGGGGGCGTCAAACTCGATTTCATTGAGGAACGCATCAGGGATGTGCTTGACATCGGGGGTCGGGGGCGGTGTGTGTGTGTGGCCAGGGTGGGCATAGCCAGCTCAGTGTCACTCATGCCTGTGATGGCCCAAGCACTCTGCCAACAAAAACGGGCTCCCGAGCTCAGTTTCCAGCTACGATGGCCTCCTGCAACCCTCCACCAGCAAAAACGGAGCTCAGGAGGAATGCACAGGACCCTCCCAAGCTCCGTTTTCACTGGCAGAAGCACTGCAGGCCAGTCCCTTGCTATTTCTAGGGTGGCGTCGCAGGCCAGATCTAAGCACCCCGTGGGCCGCATCTGGCCAACGGGCCTTGAGTTTGACACCTCTGCCTTAACTCCTTTGCTAAGGAACTCATAGGATATAAATCAGGAGTTTGGTAATGCTTTTTTAGACTAATAAATTTTATTAAAAGGGATAGATTTTTAGAGTTACAGCTCGTTTCATCAGATGCAATAAGACACAGATTCCTGATAAGTTTTCACTTGGCTAATTCTGTTTTTGCATTCTCCTATGAGCTGTTCAGAGCATCCAGAAGTGGGAGGTGCTTAGTCTCTGCATTGTTAGGCTGAGCTTAAATTGAGGAACGCTCCTCCTCTTCCACGTGACTCCTCCGTAGCGTTCCCCAGTTTTAGCTCAGCCTCGTGCAAAACAGTGCTTTAGCTTGCTCCTTGGCCGAACCACAACTTCTATTCAAAGACTTCTAATTTTGATTCTCTCTTCAGGTTTGATTTGTTTATTCTCTCCTTAGCCTCTGCGCAATTGTTTATTCTTTCAATTTATCTAACTTGGGGAAGATGCCGTTGCGCCCCCAAGGAGGGCAGCGGGAGGCTCCGTAGCAGCTTCACGCGACCTCCCCATAGCCGAAAAAGTGCCTCTGCCTCTTTAAAAGCCGCTGCGTTCTGTTCTGCCTTTCTGGCAATCTCGTTCTAGCGGCTGGTATTTTATTGTTGAGAGTTTTATCGCTGTTCCCCCCCCCACCTCGAACGCTGATTTTAAGTTAATTAGGTTAATCTCTCCCTTCTCTCACTGTCTCCATACTTGGAGTTTCGGTTTCTATTTCCCCAAAGGGAAGAGGCCGCTGAGCAGTACCAGAACTATCTGCTACTGGCGGATGCCATTTTGAATCGCAAAAAAAGTGGTATAGGCCTTCGCTCTTCAACTTCCCTGCACTGTGGGTAGAATTTGACTCAACATAGTAGGATTCCCATAGGATCTGCTGAGTCTTTTAACCTCCATTTCTCTCTGGCAATTTGTAATTGAGTTACCTTTTTATCCCTGAATCTTGTTGGCATAATCCCCACAGCTATCCTCAGCGGCACAGCAGCAGGCACCTAGGCCGTGTCAGCCTATGCAAGTAAGCTGCTGTAGGCCCCATTTTAATTTCTACCCGGGCCTCAGGTGTATCGAAATTTGGCTGATTGGTTGACTCTCTCTCAAAAATTGTGTTGCAAGTATACTGTGGCTCCTGGAGCACTAGTGCAACAATTATACCAGCTTCATTGTGGTATCATTTTCAAGCATAACTTCAATATTAGTATTAATTTTCAGTAATAATACTAATAATTTTAATAATATAACCAACAATTATAATAATAATAATATATTCTGTACAGTATAATATTGTAATTCGTTACATTATTATCACTGAGATAGGACTCCTTCTCTATTTGAATATATACATACAGCCATCAAAAAAAGGGGGGGGGATGTTAAGAATTATCAGGGCAACCATCTTGACTCAGATTGGACCCTGGGCATGTCAACCACATCAAATTGTCTTTTTCTACCCTATTACTATAATATATAATTTATAAGAATGGCAGATGGTAACACCTCTAAAGGCCCTTCATTGAAGGCAAAACCCAAAACCCATCATTTGCGCAAGCAGGTTAAAGAGACCACAGCCTCTCAAAGGGACGCCTTAAGGCGCCAGAAGGCCCTACAAAAAGAAATTGATAAGCGCACCAGGGAAGCCCTCCCGATGCCTCAGACTTTACCATCCTCCAGTCCTTCTACCTCTGCTCAACCCCCCCCTCCTCTAGATCTTCCCCTCTCACCCAGGTGCAGCTTGTCCTCGCAAGGTCAACAAGCTCAGACTCCCGGAACGCCAGCTAGAAGGGGGCCAGAAGCCACCTTCACCCCCACAGCTGCTGGCCTTCATCAAGAGGGTTCCCTCATTGAGGAGGTTCCGGAGAGACTAAGGACCTGGATGGAGTTGGCCATCTGCCAAGGGATCGCAGACGGAATCCAACAAGTAACCAGGTCTAGTCATTATCCCGTGGCTCCTGACCTCGAGCCTCAGTCACTAAGATCCCTGCCCAGGTCGGACCACCACCAGGTATACTTGCAGAGGGAGACCCCCTTCCAAGGCCGGGAGGAGGAGGACTAGGGAGAAATGGGCCAGTTCATGGAAGCAGATGAACTCGAAATGGGGTCCATGCAGGATAGCGAGCCCCTATCAGAGGCAGACCCCCTTGGAAGGGGAAATGTCTGAGGACGAGGGGCTCATCCCTGACCAGCCCGCCTTTGCGGGTTTATTCAGACCACACCTATTCAAATCTCTGTTATTCAAGGCCAAGAACATCTCAGGCCTAAGTACCCAATCACCAGGCGACACTCCCGCAACCTCAATGGAAGGTCCACCGGCCCTAATCTTTAACCAGCCTGTAGTTGAGGCCGAGGTTATACCGGTCCCACCCATTTTCTCTGATTTAGCGCAAAAGCAGCTGACGTCTACAGCCGTACACCTGGCCCCATCTGGTCACGATAAAAAATTCTTTAACTTAGACTCAGGATTTTCAAAGTTGCTGAATACCCCGGAGGTAGACGAGCCCATAGTGAGCCTAGCATCCTCCTTAACTCCCACTGAGGTGTTAGAGGCCCTAAAACCTGAGGAAAAGCGGGCCGAGTTAGCCCTGCGCAGGGCACACCAGTCAGACGCTTGGGCCATCAGATCGGCTACGGCTGCATCCTTTTTCACAAGGACATCCATTCGTTGGCTTCACCAACTGCAGCAACACGTACCCACGACTAACATCAGGCACACCAGGACATTGCAAAAATTACGGCTGCGGCCAAGTTTTCCACTGATGCCACTTACCACTCAGTCAAGTTTTCCTCTTGGGCAGTCACATCACATGTCACTGCCCACCGCTTACTTTGGCTGAGACACTGGCAGGCAGATTTTAAAAACAAAGCAAAACTGGCCTCTTTCCCCCTTGTTGGAGATAAGCTGTTTGGCCCCTCCCTGGACCCCTTACTTATGGAGACCCGCAACAAGAAAAAGTTTCTTCCTTCCCTTATAAGAAAATCAGACTTTAGAACCCCCCAGCCCTTTCGGAGAGGCTCCTTTCGGCCCTTCTATCAGGCCCCTTTCTCCCCCATCATCAGAGGCCTCCTTCCTTCAGGTCAGCTCAACCCCAGGATAGAGCTGATTCAGGAGACAGGAGTAGAAGGGGCAGTCAATACAAGAGGCCCTTTTGAGGGACAGGAAGCAGGCCCTTCCGACAACCAAGATAGGTCAAGGGAGACTCTCCCTGTTGGTGGTCGCCTTAAGTCGTTTGCGAGTCAATGGGACTCTTCTACCTCTGATGCTTAGGTCAGAGACACCATTAGATTTGGTCTTGCCCTTGAGTTTCACACACACCCCAAATTTCTTTATGTCATGCCCCCCCTCCAGAGACCCGATCAAGCGTAATCTAATGGATTCCGCGATCTAACACCTCCTAAACATAAAAGCCATCCCACCAGTTCCGTATGAACAAGGAGGGCGGGGTTTTTACTCTCATCTCTTTGTTGTTCCAAAACACTCGGGGGTGGAGAGCAATTTTGGATTTAAAAAGGCTTAACCGCTTTCTAATTTATCGTAAATTCAAAATGCATACCCTACAATCCATATTGCTGGGCATCAGACATGGGGATGTGCTCATGTCCATTGACTTGACGGAGGCGTATCTACATATCGCTATTCGGCTTCCCATTTTAAGTTCTAAGGTTCTGTTACCACAATAACCATTTTGAATATGTGGCCCTTCCCTTCGGATTAGCCTCTGCGCCCAGAATCTTTACCAAGGTCCTCGCAGCTCTCGCTGCCCATCTCAGGAATATACCCGTTCGTCTTCAGTGTTACCTGGATGACATCTTAATCCTGTCCCCCTCTAATCCCCAAGCAGCTAGGGACACCCAGGCTACCTTAGCTTCTCTCCAAGAGCATGGTTTTCTCATAAATTGGAAAAAGAGTCAGTTATCCCCATCGACTCGAATTACTCATTTGGGGGAAGTTATCAACACATTGGAAGGCAAAGTCTATCTGTCTTCAGATAGACTGCTTAGCATCCAAAAATCCATTCGGGAGATTAGGCGCTCTAGAAGGGTGTCCTTACTAAACTATTAGGAAAAATGATACCATGCATTTCTATTATTCCCTGGGCCCGTCTACACTCTAGATCCCTCCAGTGGTTCCTGCTTCCGTACCAGAAATCTGGCAGAAGCAACTCCAAACACATGGTCAGGGTACCTCCCAAGGTCCTCATGTCCCTACTTTGGTGGGCCAAACCGGTCATCAACAAGGGCTGCCTCTTCAAGGAGCCTCAAAGGATTACTATCACCACAGATGCCAGCTTATTCGGATGGGACGCCCACCTTCAGTCACTCACATCCCAGGGCAGATGGTCCGCAATAGAACAGTTGTGCAGCATAAACTGGCTGGAGCTCCATGCTGTTTTCCTTGCCCTCCGCAGCTTCTTTCCACAGGTACGAGGTCAACACATCCTCATCCTAACAGACAATGTGACAGCCAAAGCTCACACAAACAGACAAGGGGGCACACAATCCATACAATTGATGAAAGAAGCCGAGCATCTATGTCACTGGGCAGAGAACAATCTTCTTTCTATCAAGGCAGAGCACATTTCCGGCCTGTCAAACACACAAGCAGATTGGCTAAGCAGGGCCACCATAGACCAGTCAGAGTGGCAACTCCACCCGTCGCTGTTCAAAGAAGCAGTAAGGATATTTGGACAACCAGTGGTGGACCTATTCGCCTCCCATCTCAATGCTCAGATCCCCAGATTTTTCTCAAGATACCCATCCCACGGGGCGGAGAATTACAACGCTCTCCATTGCCCATGGCCAAGGGGGCTCTTGTATGCATTCCCCCCACTAGCACTGGTGCCCAGGGTCATCCAGAAATTGTTACAAGAGAAAGCGGAATTACTCCTAGTGGCACCTCACTGGCCCAAGCGGCCATGGTTTGCAGACCTTCATAGCCTCTCGGTAGCCCCTCCATGGAGGATTCCACCAGACAAGATCTCACTATCTCAGGGGCCCCTCCTTTACCTGGACCCTCAATGGTTTCAATTGACCGTCTGGAGGTTGAGCGGAGCAGATTGAAGAGTGAGAAGCTCTCCAACAAAGTCATTAGCACCATTCTAGCTGCCAGGCAACCCTCAACCATCCGTATTTACGATGCCACATGGTCCATTTTCTGCAGATGGTGTAGTAAATCTCAAATAGACCCTACTTCACCTTCTGTAGCTCAGATTTTAGAATTTCTGCAGGAGGGACTTGATAAGGGGCTATCCCCTAATACCCTGAAGAGGCAGGTAGCAGCACTAACATCAGTTATTTCCTGCCAAGGTTTCAGCTCCCTCTCTCATCACCCTCGCATACGCTCCTTCCTTAGAGGGGCTACCAATCTAAGCGCCCCGGCAGTACACCGCTACCCCACCTGGGACCTTAACAAGGACCTCCTGTCTCTCACCAAAGAACCATTCGAGCCATTGAGGGAGTCAAGTCTCCAATTTTTGACATATAAGAAAGTTTTCCTGTGGCCATCACCTCCGCTCGTCGCATATCGGAAATTGCAGCCTTGTCGGTCAGACAAGATCTCTGCGTTTTTCATGCCGATCGGGTGATTCTCCGTCCCGATCCCTCGTTTATGCCTAAGGTCAACTCTGCTTTCCATAGAGCACAGGAGCTCATCCTTCCAAACTTCTGTCCCAGGTCTTTACAAGAGAGGGAAAGGCAATGGCACAAGATTGATGTTACGCGCGCTCTGCGAATCTACATCAAGTGCACTCAGTTCTTCAGAAAATCGGAAGCCTTATTTGTTTCCCTTCAGCCCAAGACACAGGGTCAAAAGGTGTCTCCATCCACCATAGGCCATTGGATATGAGCTACAATAGCTAGATCATATCAGGCTCAAGCCCTGCAGGTGCCTAGAGGCATAACTGCTCATTCAACTAGGAGTGCTGCGACCTCGGCGGCTTGGGCCACTCAGACACCAATAACTGAAATCTGCCGGGCAGCGACTTGGGCCTCCCCATCACCCTTCATTAGACACTACAAAATTGATGTGTTTGCCTCTGCGGAGGCCTCATTTGGCAGACGGGTTCTGCAACGGGTTCTTAGGGTCCCTGAGGAGATTCCGATCCAGACGGAGTCCCTCCCGTAGGACAGGCCAAGCTTTGGTATGTCCCACTTCTGGATGCTCTGAGCAGCTCATAGGAGAAGGGGCGTTGGTACTTACCTGATACGCCCGTTCTCTTTGAGCTGCGAAGAGCATCCAGCCCCACCCTTTTCTTCCGTCTGGTGGGCTCTTGTTTCGGCCAATGAACTTTTTTTAGGTAGTAGGGATGAGAGCACTTATTCCTCTCGTTTTTGCAAAACTGGGGAACGCTACGGAGGAGTCATGTGGAGGAGGAGGAGCGTTCCTCAATTCAACCTCAGCCTAACAATGCAGAGACTAAGCACCTCCCACTTCTGGATGCTCTTCGCAGCTCAAAGAGAACGGGCGTATCAGGTAAGTACCAACGCCCCTTCTATTTTAAAGCCAACTAAACATTTCTTGGTGATTGTTTTTTTTTTTTGTCCAAGAGGATTTAGTTATTTTGCTGATCACATTCTCATGCTAGATTATTAAATATAGCCTAGGCTTTTCATGCAGATATATATGAAAGATTTCAACCTGGATTCTCCTGAGACCAGATTAAGAATTATTAATCCCATAAATGGTACAGTTCTACCTATAATACACAGCAACAAAGATCTTGCACTCTCCGTTGTAGGATTGGGGGTGCAACATTATTGTCAAAATCTAATTCAGTGTTTCCCAACCTTGACAATTTTAAGATGAGTGGACTAATCGATCTGATGGTTCTCATTGACCAAACCACAGGAAGAATACTCAACAACAAACAGTAAGCCTCCACAAGAGCTTGTGAGAGTAAAAAAGAAATGAACTGGATCCCTAATTATCTTCGTAATTTTATATTGGTGCAAAAGTAAAAGACTGCTTCATATACATAACCCCCAAAGTGTGCCTAGTATCTTGCTTGCGCTTGTTTTCTTTTTACAGCAGATGTTTATTATAAATGCATACAGCTTTTCCCATAATAATGATACAGAGTTAGTTCCTCTTTCTTTTCTCTAATGTCTGTTTGCTTGCTGTTTCTTATATTAAGAACTTTAATTTCCAAGAAATAAAAAAAATGGTCCAGATCCTGGAGTCATTTTATTTTAAAACTTGGAAAACTATTTTGAAAATAGAATTCTCTTGGCAGGTGTGTTTAGCAGACATATTCAGACTTGATACCTTAAGTTTGCTAACCTGGCTGCATAATGGTGGTTGCAATTCAGTTAATAGTCTATGCTTTTGGATATTAGATTTGATTTTGTTTGATACTGAATGTAGATAAGTCTCTATTGGTGAAGATGGAAATATGTGCGACTAGGGGTATTGCAAATCCTTTTTGCTGAGATGCCTATGAAGATCATTTGAGATTAATTGCTTTGGTAAACCTGTGCATGCCAAAAAAACGACTAATTTATTAAAGTATTACTTAAAAGTGGTCTGAAAATGATTAAAGCGCCTTCAATTAGTCTAGATCAGGGGGAACAAACATCACGGTGGCGTCACATTACGTATCGGGACTTTTTTCTCCTTTGCTAAACCGGGCATGGGTGTGGCCAGTGCATGACGCATCCAGCCCACGGGCCAGGAGTTTGACAGCCCTGGTCTAAACTGTATCCCTTCTAACTAATTTTTTTACATCTAAGAAATTCTGTAACAGATAAATTTTGTAACTTATTTCTCTATGAAGGTGGGGTATCGGGAGAGCTTAGTTCTAAGATTTTCTATTTTTATTATTTTAATGGAGCCATAAAGGGTATTACAGGGTTTTGGACAAATTTTACTAAAACAGAAGAAAAAAATGCCAGTTGTCTGCTTTAAGAATAAATGGTAAGATTGGCTATACCTTGCAACTATGCAAAGAGGGAATTAGACACCTTTATTTGTGTTTTAAGAAGACAGTTTGTCAACTGTATCTAAATCTGAGCAAATTGTTCTTAATTTTAATGTATCATGTGTTGGGGTGGGGTTAAAAGTTGACTTTTTGGAAATGTCTTTTTGTTCAACCAAGTATGGCCCCATCCTTAAAATGATTATACTATTTTTTCCTTCCTTCCTTCCTTCCATCCATCCATCCTTCCTTCCTCCCTCCCTCCCTCCCTCCCTACCTCTGCCCTGAGAAGGGGATTTGACAATCCCAAAAGTAATTCAAGCATTGAGTTGGCCCTTTGGGTTTTTTTTTCCCATCACATAAAAAGCCCAGCTTAGCTTAAAGATGACGTGTTACATGGAAAGGCTTCTTGCCAAGTCTGGTCTATGAGTAAATTCATTGTTTTCCTAATGGATAGTTAAAATTAATCATAATGGAGAGTTTGGATAACATTAGAAATGAAATCTAGCTCTTCCAAATGTTTTCACTAGTGATAAAGAAGGGCATCTAACAGAGTATGGTGTCCAGAGCAGGTACTGATGAACAGGAAATCTAGCTAGCTGTCTTAGTATGTTCTAACACAGGATCACATTTGCTAGCAAAGTAGAACTGGGCTAAGGAAGATAATTTGTTCAAAAAATGCAGGATTTCTTAATAGATATTTAGTTGACCTCAGTGTTTTGTATTATGCTGTAAGAAATACATTTTCAGAAATAATTAAATACCTCATGTTCATTTGAAAAGTATAAGATTTCCTATGAGATAACCGAATCTAACAGAATAACAGATTCTGTTTGATTCTCTTACCTCATAGGAAATTCTATATTTTTTGAATGAACATGACATAAATGTAAGGCTCAGTTATTCTTAAAGTAGTGAATGGGAAACCCCAATTTACTCAGGCCTATCCATCCCTTCCCCCATATTCACTCAGACTTATACAGTCTGGGCCACATGTGGGCCAGGCAGGCAATCCTGCAATGAGATATAAAATGCAGACAGATATCTGAGCAGACAGGCAGGAGGCTTTTTTTGTCTGCAGAATCCAAGCCTTGGAAGAGGAAAGAAAGATCTGGAATCTGTAGGGCGAATGAGAGTTATGAGGAAGTGCTCCTTAAACATTCATTGAAGGCTACCGTCTATGGGAATCAAGAATTAGTCAGGACCAGGTAGCTGGTGAAATGAGCTGTGGGAATTCCTTCCTCTCTTAAGATGAAGTTGAATTTGTAGGCAAATTTGTAGGATTTGTGATCTGATTCCTTTTGTTTAAATGAAGAGTCTCCCGCTTGGGCGAGGGGTTGGACTAGATGACCTACAAGGTCCCTTCCAACTCTGATTATCTGTTATCTGAATGCTGATTTGCATAATCTCTGATCCTTTGATGAATAGTATAATTTCAAGAAATGTGCCTCTGGTTTTGTATTAGATGTTTTGTTGTCTAGTGCTAACTCAGTGATGATATGTCTCGAAGGATGTAATAAAGCTTCCTGTCTATTTGTAGTATTTGGGTTTAAGTATAACTGAGAATATAATGACATTTCAAGGACGTTCTTGTATATCACAAGTCCCATTGAAAACACCCTATTTTTCAGTTGGAATGTTTGATACATAAGACTTTTGAGTGACCTTTTCATGATTAAGTAAAAAAGAAGCATACCTATATTGTGATGCTTTCTCACTTTTTCATTCAATACCTTTTTCTCTTTCTCTCTTCATTGTATTATTGATTACTCTTTCTCTTTTTCTGTCTGCAGCCACCTAACTATAAAATGTAAGGTCCTCAGGAAAAATACTGCTTTGTTGCCTATGTTAGTCTATAACATGCGGTACCCACAGATGTTCTGCATAATTAACAATATTACCTGCAGTAATTTTAAAAAAAGAACATCGCTTTTGAAACTGGCTATAAATACTCTACATCTTTTCTCACCTCACGTTGCCATCCAAACAGTAGCCCCTAAGGATTGGTTGGAAAGGCCTGGACTTTATTTGGCTTTACTGTTTAGGTTTATGATGTCCCAGAATTTACTGCTATTAAATAGAGGGATTTGGGCTGTGCCTCATGGTTGCCTGGACTTTTAAACAATTTTAAGTGATGTTGATTCATCCAGCAAAAATAGTAAAAGTTAATATGGCATGATTTTCATGGAATAAGATCCATTTTAAGATGATATGGAAATATGACTCCCAGTTGACAAATGTACATAGAGATAAGAGCTTGTAGAGTGGAACAGTGGGTCTAGATCATGGGTGTCAAATTCGCGGCATCAAGTTGTCGTCACGTGGTGTTTTGTGACAGTTTTCCCATTTGCAAAGGTGGGGCAGACATGACCTGCATGTGACACATCCAGTTTGACATCCGTGGTTTAGATTAACCGAATAGAAAAGGTTGTGAGTCCAGTTCCTGTCATCTCAGATACACCTCTCAATAACTACAAAGAAATGCTCTGGGTTGAAAAAAACCGAACTCAAAACTCAGCTAATAGATCAAGATAATCTCCATGCTACTCTTTGTGAAACCAAATTTTTACAAAATAAGAACACCAATTCATGATTATAATGTAGGACTGAAACTGGACTGTGTTGGGTTCACACTCCACTTGACTGTGGAGTAAGTGTGGGGGCGCGCGCGTGTACTATGGACAAATAATTATTTCAGTTTAATTTATCCCAAAGGGGAGTGAACAGAATAAAATGAGGAAAGCCATGTATGTACCTCAATGTGAATTGCTAGTGAAGGATATTATTTAAATTATTAGCATCTGATCTGTGCCAGTGGTTTACCCTAGTACCAGGACACTGGAACGATGTGTGCTCTTCAACTTGTTTTCTATCTGTATTCCATTTTTGTACTTTTAAAGAATCAGTCCAGTTTCTTTGCATTATTATTTGCAATATAAATGAGGTAAACTTCTCATTGGAGGGAGGGATTTGAAAGCTCTAGAACCAGAGTTTCCTAATTGTGTGCAATGCAGCCCAGAGTGCTAAAACAAGCTCACAAGAACACCCTGGGAAATTTTATCATTTAATAAACATAATTGTCCCCAGGGCACCATAGTTCACCGTTTGAGAACTGTAAGTGGTACCATGAAAAAAGAATTACTGAGACACCAGGAGGGCCTTGAAAAGAGAATGCTTGGGAACTTTCCTATAAAGCTTGCATATTGTAGGGCTCTTCTCATCCTCTTCGACCTTGTCGTGGCAGGATGGGGTGAAATCCATGGTGGCTTCATCTTTTTTGGAAAAAGTAATTTTCACAGTATAAAGGTAGTAATTTTCACAGTATAAAGGTAGTCCTTGGCCAAATTGAACCCAAAATTTCTGTTGCTAAGTGAGACATTAATTAAGTGAATCACTGCAGTTGTTAAATTAGTAACACAGTTGTTAAATGAATTTGGCTTTCCCCATTGACTTTGCTTGTCAGAAAAGGTGACATGACCCTGGGAAATAGCAACTGTCATAAATATGAGTCAGTTGTCAGGCATCTGAATTTTGAGCATATGACCATCGAAGTGGCAACGGTCATAAGTATGAAAAAAGGTCATAAGTGCCTTTTTTCAGGGCCATTGAAACTTCTAATGGTCACTGAACGAACTGTTGTAAGTTGAGCACTACCTAACCATTTTTTCACCATGAATAAAACACAAACTTTTATTTTTAAATTTGTGTTCGTCTGCATTTCCTTACTAGACTTTTACAAGCCATCCAAAATAGCATTAAATGGTATTGTTTTGTGACAGATACCCTGGTGTAGTTCTTACTGTGTGTCCAACAAGCAATTGCATTTTGGGGGAAAAACTAATTATTTAGAAGCAAAAAAGGGAGCCATCAGCAGTCCCTGCCAAGTTGTTCAAATTTTGAAATTTGCAGTGAGATCATAAGCATACATTAACTACCTTTTGATAAAATTAACTATCTCTCACTTGCTATATTCTCCGGTGTCCTATTATGTAGGCCGTTTTGCTTGCTCCTGTCTGTCGTCAAGGCTCCAGAAAACAATTACCTATCTCTGATGCATCCTTTCAGACTCCCAAGACACACAAATAATGGTACAGTCACTTGTGAAGACAGTGAATAGTCTCTTTAGTCACGTCTCTAAAATACTGTAAGTTTTTCCTTTCCAGACCCCCCCAAAAAATTGAAATTAAAAGGTTATATTTTAAATGAAGAGCTTTTTGTCTGAAATGTTTTGTGATAGCTGTAGAAAGAGAAGTCTTCCTGTCAAAGAACAAGGAAGTGGAAATTATAATCAAAAGTAATATTAAACAATAAAGTATCTAAAGGTAAAAGCTGACCTTCCACACCAAGGCTACTTTTCCTGTAAAGAATGAGTAAAAATATTAGAGTTTGCTCTGTAGTTTTGATTCTTGTAATTTTTGCAATTCTGAAGAATATTGTTTCTGATGCCCTTGCCCCTTTCCAGATACTGTTTTTTTAAACTTTTGTACCACTCTTCAGATTCACATAACTACTTCAAATTTCTTCTATAAGCAAGTATAAAGGAGTTCATATTTTTAATTTCTTTTTCTTACTTAATAATGACATGTTCATCAAAGTTTTGTCCTCTGAAGTTTTGAGCAGTGTTTTTTCAAAAAGCAGATGTTTTAATCCCACTTTAATATCATTTTAATGAGTCAGTGTGTTTTTGCTGCTTTAATGTTGTTGTTGCATACTGTGTTGGTACCATTTGTTGAAAGGTAATAAATTTTCAATCCTTTTTTATTCTCCAATTCTGGGAGGCTATTCCATTCAGTTATGATAAATATTTACTTTTTTCTATAATTTTCTTTCCTCAGTGAGGATTAGTTCATTTTCAGACTTCCATAAAGGAGCTTTTTACTTATACTGCTAAAGATCTGTTGGTCTACATTTCCTTCTCCTTGACTTACCGCTGTTTTTAAATGCAAAGGATAACATTAAAATCTTACCTTTTTTTCCTGCTGACTAGTTTTATTGATTTTTTTCCCCATTTCTGCTGCTTCCCTTCATTTCTTTGGTTGGTCATTCCTATCTTGTTTTGGACTCCATGCCTACAGTCTTTCAGGTTTTTAGTTATGTATGATAAAACTTTAGGTCATTTCTATTGTTGTCCTTGTCTCCTGTATGAGGAGTCCCCCAACCCCTGGGCCACGGATGGGTACTGGTTTGTGGCCTGTTAGGAACTAGGTTGCACAGCTGGAGGTGAATGGCAGATGAACAAACCCTACTGAAAATTGTGCATGCATGGGATCTAGGTTGTGCGCTTCTCTCAGCCCAATGATGGAATTAATTTGTTTTTCCTCTTATTGATCTTGACTTTTGTTTCTGTAGTATGTTTATTCCATATCACTTTTATTTGTCTAAGTAGGTTAGACATAAATCTATATCAATGTTACAGAAATATCTATATTAATGGATTTCTGCATGTTGATGAAAGAACCATCTTGGTTCCTGAGCTTTTGCTATCTAATACTTTTATTCACCCAGAATAAATTGGACAAAATCTGCATTTTATGTTAAATCTTCTATATATAAAAAGGCGAAATACCACTCACACATAATCGCAAAATCTCCAGAACCATAAAGCCTACAAACTTGAAATTTGGCATGTATGTTCCTCTTGGCTTTTAGGTGCTCACTAAGAAAGGATTTTTTTTGAAATGACCATCAAAGCATTAGTATTTCATATATTTTATTAACACACTGATGCTAAGGAGTTCTACTCCCCCTCCCCACCTGAAAACAAATCTGTTCCAAATACAAAACACAAGCAGAGGAGTGGCGTTTCAGTTTTAGTTTCACAGCACCAAGAAGCTTTAGTACAGAACAGTTGAGCTAAGCCACGCCCAAGCTCCTTGCTGTCTCCTTGCTCACACAGCAAATACTGTTTCAGTTTCCAAACAGGACGCTAGCCAGATAAATACCGATGGATGCTGGTAAGCAGAGGCACCTTTTCCCCCTTATTTTCTTCCCCCAAAACTAAGCCTGATCCAGGGGTGGGATGCAAATATTTTTACTACCAGTTCTGTGGGAGTGGCTAAGTGGGCATGGCCATGTGACTGGGTGGGCGTGGCTTCTTTTTTTTTTTTTTGCAGTGTCCCCTCTCCCCCACACTTAATTTTTTTGCCTTCTGGGAGGCCATTTTTGCGGCCAGGGTGGGGCAGGAGGGGGAGAATGCAGTCACACGTGTGCGATAAGGATTCTGGTTCTCCGAACTGCGCAGAATCGTAACAACCAGTTCTACTGAACCGGTCCGAACTGGCCCTATCACATAGTTTCTTAGTGAAGCACAGGGATAGACCTAGTGTGCTTGAAACCTTCATGTATTTGTGCTGCTACTATACTCTGCTGTAGTATATATGGTATACTATATATACTATAGCAGCACCAGCAGTAATTTAGCTTCAGTCCTGGCCAAGGACTTCTACATATGAATAAACCTACTGTTCAGTTTAAATTACAATATCAAAAATTCAGTCTGATTGAATTTATCATTAGTTGTTGAAGGACATGTAATTTGATGTTGTCCCATTAAGTTCATTTATTTCTATTTCTTATTAAAATCTGCATGCAGGACAAATTTCAGAATCACATCAACTCATATCTCTAATGGAAAGCAACATTTACTTATTTAATCTCTTTCTTGGTGCGGAATAACTATTTCTAGCGAGTCAAGACTGTCATCATCATCATCCTAGCATTTTTCTCGCAGGTCCACTTTTTGGATCTACAAGCGCCCTCTTGTGTGATCAAATGCAGCATTCGAGTGTAACTGGGCATTTTTCATGTCTACATTTATTGTATCTTGTTAGGTTTGCTTCGGTTTTCTTTGTTTTGTTTTCATTGCAACCAAAGGGGTTAAGACTATAAATATGAGGGAAATCTAACATTATGAAGAGACTTACTATACAAAAATGTTTGTATTCATGTTAGTAGTTACAGTATATCATACTTTTTTTAATAGAGAAAGGTAAAAAGTCATATGATTATTAAATAGGTTATTTACTATTTTTTTTAGCAAAGAACACTACTATTATTTTCTCTTATGATCCATATAATGAACTTTGCCAGAAGAAATAGGAATGTAGTTATGTGGTTTCTGAATTTCTTTATATCTGGGGAACTTCCCTCTTTACTAACTGGTCTTAAACTAAAATAATGAGAAATTTGGGATATATATGCTCATATATCTTTGATGATTTTACATTGGTCAGAATGTCATTTAATATAATTATGACATTCTTTAATGATTCCGAGGAGCTTGAAGATTTAAGCCAAAGTGTCATCAATTTGTTGATGATACCAAAAATGTTTCTTCTTTTCATCTAATGCAGCCAAGATGCGAGAAAATTCCAAAGAGATGTGTGCCATCAGTTATGGCACAAGATATAAAATAATTAACTGATCCACAGCTCACGCAGAGGGTTGGGAAGTGAATTGATCCCAGAGTAGGTGGTCAGCCTGTTCTTGCTAGAATTTTATTCTTTCAGAGGATGAAGTTTACAGCTTGGTGATGGGCTTTTCTTTTCAAAGAGAAAGGAGGAGAAGGAGAACAGACTTCTCTGCCGTGGTTCCTGCCCTTTGGTACGTCTTACCCCCTGAGCTGAGATTGGTTCCCATCCTTCTAACTTGCCGTAAAAACCTTAAGATCTGGTTCTGCCAGGTGGCTTGAAGCCCCAATGGAGAAGCTTCAAAGTGGAGCTGGTCAATTAAGTAAGAGCTAACCCCCCTTCCCCCTCTTGCATCCCGCTGCCCCCTTCTCCATCTTGTGTCCATGATTTTATTGCCATTTTATTGAGTATTTTTATATTTGACAATTTATATTGTAAGCTGCCCGGAATCATTTTGAAACAAGATGGACAGCAAATAAAACCCGTCAAGCGCCAAGGAAAGAAATCAAGAGGTCCAGGAAGTTCAAATGGGTACAAAGCTTTATTGTAAACTTAAACTCCTACAAGAATCTGAACTATTAATGGCCCAAGCAAATTGGCGGTAGATAAGAGTCACTGGAATTCAAGCTGGGCTGGACTTAGATCTCTTGTGGGCATGAAGGGACTCATGACTCATGATGTCTTTCAAGCTCAGTCTGGCCATCTCCTACATCAGGGGTCCTCAAACTATGGCCCCTGGGCCCGGTACGGCTTGCTGAGGCCATTAATCTGCACAGGACCATGAGGATGCCCCACCCACATCACCCCACCTATCCACTGGCCCCCACCCGCCTTCTGGAAGCCGAGGAGGCCAAAAACAGGCCCGTTTTGGGGTGGCAGAGTGGTTTTGAAGGCCAAGGAGGCCCAAAATGGGCCTGTTTTTGGCTTCCCCAGCCTCCACAGAGATAGGGAGGGAGGGAGAGAGAGAGAGAGAGAGAGAGAGAGAAACACACACACAAATGTCCCCCCCCCCCCCCCAAGGCAGCCACATCCTTTCACTAACCTGCTTTCCACCCCCAGGAGCATAACAAATTAAAGTTTAATTTGTGTGTATTGTTTAATCGACTGCAATTGGCCATGCCCACCCAGTCACATGCCCACTCAGTCACATGCTCACCCAGTTACATGACCACTTAGCCACGCCCACCCAGCCAGCCCAGTCCCCCAAAAGTCTGAGGGACCATGAATTGGCCCCCTGTTAAAAAAGTTTGAGGACCCCTGTCCTATATCATCATCGGCATTGGCAAATTCACCATCAGTCAGTTGCAAAAGACAGTTTTACTTGGAACCGCTTACATCCTTTGATGATATCTGTATACCACCAAACATCCACATCTGCCTATCCCAAATCCTTGGAGAAGATTTGATAGGTAGATAAAATGCCAAATCTAGTCTGAACATCTAACTAACTATGCAAATAACAACAATAACTAGGTTTTGCTCTGGCGCACATGGTGTCCAGAATCCTTTTTAACAGTATAGTATATCAATAACCTCTCTTGTTAAAAGGTCTTCTCTTAATCACTTCTGCCTTAATAAGTTATCAATCATTTTATTATGCTGGGCTTTCAAAGGGGTAGCCACTTCCAGAACATGGTGGTTAGCATGGTGGGGCTTAAATACCTGCATCGATCTCCAATAATTTAGGATGTTTTTGTTTTTAGGTACTGTTAGAAGAAGTCTTTCTTGGAAGTTACACCTCATTTTTGAGAACTTTCTCCGCAGAGTATTCTAAGCAAATTTAGTAACTTGCTCAATATTGGAATCGTATTGTCTAGAGCCAGAAGGAAATAGAATATAGTATGCAGGGTAACTGGGAAGTCTTACAAATTGTATCTAAATTAGGAATCACTTTCCATATCACTTTTTGTTCAAAGCCCGTTAATTATAGTATAAATGCAATCAATGGACTGGTAACCAAACAGTTCATAATATCTGGCTTGTTTTTTAAAGAGTTTAAATTTAAAAAGTGTTTGAAATAGTATAAAGTATAAAAGAGAGGCAGGCAAGCATTTCAAATGTCCATTTCTGTGGTATGAATGCAAACGCTTAATAGCACCCACTGTTTTTGTTTATTCTTGGATAGGTTTGGTGTAATAAATTTTAAAAGAACCCTAACAAAAATGTCCATTTAAAAATCAGTAAGTTATCGAGGCGTTATGAGCAGTGATTTTCAGCAATTTTCTTAATATTAATGACCAGTTATTAAGATGGATGGCCTGGGGTTAAATGTTTTAGCCTGCTGATTTTTTTTTTCCTTTTCTGTTTTGATAGTGCACATTCAGTAATAAATATGAAGTTAAGTCAAACAGTTACCTTGAACATTGCTCAAGAGGCATAACCTTGCTAGCAGAATGCTTCAGGCAACCTTTTATACGTCATACTGTAACCATCATATCTTAACTGGAAAATTAAGTGGAAATATTATATAGTGACCTCGAATTTCTGCAGAAATCAAGGTAGAACAGTTGTCACAGCTGGGGTACTCTGTCAACCTTATTTTTTCTAAAAAAACAAATCTTTTCTCATAAGGATGTGTCTTCCAGAAGGAGCTGTGAAGGAGGAGCAGTGGGTTTACATATTGAGAACAGGTAGTCCTCAACTTACAACAATTAGCTGAGTGACCATTCAAAGTTACAACAGCATTGAAAAAAGTGACTTTAACAACTGTTTTTCACACAACCGCTGCAGCATTCCCCATATTCATATGATCAAAAATTCAGATGCTTGGTAACTTTCTTATATTTATGACAGTTGCAGTTTTCTGGGGTTGTGTGACAGCCTTTTGCAACCTTTGCAACAAGCAAAGTCAGTGGGAAAGCCAGATTCACTTAACAAATGTGTTATTTTGGGCTGTATTACGGTCGTAAATTGAGGATTACCTGTATACATTTGAAATTGGGAAGAATGGACAGTGCTTCGCAAGATATTTTATAGCAATAGTTTTTAGTCTGCTATACTGCTCCGTAGTGCTTTAAAGCACTCTCTGGGCAGTTTACAATGTCAATATATTGCCCCCAATAATCTGGGTCCCCCTTTTACCAATCTTGGAAGGCTGAGTCAACCTTGAGCCTCATCAGCTTCGAACTCCCTCCTGTGGGCAGAGTTGCCCGCAGTACTATAGTTTAACTACTGCACCACCAGGGCAGCTTTAGTATTGTTCTTCAAAATGTCAGTGATGATTCCAATAAAATGCTGCTGTAGTTTGTTTAGACGTACACAGGCATGTCCAGATATTATTTCATTAGAAACCTCATGGTTTATGGTTTGTTTACCAAATTTTGTTCAGAACATTTTCTGAACAGGGATGTGACAGACTTTTCTTTAGAAAGTTATAATGAAGACTGAAATTGGTCACTTTTGACCATACTTTTTCTGCTTCTGTTGGCACCAGCAGTGAGTATTATAGTTTTAGAAATGGAATCGAATTGTCATGATTTTTATATGATGCTGCCTCTGAAGGTATTTCGGGAAAATAATACAATTTAGAACAGAACAGCTAGTCTACAAAGAGCAACTGGGCATAAAGAACACATTTCAGGACTTCATGAATTCTGGCTCCCTTTATGGTAAGAGGCCAAAGGCATGAAGTTCTTTTATTAGAGGTGGAAGCATCTGGCAACTTGGATGGAGGCCTTTTCCACTGGACTGCCTTGGCTTTCGCTGTTTTTCCAGATTTGCCCTCAGATAATTTTCTAGTGATAAATGAGGAACTTTCCCCACCATCTCTTGGATATTACTTCAGTAAAACTTGATAAGCCTTCAGCTTATTTTAATGTATGTTTATTTTGTTTGGGGTATTATATTTTAAGTCCTCCAATTATGTATTTGATATAGGAAAAATAAATCTTGAAACAATTGCAACAGCAACAAAAGAAAGGGATTTCTCCCCCCGCCTTTATCTATTTGCAATTTTGGCGGAGTTGCTGTTTCAAGAAAGTGTCATGTTAGGAGCAATCAAGTTATTGTGATTAAAATAATATTGAAATGGTTTATTTATTTTTATTTGACTTGCATATCATCTATTCGAGGGGTATCAAACTCAAGGCCCGCAGGGTGTTTAGACCTGACACATGGGGCCATCCTGAAAACAGTGAAGGACCGGCCCGTGGTGCCTCTGCCAGTGAAAATGGAGTTCGGGAGGTCCGAACATAGCACCTCCCTCCCCAGCTCCGTTTTTGCTGGCAGAGAGCTGCAGGAGGCTGTCGCAGCTGAAAATAGATGTCAAGATGGCCACATCTCCTGCCCCCCCCCACACACCGGCCCCTGGAGGTCAGTCTGATGCAGCCCTCAGTGAAATTGAGTTTGACACCCCTGATCTATTCCAAATAGTTTTAGGAGTCTAACCACAAAAGGTTCAGGTTCTGAGGTAGAAAGCTCTATATGTAAGCCACCTTAAGTTCCCTGGGGAAGGCCAGGATAAACCTATCAAATTACAGCGCTGCAATTTTTATGTATGCAAAATACCTGTGTGTATCTATAGATAAGAACAGCTAATCAGTGATATCTGGGCTGGGCAGCTAAGCTGGTAGGGGACACAGTAGCTTAATGATCTGGAACTGCTGACCATAAATAGTCTGCACTCCAGCGAATCAAGTCTGACTCCGTGAGACGGAATGAGCTCCCATCGCTCAATCCCTAGCTCCTGCCCATCCAGCAGTTCAAAAGCATGCAATATTGTGAGTAGATAAATGGGTACCACTTTGGGGGAAAAACCTAGTTGCATTTGTGTGTGCAAAGAGTGCAAACTGGGGCTGGACCTGGCTAGACACGAGGCAATGCACCATGAAGTGAGGTGAGACTAAACGGCAGAGTAGCCCAGGAGAGTCAGTAATCCAAGTGCCGCCAGTCAGCTGGTGCAAGCTAATTTGCCCACTGTGGTGCATCAAGGATAAACATGCAAGTGCTGAACAGAATGAACTAGCAATTTAGGCTGTCAGGACTGCACTGTGTCTAGCATAAATTTCCTGACATTGCATGCCATATGCTAAATAAATAAATCTAAGCTGTTTAGTATTTGGATTGAAAGACCACCAAAGAACTCCAGAACTTTTCTGGCTAGATTGGGAAATGGATGATAAATATCTGAAAAATAGGCGTAGGCATTGACAAGCTGTAACCATACTATAGTAAAAAATGCAATATAATTACATCCATGAAGCCACCCCAATAATTTATAGATACTTTTATGCAATTGATCTATGGGGGTTTGAATGGGAGGGAGATGGAAGCTTTCAATCCTTATACTTTTTCTTGTTGAATTGATCCCTATGGGAATTAACCCTAGTAGATTCCCCAGTAGTGTGTGCTATAGAGGATTGGAAGCAATTATCATTATCTAAATACTCAAATGCTATTTCTCTCAAATAAATAGTTAATCCCAGTGAGGATGACTTTAAATACTCATTGCTATCCCTTTTCCAGTCTTTTTTTCCCCTTGAGTACTGCACATGTTTAGAATACATGTGAGGTAGATTGTGTTTAAAAGGCACATCTCCTGAAAATTGAAAGTTGTTTGCATTCGGACAAAGAGGTTGCTGTTCTCCCATCCTTCTCTACAAATATCCATAAACTCAGACTATGAAATATCACATACAATGTCCTACTGTCTCCATTTGCCTGCTTATACGATAAGCTTCCATGGTGTTGTGAAGATTAGGATTTGAATTTCCATAGATGAACTTCTAGGTGATGGATTAGGAACACTTTTGATAGTAACCCATTCATTACTTTAAGGAAATGAGGTGGCATTTTTGCAGTTATAAAATAAAGAATAGTGTTATAAATAAAATAAACTTCGGAAACTTAGGCGTGAAAGTTCAATAAATGAATCACACTAAATCTTCTTAAACTACTTTCTGAGAATTTTGGAATTGTTGACAATATTGAAAACTGCCAGCATTTCTGGAGTGTTCTATAGTGTATTGAAGAATTTATTTCTGCTTTTCAGTGAGGAGGCTAGAAGTACATCTTATTCTATTTTTGCTTAAACATAGGCTGGGTAATAAGGTATTGACTAAAAACCTATTATTGGTCTTTTTGAACACTGTTTACATCAAAATGGCAGTTTTGATTGTCCTGAACATTTAGTTCCATTGCACCTCATACTAGTTTCCTGATTCTAATATGGGAAAGGAAGGAAAATATTCTCCATTCAAGAAATTTTATACAGTTAATTCATATCTGTTGGGCAAAATTATCATTCCTGCATAAGCCAGCTACAATACAAGAGGCAGTGTTTTGAGTGTAAGGAACACTCTTGATCTTAGCTCAACCATATTGGTGTGCCGTAGACATCATCATCATCATCATCATTATTATTATTATTATTATTATTATTATTATTATTATTATTATTTACACTCAGCCTTAAAATTTCAGTTTTGGTCTTCAGTGGGTTTAGTATAAGTAGATTAGAATGGATTGATGTTAAATCAAGGCAATTCAAATAATTGAAAAGGTAGATTTCTTAGGTGGTGAAAATCTGATTAGTCAACAATACTAATTTATAGTTAAGTAGACAATAATTCAGTCTATGCAGGTTTATTTCTTAATTAGCCATGTTTGATTTATTTGATATTCCCCCTTTTTAAGCTATATGGTTGGCTTTGATTTTAAGAATGAGAATATTGCAGATATTAATAATATGTCATTTGAATTACCATGTGATCATTCAAATAGTACTCAGACTTCTTCAAAAATTATTTAAAATTACTTAATGACCAACATTGTATGTAATCTAATTCAGATCTTGAAAAAAATACCAACCTTTGGATTATAAAGAGGCTTTGTATAGGATAATCTAGCCTTCAATTCTTTCTTTGCCAAAAAAAAAAGCTTTTCATTCAGATACTTGGTTCATAAATTGCACTATAAACCATGGTTGATTTAATCATGATCTGTGAGTAAACTGGAAATATCTGGGTTTGTATAATATGCTATGCCAAAATTAAATCACATTGTGCCATTAATTAGGAATCCTGTCAATATTTCTAGCTTTAGAACAATCTTGCCATTATTCCTAGCTCTGCATTGTAGAGTTAATGACAAGTTTATTCCGAAGCTAGGAGTATTGACAGGATTAAGGTAACTTTAATAAATGTTCTTTAAAATCTAATATTTAATTCTGGTGCTTATTTGTTTTTCTTTAATAGATTCTTCTCTCCTGGTATATTACTGATGAATTAAAATGTTAAGTTCTCAGCCTTTGGAAATATTGTACATTTATATATGTTTACATGTAAGCATACAATGCATTCAGTTTTTTAAAGTGATGTCCACAGTAAAATCTCATTTTTAGATGTGAACACATATTCACGATGAACTGAATAGTTATAACATCTCAGGTGGCTTTATGTCTTTAGATAAATTAAAGCACTACCATTTAGTGCTTTTTCAGTTTGAGAGCTAATAGGTGTTAATTACTCTTGCTTTCCTGAGTTATCATCTTAATCAGATGCCTGATAAATTGTTAATTGGTTTAGAAACTCATTTCAAAGTTATTGGGGAAAAACTAGAAAAATATTACGGGCAAATGATATCTATCACAGGGGTTGTCCAATATTGTATAACAAAATCTTTATTGTAAGATATCAGAGAATTTTGAAATTTTTCTGGATGGAGAGCTCTGAAAACAAACTGTCATATTAATTCCAGTTATTGAATTTTAAGGCAACATTACTACCACAATCTTTTATCTGTTTTTTAATTAAAATCTGTAAACAGTAATGGGTTTCCCCCCCTCCTCCTTTGGTGTCTCATGGGCTTCAGTGACCTTCCCGAAAAAGTTCCTCTGAAAGTCAAAATAAGAATTTGATCACTGTTGGGATAATTTACCTGGTCATAAATAGCTTCTAAAATTTGTTAGTCTAGAACTTGATTGGGTTGAAGCATGATATAAGTAGGACTTAATTTTATAGCATGGGCGACTTCATCAAAATAAAACCACTCATTTGCATTTAAAATTTTGTTTAGACATAATTTTGTATAGAAATAATTGGAATTGACTTCAAATTTTCCCTTCCAGTATTATAAGAAAATAAAGTTTAAGCACCTCTTCTCTTCTCTTTTCTCTCCTCTCCTCTCCTCTCCTCCTTCCCTTCCCTTCCCTTCTTTCTTTTTTCGCTAATGTTGCTTCATTCCCTTTCAAGAAAAGGGAAAGAAGAACTTTCTATGTTGTTCTAAAAGAAACCTTATATTTATCTGATCAAGAATAGGATTTTTTAAAATAACTTACTCAAAAAAAAAAAAAACCCTGTTAGCAAATGGGTAAGATTTGGAATTCTAGTACTGACAAAGTTTCTTTCCCACAAGCAGACAAATATCTAATATTAATCAGTATCTGGTATATCTTTATAGTAGCCCATAAAATAATGCAGAAGAGGAACGCTGTGCTTGTTGGTGGCTTTTAAAAATATATGTTCTTGCCTTGTGGCTTCTTTAATAGCTCTTTATTATTATTGAGAAAAAATGTTTTAAAATCTAGCAATCTTTAGGAATAGAATTTTCTTTTTGCATATTGCTGAAGTCAGCAAATGGTTTTAATGCTGAGAGCTTCAGTCAAGCAAGGCGTTTATTGTATTTTGTAAGTCCTTGAACCGTTAGTAAATTGCACTTGAAAGTAAGTTATTAGTCACAGTCATGACGTACCTACCTCTGTAGGAGATGTAGCATATAATTGTCATGGAAAAAGTACTCTTAGGGAATATTGCAAAATACAAATTAAGATTATATATTCATTGCTGTATAAAGAGTCTATTTACTGAACTTACCATAGGCCTACTATGGTAAACAGGTGAAAATGGGGACATAAGTGTTCTTGTGGCATCTTATTTTTATGACTGCCGTCACTTAAGTATCTTGTTCAGAATCCATTAAAAGTTCTTGATGGGAAAGGAATCTAGTGAATCAGCTTCTGTTTTCAAGTTTTTTAAAATTTATTTTTATACCACTTTTATTATTTTTATAAATAACTCAGGGTGGTGAACAAGCATAATATTCGTTCTATTTTTCCACAAAAACAAACCTGAGAGAAATCACCCAGCCGGCTTTCATGCTTAAGATGGGACTAGAACTCACCATCTCCTGGTGATTGGCTCAAAGTCATCAGTCAGCTTTCCAGCCTAAGGTGGGACTAGAATTCAGAGCCTCCTTGTTTATAACCTGGTGCCCTAACCACTAGGCCAAACTGGCTCTTAGTAATACCACTTGTCCTTGTAAACATTGATTAAATAATAGAAATAGTGGTTATTTTCCTTTCCCCTTTTTTTTTAAGTGGGCATTCTTTGACTGGATATTTCATGATGTGCTAAACCCAGCAGATTTCTCTGTTATTTTAAATGTTGATTTCAAATAAAAAGCAAATGGAAGGGAAAGAGACTTTTCCAGGCCACGCTGAACAAAAGAACATACTTCTAAATATCTGTTTCTTCGGAAACCTAGTATAGCTGCTATAATGCAGCCTTTCTTCTTCGGCAACATTTTAAAGTTCTACGTAGTCCAGATTCTGAGTGCATCTACATGAAACATTCCGTAACAGCCTGTCCAAAATTAACTGAAAAATGGGACACACTTGGGGTATCTCCTTGATTTTCCTCCATTTATGAAGTTTCAAGAAAATAGGTATTGTCTGAAACTTTGATGCAGTCCTAAACAGATACTGTAGTTATATAAGTATTTCTAACCTAGGTGTGAATTCAGCTGCTTATCATCATTTTGTAATGGAAATATTACATTCCATTGTTGTGATTGTTTTACCAATATAGCTGTACATGTAGTTCTCAATTTGCAATCATAATGGAGCCTACCAAATATACTGTAGTTATAAGTTGTAACAGTTGTAAAGTGGGTCACCTATGTGACTGGTTTGATTTTGTGGTGGTCACACTTCTAATGTGAATGTCAGGGTTCTGACCGATGCTCTAATTAAATCATGAGACTCAGGCCAAGCTTCAAAAGAAATCCAGTTATTTATAAGGAGCTTCATGTCGGCATGTACCAAATGAAACCAACTCTGATGTCACTTAATTCACGCTTTGGCTCTGACCCTGTTTTCCCCTCCCTCCAAGATGTGTCATCAGTCACATTCCCCAATGAAGGGATTTCGCAGGTTGTAGAAGTCATTCCCTCCGGCCATTGTGGATCTCTGGAGATGACCTTGATGTTGCCGGCTGGAATGTGCTTTGTTTTGACTGGAATGCAAGTTCCTTGATGCAGCTGTGAGGTTGGGTTCCCCATCTCCCTTGCCTATGGCAACTCAAAAGCAGGTTGGGAATGCTTCGCGAGTTGACCGTGAACCTGTTGTTCGTTATGGGCCATTTTTGTCAAAAACTGGAAATCAGGGACACTTTTCAGCAAAACCCTTGCTTTCTTGAAATCATGTGGACAATATTGTTTGGATTTTTGAAGGCATTGGTGGGCAGAAGGAATTCTGGACTACCTGTGTTAGTTTAAGTATTCTTTAGACCAGAGGTGGGGAACTGTGGCTCCTTTATAACTTGTAGACTTCAAGAATTCTGGGAGTTGAAGTCCACAATTCATAAAAGGGCCATAATTCCCCATCCCTGTTTTAGACCGACACTTCTAATTATTTAGAGTTTCAAAAATTGGAAAATTGAGGAAAGACTTTTGAAAAGGTTGGATGCAAAATCTGTTCATAAGTTTCTATACAGTTTTGCTAAATTCATGTAGAGTAATTATGATGGGGAACATTACCTATAAAGACAAATTACCTCTTGCAAAAAAAAAAGCTGATTGGAGCTGCATGTGCATTTGAATGAGAAATTGGTTATGATTTATTGAATATATTTCACTAGCTCTAAAATGCCTTCACTTAGGTTTTCCTTTTCAAATTTAGCCTTCACAATCTAGACATTTAATTTTTTTGTTTCTTGATTACAGGGAGAAAAAAATGAAAATTCAAGATATTAAAAATAATATTAAAGAAGCTATAGAGGTAAGTCTACCAGCTGTTCCTTGTTTTGGCTAAATTGTTTTAACTGTAGCATTCTGGTAACATGCTTGAAATCATTTTCTCCACAGACAATAGTAACAGCGATGGGAAACCTGGCACCACCAGTTGAACTAGCTAACACAGAGAATCAGTTTCGAATTGATTATATATTAAACTTAGCAAACCAGATAGATTTTGACTTCCCACCAGTAAGTATACATTTTTATTGAAATGATATTCGATATTCGATTTTGTCTCTTTGTTCCTGTGGGTATTTTGAAAAATAGAAAGTAATTTGTTGGATTTTCTGATGTTTCCAACTTGCATGCATTGATTGGTATCCAAGTATTGATCTACAAATGTGAATCTAGAACCTGACTTTTGTTTCTTCTTTGGGCTTTTCTGCATGAACTATAGGTTGAATGATACAGATGTATAAACTCTCCAGTGGATGTGCATGTTTTCCAAACAAATTGAAGTAGTCCAGTATTTGAAGTATATTGAGAGTAAAGTGATGAAAAGGGAGGAGGTATTTCAATGTTTACCATTAGTCTTTCTGTGACCCTTAAATATCTCTGCATTTGTGTACATGCACAAGCATGTGAACAAGCCACCTCTGCAATGTATATTAAAAATGCTCACAAGAAAAGCTCCAATCATATTTTCAGGCAAAATTTGGTTACCCATCAATCAGGATTCTATTACTATGGACTTTGAGTTGAACATATAAGTTATGTATGGTTGAATGCTTAAATTGATATGGATCTTCTCAGTGAGGCTTGAGATCCATGGGGCCATCCACCCCAAATAAATGTTATCAGTATAATACAATTCAATTTAAAGTGAAGCAAGCTGGAGCAGGGGAGCTAAGATCGGTTTTCATTGGCAACATCACTTCCTCCTATTCAGTTGGTCCTTAATTTAAAAAAAAGGCTTTTCTGGTAGGGGCCCAATAATAAATGTGGAGGTTTTCTTTTAGGATCCAAGACAGATTTTATTTAGTATTGTTTCTATCGGTTTTTAAATGCATCAAGGGCCTGTGTCAAATAAACCAAAAATTTTCAACAGTGAGCCATGTGTCAGTTCCCTGCCTACTATTTTTTACTTTTGTTAAACCTGCTGAGTCACTACAAAAAGCATTTCCGGATCCTTGTAGCTCTGAAACTGTTGATGTTGGTGTCACTGATAGAAATAACTTTATGAATGGGGCTCCTTATTTCACTACTGTCACCAGCGTCAACTCCTGGTTATCAGAGAGGTTTTTTTGCTCGCAGTATAATTTGACAGAAAATTTTCTTACACATCTAGATGGGGGAAAAGTGCAAAGATTAGTCATTTTGGGCCATGTCGAAGCATTTCTGGCTTAGAAATGGCCATTGTCTTACTTGCTAACAAGTGTCTACGGGAGAGGGAGGGAGGGAGGGAAAAGCTGAGAAGTTTCCAGTTAGGCAAGGCTCCAGAGGAAGTCATGGTTAATAATCTTCCAGTAGTTGAGGATTAATGAGTAGGTTCTTTAGCACTACAGATTTCTAAGTTACAATAAATTCACCCCCTCCCTCTATGCATTGGATATAATGCATGCACAATACCAGGTGCATTGATTGACAGCAATTTGCATACTATGAATAAATCTTACCAGGAAATACAACCAAGACTAAGCGAGTGCTGAAAACTGTTGTGTTGCTGAATTGTGGATTCCCTTCTCTATTGGCTATCATCTGGAACTGCTATGGATGTTGAGATGCATTTATATTTCTCCGTATAGCTTTTTTTTTATTATTTAAAGAAAACTTGTAAGTAGCTCCCTGTGCACATATAATAGAGAAGTATTTTGCTGAAATCTCTGTCAGGTCAGGTCAGATCAGGTGCTTCCACTCCCCAGTCCTATTGATTGTGAAGCAAAACTGACTGCTACATTAGGTTGTTTACTGCAGCATAGAAGTCGGGAGAGAAAACTATGTCAGGAATATTTGGGGCATCAAATGTCATTTCTGTAGTGCCTTTGCTGGGCTCTGCAGAAGATTATACAGTTACAGATGCAGCCTGTTCATCGCATCAGGTTATCTCCTCTGAGGTGCGTCTTCCTGATGCATAGAGTCTCACCTGAGCTCATTTAAATGTTGTATTCCTTTGGTACTAGAAAGAAAAAAAAAACCTTGGGTATTAATTATATGTAAAGCAATGTCATACCCTGGAATATCTCTATACTCCTAACCTCCTGGGCACAATAATTGAAATGAAGAGTCCTCAGAGAAAATTGGAGACTTTGTAACCTTAGTTTATACAATTTTTCCCTTCTGAATACTGTAAACAATGGAGAGCAGCTAGAGCAGCTTTCCCTGGTGCATTGTGAAGTACGTACAAGTAGCTGGACACATCCAATTTTGTGGTGAAGTTTGAAAATTTACAATACTCCATCTTCTTAAAAATAGCATGCATCACAGGTTTTCTGTAAAGTATTCAACTCTGTTGTCTTATTGCAAGCTATTGTTTCCTAGGGCATCTATGGACATGTTTTTGTGTTAATTGCTGATTCAAGTTCTTATTTGTATACTTCTCTTTGATTACCAAGAGCATTTTTGTAAACCTGTTTGTTTGGTACTTTAGCCTAATTTTTCTTCTCTCTTTTTTTTAGAGGCTAGTTACTATGGCATCAGTGTCTCAGCCTAAGAAATACAGAGGCAATTTAACATTAAGATGTTTTTTCATTAATGTTAAGGCTTGGCTTACACAAAGCCACCAAGCATACCTGATCTATCTATGGGCCACCTAGACATTCTCTCCATTTCAGTAACCTATAGACCTGTTTTATGATGCCTTTCTGCTTTATTATGTGATATACCCGTGAGATTGTGGAGCAAAAGAGTAATAAGCAGTTATGACTTGAACTGATCATAGTTCCTTCAGCCTGTAGAACTGGCTTGGCAACTTTACACCTTTCACCTCATGCATGAGGGAAATGAACAGTGGGCAGGAAACTGGAGTCTGGATGCTGCTTGTTTGAAAAAGGCTCAATAATAGCTGTGGTGTTTTTTATTTTATTTTTTTATTTGACTATGAAGATGTAAATATCAGGTAACCATTCATTTTAATAAAACTATTATCTGCAAAAAGTAAAAGCTACTAACTATAGCTGTGAGATTGGCTTTGGGCAAGATCCATTTTTTTTGTCTTGTGTTTCATGTGATCTCAGCAATTGGATGGAGGCCAAATTTATGTTTATTTTATTGTATATTTGTAGCCCTCCTTTATTATTTTTACAAACAAGTCAAGGCAGCAAATATATCCAACACCGCTTCTGTCTCTTAATTTCCCCACAACAACTCTGTGAGGTAGGTTGGGCTGTGCCTGACCCAAAATCACCCATGGCTAAAGCGGGATTTGAACTCACGATCTCTTTGATGGGTTGACAAGTGACTGTGGGCATTGAATTGTTGACTTCCATTTAGTGAGATAAATTATACAGAAAGTTTACCACATTAACATACTAATTTCAAAGTAATTGTAGTTTGGAATGTTTGTTTCATGCTTTTGGGATTGTTCTCTCATTCCCCTCCTAAAGGTACTAGGAAGCTGAAGGCAAACTCATAAATTTATGCTTGTCTGCTTAGAAGTTAAGATACTTTATGTGGGCTATATTGTTTACCTTTTCCTTTAACAAAGGCAGGTTGGGGAACTGGCGGGAAGGGTTTTTGGAGGGTGGTGAGCAGTGTAGTATAGTATTTTTATTTGAAATTTCAGTATTTTTTTTTCACAACAACAAACATAAAATGGTGAGGTAAGTTGGGCTGAGAAAGAATAGCTGGCCCAAAGTCACTCTATGAACATCTGGAGTGAGGGCAATTTGATCCTGTTGTCTGAATGTTCCTAGCACAGGTCTTTAACCACTACACCACTCTGACTCAAGGAGCATTAGGTGAACTTTAGGGAAAGAAGAATGTATGTGATAAAAAAAACAAAAACAGGAATAAATCTAGTTCCTCCTAGCCTGGGGAGATCTTCTCCTTTGTTAAATAATAAATGCTCCAAGCCTGAACAAGGGGATTCATAGACTGAATGGCAGTCTTAGTGGAGTAACCAATTGGGCATGATTCTTTAGGGAACTGTTGTCATAGATTAGCTCCTATCTTTCTTCCTTCCCTTCCCAGGTTGTTGAAGCAGACTTTTGGCATAGTTTCTTTCATGCATTAGATAGGTTTAAAAAAAACACAGGCCTTTTCTCTCACTGTTAATGGTGGCTCTGAAGAAGTTGAGGAAGATGGTGGGTGTTTCCCATATTGCAATGCATATTAAAGAAGAACAGATCACTGAATGCATTGGCAGAAACTTCAGGTGTTTCTCTGAAAGACAGGGGTGGGAAAACATGCTTCCAGAAGCTTATGGCATGAAAATCACCTCCCTCTCTAAACTAGTTAAATTAATTGATGCAGTATTGTAAAACACACACATCAGCCTCCTACTCATTATGAATTTTGTGTGCCGGTGCTATTTAAGAAAAATTGCCAACAGCATTACACAGGCACAAAATTATCATTAGATATCTCTGTTCAAGTCATCTTAGTTTAATTTGTAGCTTTATAGTACTAAAGTTATGAATTAAATAAAATACTTATTTATTTTGGTCATTAGCCGGTACATCACATAAGGATCATGCAATATTATCAAAGACTAAAGTCAAAACAGGGAGATTTGCACAGTTGACATCTCAGAAACGAAAGCTAAGTGTTAAATTGTGTGTATGCTATAATGCAGGAGTTCAAGTGAGGATGTGGCTTATATTACTTAGCAGAGCTTAAAGGGATGAGCTGACCATATTTGTACCCACCATGGGTACAGTGTTTAACGTGACCTTCTGTTTGAAGGAATGGTGTTTGTTAATGCGAGATAGTTAAAGATTGAGCACAGTTGGTAATGGTTTACTATGCTTCCTAAGTCGAATGAGTTAGATTTTGTATTAGCTGTACCTTGCCAAGTAACAATAAGGAATTTAGGTGCTTAATAGATGACAGTAACATCCCTTTTTGTAATCATTGCTTCCTGTTCAAGTTTTTTTTTAACCACCAGTAGCCATTTGTGTCTAAAGAAACTCAGCAAAACCAAAGTAGAAATCTTTGCTATAAAAAGACAGAGGGGAAAAACATAAATTGAAAAAAAAAACTTTCTCAGGAAATGGGCACTGATTTATATGTTTTCCCCTTATGAAAAATGTGCGGAAAATGCATACCTTTTAAAGAATAATGAAGAAAAAGATCAAATATTGATGAATCATTGCTAGGAAGGGAAGGTAAAAATTGTTATAAAATCAGTGCCAACAATCATTGAGGACGACCTTCACTTTTTCCAAGGGACAAAGCAAAGGAAGATAATGTGGGAATAGGGAAGGAAATGTGTCCACTTCACTAGAGAATAATACCAATATTGTCTATGGAGATTCTCAGTTATCCAGGTCATGGTTGTCCCAAAGCTGCTTTTCAAGAGGCAACTGGACTTTCTTTGCTTTCCCTTGCACATGTTTCGCTTCTCATCCAAGAAGCTTCTTCGGTTCTGAGGAAGCTTCTTCAATGAGAAGTGAAATGCTTTCAAGGAAAAATGAAGAAAGTCCAGTTGCCTCTTGAAAAAGGCATGGTTCAGTGGTGGGATTCAGATTTTTTTTTTACCACCAGTTCAGTGGGCGTGGCTTGGTGGGCATGGCAGGGGAAGGTTACTGCAAAATCCCATTCCCTCCTCACCCCACTAGCCTGCTTTCCAGCTCTGTTCTCCTGTGCAGGGCAACGAAAGAAGACCCAGCTGGTCAGCTGGGACTCGGGGGCAGGGCCAGTCAGAGGTGGTATTTGCCGGTTCTTCAAACTACTCAAAATTTCTGCTTCTGGTTCTCCAGAACTGGTCAGAACCTGCTGAATTCCATCTCTGACATGGCTGTTAATGTATCAGCACAACATACAAGTTAAGCCTAGGAACAAAGGATTAGACGGATAATATTGAAACATCTTTCCATCCCATACAAAAACTTTTAACTACTTAACAGTGCCTCAAGAGGGATAAACCAAAGATTAAATGACAGCAGAATCAGTATATTCCCAATTCTTAGATTAGTTCTGAGCCCTTTTATGACGGAAAGAATACATTTCATTGGCAAATTTATTGTGCATGTTTACTGTGATATTATTAGTATAACACCATGTAGGGATTCTGTGAGAATTGTGTATGCTATGTTTCCATCAAGTTGCTTCTTAAAGGAATACAGAAAATCACTTTTCTGTTTTCTGTATTTCCTCTGTATTTCAAAGTCAGTTTTAAAAACTTAAATAAATAAAAAGGTTGGTTCTTCTCAGAAAATAAATTTTGGCACGTTTTAAACTTTTGTAAAATGTGTTTAATGGTTTTAATACAGACTCAAAGAATAAATAATGAGTCTTCTTTTATGACTATGTCTTTGAAATACTGTAAGTGCTGTAAATATTCAGTATTCAATTCTGAAATAAGTATGAAACATTAATGAACTTCTTAGTAAAGTAACTTTATTGTACATTAATTTCTGTAGAAAACGGTAATGTTTTATTGTTCCTTAGCTAGAATATATATTTGCTATATAACTTCTGAATGAGTATCAGAAGTTTTTTTAAATGCTAGCACTGTCTAAAATGAAATGCCAAAGCTTGTGGGTGGATGGAGGATGAAGGGGGGAAAAAACTTTGAACTGAGCTTTCTTTCAATGCTATTGCATAGCCACTATTTGCTCAACCGGTAAAGGATTCTGTATGTCCCAAACCAAGTTTATGAACTGAAACAATTGGTTCACTTTATACAATTAAATTTTCAATGGAAATTTCCTTTGACTGTCATAGAAATGTAGTGGTTTGTGTTATTTATGAATACCAATTTAAGAAAAGAACATTAATGAGATTGTTTTGGTGTAGAATGTTGGATTATTTTTTTAAAATGAATTTATGTGATATGTAATTCCTTGACCAAAGAATTATGGGACTTGATTGACTTTATGGAAAACTTGGATGTGATAAGAATATGAATGAAGGAATCCAGCACTTGTTATTTCAGAAATCAAGTAAAAATAAAATCACTTTAATGTTGAGCTCAGGTCCTGGCAACTTAAATTGACATCATCATGAAGTTTCTACAGTATGACACCACAGTGTCATAAAGCATCCCAGCCCTTTTCCGAGACATTTTAAAAGCTTTCTGTTCTCCTCCATGCTGCATCGAGAGCCCAGGTTGACTCCTTCCTATGACATCATTTAGCTGAGTCCGTACTAAGATATAAAAGCCAGCCCCCGGAAGAGACCCCAGCTTTTGACTCAGCGCCTTTCAGTCAGTAGCTGTGTCTCTGAAAGCTTCTGTTAGATAACACTCACCAACGATCTTCAGTGCCGTTTTTCCTCGTTTCAAGCAAGGTTGGGAGCAGCGTTGCCAGAGCGCTGTTCAGGCAAGTTGGGCAGCATCTGTAGACCTCCCGCACGCCTGCGGTTTGAGCAGTCGTAAAAAGCGATCGGCAAACCGATAACAGCTTCAGCCAGCTGAGGTTCTGTAGATAGCACTCACCAGTGATCTTCAGTACCTTTTTTCCTCGCTTCAGCAGCTCCCAGGATCTGGGCAGCTGCTCTTCCAGGAGAGCAGGGCTCTCTCTCTCCTGCAGCGTTGGGAGCAGCGATGCCAGAGTGCTGTTCAGGCAAGTTGGGCAGCGTCTGTAGACCTCCCCCACGCCTGCGGTTTGAGCGGTCGTAAAAAGCGATCAGCAAACTGATACCAGCGTCAGCCAGCTGATCGTGTGGCCAGAGGCTGCCCTTTCCTTTGCTGACTTCACTCGGGGCTCTTTATAACCTAAGGAGAAATTCTTCAATCTCGGAGCCTGTTTCCCATAGTCAGCGGCCATCTTGGATCGAAGCCTTCCACTAGGAGGTGAGCGGCCATTTTGTAAACCCGGGGGCCAATTTTTACTCTAAGGGGCTTAATACAAAATATTTACAAACAGTTTTTTTCCATCGTAAGAGCCTTTATTCTTCAAATGGAGCAAGATAAGGGTCAGGCAGAGTCCCCCGCCCCCAGTGGAACAGTCTCTTAAGCCAATAAGAGAAAAAGTTGTAGGTAGCACACCCAATCAGTCCAAAGGGAGGTGGCTGCTAAAATCAGAGCTAAGGCTCTAGCCCCTAAGAAGCCCCTAAGAAGACAACTCAGGCTGAGTTGAGGGCAGAAAAGCATAGACATGCAGCCCTAGAGAGGCAGTTCAACAGAACTATTCAATAGAAGGGAGTCAACTACAGCCTGTCTCCTGAGGCTTTTGCAGTACAATGATCCTCAGGATCTAAGCAGATCTGGGCCTTATTTTCAACAGGCTTCTGGGCCCTATGCTCCTTCCCTTCCCTCCAGGCCTCGAACCTCTTCTCAATCTAGGCCTGAAGCCACCTTCACTCCCACAGCAGTGGGCCTTCAGCCTTCTGCCTCTACCTTTGAGCATAGACCAGGGAATATCCAAGATGTTGTCTCATTGGCCATTAGGCAGGGGTTGGCTGAAGGCTTCAAGCATAGTCTTCAACCTCTGGAAAGGGTTCAGGCCCTTCTCAATCTATAAGTTCCTTGCCTCATCACCCTGATTTACACAGGCCCCAGGACCTCAGGGTCCATTCTTCTCTGCCAGAATGGGAGGAGGTTGATAACGAGGGAAGGGCTTCACCATCTGAACACAGTTACTCCTCTCGTTCAGAACGTGAAGAGGGTGAGATCTTTGACCAAAATCTTTCAGAGGAAGAGGACTCTCACCCAGAGCAGACATCCTCTGCATTGGTCCTCAATCATTCTCTCTTCAGGCCATTACTGAGCATGGCCTTGGTCACTGTCAAGCTGTCACCAGAGGAAGTGGCTCCCGAGCCACAAGGAATTCCCTCTAGCCAGGGAGACTCATTTTACTCCAAGCCTGTAGTGCATGCAGGGGTTTTGCCTTCTCCCACTTTGTTCCTGGACATGGTCCAGGAACCAGTGCACTTCTCCTTGGCAGGTCCTCGCCCATCTTCTTTGGATAAGCGTTTCTACAACGTCAACACGGCCCTGGACAATTCCCTGGCAGTGCCTTCTGTTGACATTCTGGTTCTGGCCTCGTTCCCACTTTTTTGCACTCTCACGTGGGCATCCATACGGTGTCTGTACCAACTCCAGATTAGATTGCCTACATCTGACCTTCGGTCTCACCAAGGTCTTAAGATTATCGCAGCGGCGGAATTCACTGCAGATGCCACTCTCAATTCTGCCAAATTTGCATCTAGGGCCATGGCATCTTCAGTAGCAGCAAGAAGACTGTTATGGCTCAGAAATTGGCAGGCGGAGTCATGCCGTAAATGCAAGCTGGTTTCAGTTCCATTCGCGGGCGATAAGCTTTTTGGCGGTGCTCTGGAACCTTATCTCATCAAAACCAGAGATAAACGTAAAATTCTCTCTTCCTCTGGGAAGAGAGCCGACTATCGCCCAGCTCCTTATACTGGTAAACAGTCCTTTCGGGAGGGTGGGGGTCATTCCTGCCGTCGCTCTAAGTAATCCCTCGTTCTCCCCACCCATCAGAGGTCACCTAGCCTTCTTTGCCTCCAAATGGGAGGAGTCAACGGCGGATGCCTGTGTGCTCAGCACTATTAGGTCAGGATTACAATTGGACTTCCTAATGTCCCGTCCCCCGCAATATTTTTTTTTTATCTGTCCTGTCTCTCGGGACATTTCAAGGCAAGCCCTCATGAATCAGGCCATTCAGCACCTTCTTGAAATCAGGGCTATTCAACCTGTTCCCCCGTCTCAACGGGGACGTGGGCTTTACTCTAGCCTTTTCATCGTTCCCAAAGCCTCAGGGGGGGTAGCGAACCATCCTGGATCTAAAATTTCTCAACCAATTTGTAAAATACAGGCTATTTAAAATGCAGACTCTGCATTCTATTTTACAGAGTGTTCGGGAGGGCGATCTCCTCTCTTCCAATGATCTCATGGAGGCTTACCTCCACATCCCCATTTGGCCTTATCATTGCTAGTTTTTCCATTTCTGTTATCAGAATACCCATTACCAGTATCAAGCACTTCCCTTCGGCCTCTCATCGGCTTCAAGGGTCTTCACGAAGGTTCTGGCAGCATTGATGGCATCTCTGCTTTCTGTTCCAGTGAGGATCCAATGCTACTTGGACAACATTTTGATTCTGTCCTCCTTCATCCATGCAGCCCATCGGGATCTGCAAATTACCCTGTCATATCCCCAGAGTCATGGATTTTTCCACTCCTGTCCACTCTATGGTTCCTGCTTCCCTACCAATGAGCAGGAATCAGCCACTCATCCATCAAGGTCCCGCTTCCGCCACAAATCTGGAGATCTCTCAATTGGTGGTCTTCCCCGTTAACCTGGAAGGGACTCCTTTTCAGGGTCCCAGACAGGCTAGCGATAACCACCGATGCCAGCCTCCTGGGTTGGGGTTCCCATATGCAGGGCCAGATAGCTCAGGACCTTGGTCCAGGTCAGAGCAGGCCCTTCCCATAAATTGGCTAGAGCTCAGAGCCATTTTTCTAACTCTCAAGCATTTCAGGCACTTATGACTGGCTCTCATGTTCTAGTCTTTATGGACAACATAGCCACCATGGCTCATGTCAACCGGTGGGGGGAGACGAGGTCCAGAGCCCTCATGGGAGAGGCTCTACAGTTGGGGTTATGGGCAGAGCAACACCTGTTGTCGATCTCGGCGGACCACTTCTCCGGGATCAACAACTCCCAGGCCGACTGGCTCAGCAGGAGCCTAGTCGACCAGGCAGAATGGTCTATTCCTCCTTCTCTATTCAGGGACCTTTTCCTCAGATTCGGAACGCCGGAGGTGGATTTTCTCCACTCCTCAAAACGCCCAAGTCACCAGATTCTTCACCAGGTTTCCTTGCCTGGGAGCAGAGGGGACCAATGCCCTTCGGGGCAGATGGCCCAAAAGCCTCCTCTATGCCTTTCCCCCGCTCGCATCATTCCGGCAGTAATTCGGAAGATGTTGGAGGAACGAGCAGAGCTCCTTCTCCTGGCACCCTCTTGGCTAAGAACACCCTGGACCTGGTCAACCTGTCAGTGGCTTCTCCTTGGAGGATCCCAGCCCATCTAATCTCCCTTCATCAGGGGATTCTGCTCCACCCAGAGCCCCAGTGGCTCAAGCTGACCATGTGGCACTTGAGCGGCAGCGGCTAGAGGTGGCTGATCTTCCTGAAAGGGTCATCATCACTATCCTGGCATCTCGCGAACCTCCTACAAGGCGCATCTATGATGCCACCTGGAAGGCCCTTCCTGATGGTGCCTTAGAGAGGGTCTCTCTCTCCTGCTCTAGCCCAGTTGGTAGAGGTTCTTAGATTCCTTCAGCAGGATCCGGAGAAAGGTTTGGCCCCCAACACCCTACGCAGGCAGGTTGAGGCCCTCTCCTTGGTTCTTTCATGGGGTTCACTTCCTTCCTTATCCCATCACCCTTCAGTCAGGAGGTTTTCGAAAGGGGCTTCCAACCTGCACCCTCCAGCGGTTCACAGGTATCCTTCCTGGGATTTTCATGTGGTCCTTTATGTCCTGACAAAGCTCTTAGAACATTGTCTCTCCATTTCCTGACTCTGAAGGTAGTGTTCCCTGTTTCCATCACTTCAGCCAGGCAGGTATCCGAGCTTGCTGCTCTTTCCATCCGACAGGACCTTTGATCCTTTCACGATGATAGGGTTGTCCTCAGTCTGAACCCCTCATTTATTCCAAGGGTTAACACCTGTTTCACAGGTCCCAGGACATTATGTTGGCTGGCTTCTGCCCCCTCCCGCACCATGACTTAGAGCGGCAGTGGCACACGCTAGACATAAGGGCTCTTAGAATATACATTAAGCGCACTTCCTCCTTCAGGAAGTCTGAGGCCATTTTGTTTTCTTTTCCCTTCTCACTTGGGGCACAAGGCCTCTTCTCCTACTATTAGCAGGTGGGTCCGATCTTGCATTGAGCAGGCCTACAAAGCTGTGGCCCTTCCAGTTCCTCGAGGTCTGACGGTGCACTCTACCAGAAACGCGGCCACTTGGCAGCCTTGGAGGAGATCTGTCGTGCAGCCATGTGGACATCTCCGCCTCCTTTCATCAGATACTACCGTCTGGATGTCTTTGCCTCGGCAACTGCAGCCTTCGGCAGACAGCTGCTTCAACGAGTGGTTCAACAGTCGGTGTGATGAGCCGGACGAGGACCCACCCGTGGATATGCAAGCTTTGGTATGTCCCATCCTGGATGCAGCATGGAGGAGAATGGGCGTTGGTAGAAGTTACCCTGAACGCCCTTTCTATCTAAGCTGCGAGAGAGCCCAGCCCCTCCCTTGATTTGTCCGGAGAGGGTAAGTCATATTTCTGTATTCATTTGTGCTTTCAGAGACACCTTTCAGTCTGTCAAGTATCTTCGCCAAAGCTGGGGTCTCTTCCGGGGGCTGGCTTTTATATCTTAGTACAGACTCAGCTAAATGACGTCATAGGAAGGAGTCAACCCATCCTGAGCTCTCTCGCAGCATAGATAGAAAGGGTGTTCAGGGTAACTTCTACCAACACCCAATTTAATGAACAGCAACGATCTTTTTTTTTTTTTGTAAAAAGTTTTTTATTTTTATCTTTTTCAAACATCTCTTTTGGTGAACAATTTGGTTTCAGGTTTTTACATTTCCATACAAACATTTCCATAATTACATATTTATCTTTCATATTCAGTTTCTTACATAATTATATTTTCCATTTTCTGTAAATTTTCACAAATATTCTTATATTTTTCACACTTTATCTATTTTAATTCATAACTTAACTTATTCCATTTTTCTTTAATTATACTCATATCTTTTTTATATAATATCTTAAAATTCTTATTTCTTAATATATGATCATTATACTTTTTACTTTTATCTGCCATATTTTCAATTTCATCGCATATTCTTATTTCATTATTCAGTAAATTCCATCTTCATTTTAATAATTCCGAACATTTCCCTCTTAATTGCCCGTTTGAGTGCAACACCCTTTTGTCTTATACATCATTCAGTTTACTCCCCTTTAACCATATTAAAAATTACCATAATATAATCATTTTTAGTTATCACCTAAACACTACCTATCATATATACATGTTAGGTTAGATTCCACATGGTATTCTTTCCATTAACTTCTAAGTCATTTATTATTTCAAATACATTAATCTTTTCAGCTAATTGTAGAAACTGATATTAATCTTTTTAGTACAATTCTCATAGTTCATTTTAGGTATATTCTTAATTTAATTTAATTAACATTCTTATAATAGTTTCTCACTTTTACATTTATTCCAATTATAGTTTAACCATCATTATTAAAAAATAATCAGATAGCAAAAAAAACATCAGTTCCAATCATTCCATTTTTAAAAAATCGTAAGTTATACCTCGCTATATGTTACCTTGCAGAATCTCCTTTCTTATTCTTTATTTACCCATTATCTTTAGGTCTTCAAGCCATGTAACTTTTTTTCATTGGGGGGGGGGGGGCTTTCTATCTCCTCTTCTTTTCTGGTCCTTTCCCTTATTCCCCTTTTCCTTTATTTCCCCCCTCCATTTCTGACTCCAATTTTTATCCCCTTCCCTCTTTTGAGCTTTCTCCTGTTATTCCTTTTTCTGCTGTTTTCTTGTTCTTTGTTTGACTTTCCAAACAGTTACCTCTTTAATTGTCCCCTCAAACCTCCAAGTTTTGATTTCTACGTTTCTCCCCGCCCCCCCTGTTTTAACGTTCGTTACTCCATTTGTTCATTGAGACTGGCCTCTTCTCTAATCAACCCCTCCCCTTCTGGATCTCCTTCTTGTTCTTTGTTCTCTAACATTGCCATTTCTAAAATTTGTAAGACAATACTGCACAATTCCACTCTTTCACATATCATTTCCATTATCCTTCTTAAGTCCGGTTTTATTTCCAAACAAAATTCTGCCATTTTTGTGCACCTCTTTCAATTTTAGTTTTTCTTTTGTCTCTTTCTTCAGTTTTTAAGTCCAGTCTGGTTGTCCAGTAGTTTATTTAAACTAGCTTCTAGTCATCCACTTCTGTTAAATCCTGTTTCAATTTTCCAGGGTCAAAATAGTCCAATGTTTATATATTTTTATTATTAAGTTCTTTTTGTTGAATTTTAAATTTTTCTTGAAGTCACCTAGTATTCCCAGAGTTCAAGTTTCTTTCTTCTTCCTTTATAGCATGTTAATTTCACTTTTCAGGGTTTCTATATCTTATTGTATCAAAGTTCCCCTTTGCATCGTTCCAATTTTTAGAGAACCAAACACTTTTTAAGGAGTCACTGAAATTTTTCCTTTACCATTAGGTGGCACTCTCTGTTATCCAAGTTCCACCTTTTCTTTTCACTTTCCTTTCCCTTTTAAGGCTTTTAAGTTTCAATTATCCAATAAGTCCAATGGTTAAGTATTATTTCTTTTTGGCACATTCAAATTCAGCTTTTAATTATGCCTGTTTAGTGCCAATATCATATAATTTAATATAATCCAATTTAAGCAGATATTTTCTTCTAGCTTCCTCTTTCAATTTAACTCTTTTTAAAGTTCAAAGCCACTTTCACTTATGTCCAATTCCCACACCACCTCCAGTCGCCGCTTTCCCAATCTTTCTTATAAGTCTCTTAAAACTTTAAATCAGGGGTACCTTTATATTCAAATATTGCACCTAGTTTGCTTGGTCTCTACACTGTCTGTTTCTTCACCACTCTTGCACAATCTTTGTCCTGGATAGCTCTCTGTCTTCAGGGTAGCCACCGCTGCACCCTGTCTTCAGGGGGAGTTTAGCCAGGAAGGGGAGATGTGGCTCCCCTCAACCCGACAGGTGGTCTCCCCCTTCTTCCCCACTCCTCCAAGGTGGTTCTAGCCCCGTTCAGAGCCCTTTAATGAGAACAACATGGATCAAAGACATGCACGATCGCGGTCTCCAGTCCATCCTCGACGAAAACACCACCGGAAGTCTGAATAGCAACGATCTTTGAGGGTTGTCGAACGAAGCTTAAAGCAATCACGTTGGTCATATTCTACAATCTATTGAAGCACAACTGAGAAGTATTCTGCATCAAATGAAACTTGCTATTCAATTAGTGGGTGTAGGTGGGCAGTATTTGTGATATATAGAATTGTTCTATAATTAGGTTCCCTGTCAAACATACCAACTGCTTAAACTCTTTCATAATATTCATTTTCTGCTAATATGCAGTCATAGGTATAAAAAAGTATAGATAGTCCTTGACATACAGTCACAATTGAACCCAAAATATCTGTTGTTAAGTGTGAGTTTTCTCCCATTTTACGACCTTTCAGGCCACAGTTGTTAAGTGAATCACTACAGTTGATAAGTGAGTAACATGGTTGTTAAGTGAATCTGGCTTCCCCATTGATTTTGCATGTCAGAAGGTCTTAAAAGGAAATCACATGACCTTGGGACACAGCAAAGGTGGTATTCATCAGGTTCTGACCAGTTCTGGAGAACCAGTAGTGGAAATTTTGAGTAGTTCGGAGAACTGGCAGATACCACCTCTGACTGGCCCCACCCCCATTTATTCTCTGCATCCCGAGTCCCAGCTGGTTGGCTGGGCCTTTGGTTGCCCTGCACAGGACAATGGAGCTGGAAAGCAGGTTAGTGGGGTGGGGAGGGAATGGGATTTTGCAGTATCCTTCCCCTGGAGTAGGATGGGAATGGAGATTTTACAGTATCCTTCCCCTGCCACACTTACAAGCCACACCCACCAAGCCACGGCACGCCTACCAAGCCACGCCCACAGAACTGGTAGCAAAAAAAAAATTGAATCCCACCACTGGGCACAGCAATGGTCATAAGTATGAGTCAGTTGCCAAACATATGAATTTTGATCAAATGGGATTCTACAAGGATTGTAAATATGAAAAACGGTCAAGTAATTTTTTTCAGTGCTGTTGTAACTTTTTGAACGGTCTCTAAATGAACTGTTGTAAGTTGAGGACTACTTGTATAAAGCAGAAAAGTTCCTGGGTGAATTTACTTAGGAAAGAGAACTTGATGAATTGGCTTTCATGCTTTATATCTGCTTTTATTATCAACATGTTAAGCAACATGTTTACAAATTAAATGGAAATGGAAAGAAGTATTCCTGATTCCTTGAACATAATTTTTGCCTAAATGTATTCATTCTGATTGGTCATCATTGTTTAAGGTTTAACCTAAGGTGAAATTTTCATTAATGTCTTATCCAAACCATTTTAAACTAAAGAATGGTTCATTGTGATCCATGTATCAAGTCTCAGTAAATTTACCTTCTTCCTTTGATGGAGTAATTTCTATCAAATTGAAATAGCACAGTTGCCTGCTAGAAACTATATTGTGTTTTGTGGTCCATGCTTGTTCCTTTCATCAGTAGGACACAACTGTTGTTTAGATGTATAGTTTAATTATGCACATGGGCTACAACAACTCTTCCCGTGTGATTATTAGCCAGCTTTTATGGTGACTTTTTCTGCTGCAGAGAATGACACAATGAGGAAAATGGATGCTCGAGACTTTCTTCATCAATCAGAAAGTTAAAGAATCCATTCATTTCTGTTTAGTAAATGGTTTCTCAGATTTAAAATGAGAAAATGTATAACTTGCAGGTTCAAGTAAGTAGAAGAATTTCACCTTTGGTTTTCAATCTCTGCTATTATTTCTAATAACTAAATTCTTTACATGGAAATATAAATAGTAATTGAACAACCCAAACTGCTTCTAAAAAGTGAATGTGCAGTAATATGTTTTTGAATTTCAACAGCAGAATTGATGTGAAGGAATTTATTTCACAGGTTCAAATAGATGCTTGTCTAAACTTTCCCTTATATCCCAAAGAATAAAATTCCCCGATCTTGTAATCAGATTATTCCATTATTAGCGTACAGGAAGTCCTTGACTAATGATCACAATTGAGCCCAAATTTTTTGTTGCTAAGCAAAACAGTTAAGTGAATCATTATAAATTAGTAGCATAATTGTTAAGTAAATCTTGCTTTTCAGAAGGTTGGAAAAGGTAATCACATGACCCCAGAACACTGAAACCATTATAAATACATGCTAGTTGCCAAGTGTCTAAATTTTGATCACATGACCATTGGTCACTAAATAAATTATTGTAAGTTGAGGACTATATGTAAATGACTATAGTACAGCACTGTGATTTTAGTACTTGGAACAGGTGACGAGAATTCAGTTCCTGCATAGTGTGGTCTTTGGCCATCACTACTTCTACTTCTCCTGGGACAACTTGATACCCTCATAGAGTCACACAGTTGGAATATTTTATTTTTTTAGGCAAAGATCAAATAAAAGTCTTCACAGTACTTTAACTATACACATAGTGAAAGGGAGCCCGCAGTGCCTTCTGGCCAGGAAGTTTTTCTTAATGTTCAGTTGGAATCTGCCTTTCTACAACATAACTTCATTATTCTGCACTTTGGAAGGATAGGAAATAAATCTTGATGATCTTCTGTCTTTTAGGAATTGGGAGTACTGTTGCATCATCTCTTAGTGTTCTCCTATCTAAACATCTCTGCTCCTTCAGTTTTTCTGTCAGAGAGTATCTTGCCTTTCTCCAAACCTGTTCACATGAACATTTCATAAGATGTGTCTATTCTTGTAACCTATGGTTGAAGTGAGATCTGACCACAACAGAATAAAATTGAATTATTACTTCCACTCTGAATTTATAAGAGGAAAAAAGAACATTGCATATAGTAAATCTGAGAAATATTAAATCTAAACCCATGACAGTCACAAACTACATTCCCAGTAATTTACAGTTACGTGAGGATCATCCAGGGGCTCAACATGACATCAACATACTCTCAAGATTATCGTGAAATTATAAGCTCTTTATTGCTTTGTTTCATTTAGGAGAAAAGTCAGTGACAAGGCGACAAGGCATTACTTGAAACATTTGCTAGAGAGTTCTGCACTGATTTTTCATATTGAAAAATATTCTTCAGATATCTCCAGTTTCAAGACTGCTGGTCTAAAATTTTACAGGTTCTCCCCATTTTCATTTTACCTAATCTTTCCTTTGTATAATTTAATTTCACTGTTTTTTGCTCCCATGAATATGCTTGAAGTTTTCAAATGTATTACCCATGTTATTCCAGCCCAGGGGTCTCCAGACTTTAAGACTTGTGGACTTCGACTTCCAGAATTCATGCTGGTTAGAGAATTGAAGTCCACTAATCTTAAAGTTGCCTAGTTTGGAGGCCCCTGTTCTAACCCAAGATTAAATAGATTTTATCTCTAATTTGAATAAATGCGATAGCAATAGACTCCTACAGCTAATGCATGCTTGGTTGTGAAAGTGATATCTAAGCATCTCCCATATTTTTATATGCAAACTTGTATTTCTGTTAAATATTAGCTTCATAATCCCTGGTGCTCAGTATTACTCTCTTTTTGTTTGTTGTGTATGGTTACTTATTTTACGTGATTCAAAATGTCACAAGTCACATTTCTGATTACTTTCTCTTCTCGTCTGCTAAATTGTTGAACCATTTGAGAATGGAATAAGATGAGCACAGCAATCAATTATGGTTTGCATATATGCCCTTACAGCTTGCCTTCTATATCATCTTTCGTATATGTCATGATCCTCTTTTTAAAAACATATTTTTAAAGGGGAAAAAAAGTAAAGACCAAAGATAAACAAAGAAGGCATTTTATATTCCTTAAAAAGGAGTTCATAGGAAGTACTGGTTCTTGACATTGAGGTACTGAGCTTTTTTTGTGTTTGTTTTATGAAAGAGGTGACAAGGCCATCACATTCACCAGAATATGGAAGAACTAACTGCTTATCAGAAAAATGTTTTGTTAGAGTTTACAATACTAAAAAAAACCCTCATAAACCTTCTCTGGTATTTTTTTAAATACTGTATATCAGGGAGACCAGTTCTAGTCTGGCCTTTTGATTGTTATACTGGCTTTATGAACGTTTATAATCTGGAGGCACTTTACAAAATCCAGCCTGTATTTCATAATTGTTTCTACTAATTTTATCTAAATAGATTACTGCTGCATATGTTAAGCCTCACTAAACATTGCCTCCCTCCATGACTTAACATGTTTATTTTCTGCTCCCATTCTCAGTTTTGCTTTTGCTTTTAGCTGATTCCTCTGACTTTCACTTCCTTAAGGAATGAACTCAAATACTCCTTGAGAGATCTTTGGGTTTCATGGCATTATCTACTGACTGAAAACGTTGGTTGATAATGTGTTATGTGAGAACTACTTTTAATCTACTAATTTTTATGTGGTTTTTTTAGTAGTTTTAATTTTAAAGGTGCACTGATACTTGAAGAAAAAATGGCCCATGATAAATGAGGATTTTCTTTCTTTCTTTCTCTCTCTCTCTCTCTCTCTTTCTCTTTTTTCTTTCTCTCTTCTCTCCCTCCCCCCTTTTTTTCCCTCTTTTGAGAATATTGCAACATTATTAAACTAATTTAATTAGTTGCCAATTAAATGCTTTATAAGATTTTTAGGCTGGATACTGGTTATTGAAAGGAATTTGTATGCTATATATCATATCAAATTTTAAAATCTTTTAAATCATAATTCTTTAGGAATTGTCTTTTTTGTTTTAATGCATCCAAGGTTGGCTTTAGGATTCTTTTCAGCTGAAGAATCAGGTATAAATGCTTTAAATACACACATTTGCTATCGTTCCTTAGTTTTCTCCTGCCATTAAATATTAAGACACCAATAACAAGGGAAATTGTTTTTGGTTGTGATCTCTTGTTTGTGAAACTTTTTCCCCTTCTATGTTGTTTTTCAGCATCTGGTAAACTACTTTTGATTCTCTTAGGCCATCTAAAGAATTTTTATAATCTTTGTTGACTGCTTTTAATGGGTGCTTTATTCTGTTTGTTTTGTGTTAACTCTGACTTATGTTTTATTACAAGCTCTAGATACAGAACTTGAACGTTATTTTTTAATGGAAGGTTTTTATAATTTAGTATTTGATTGGATGTTTACATTGCAGTAGAAGAGAACATTGCAATAGAAGAGATTATATGTAGCTGAAGTTCCCGTTTATATTGCATTGCAAACATTAATAAAAATTAATCCTTTTTGTTTTAACTTGGGAAAAAAAACAAGTTAAAGTTCCTTTGACACTCGTTGAAATCAAAAATATTTAAGAGGCTTACATTTTATTTTTCACTTGTTTTGTACAGATGTTTGCTGCTTTTGAACTGTAGCCTATTTTTTTTTATTAATCTGAACCTATTAATATGTAATGTGCAACAACTGTTATAGTTTGTGCTGTATTATTACAACACAAGTTTGTGCTTTGTAGAATAGATTTGATTTGACTGTTCTTTGATTATAACACACACAGGGAGATCTAGACTTAAGGAAGCGCAGCCTTATCTTTTCCTGGAGTAATGAAATGCCAGCTTGTTTGAAATTTAGAGAGCCTGTGTAAATCTGTCGCTTTTTTATGCAGTCGTGGGTTGACTGTCTCACTGAATATACTTCCTGTTTCTAAAAAAAGCCTCCCGTTTAGCTGCTTAAATAAATATGACAGCACCTGCAAAACTGGATGTGTAGCCTCACCATTTGTGTTGAATCATCCAGATTGTTTGGCTAGTAACAGCAATCTCCAAAGTTAGAGACCAGGGCACCAGTTATATTTAAAGGCTTCAGATAAGTGTTCAGAGGGAGGAGACGCTGCAGATGCCATTAACATCACAATTCCATTAACACTCCTCTCAGCATTGTTAGACCCATTCTGTTGTGTTGTTTTTTTTAAGAGAGAAAATGCATGCCAATCTTAATAATCCACAAACAGTACAATCTATTTTGCTGAATATGACTAGGAATTTTTTGGTCGTAATAGGGATTAAATGGAGAAAGGGAATTTTTTTGAGTTTTTTTGGTTTGGTTTTTATTTATACCCCACTTTTCTATTTGTATAAATATACAAGGCTTATAGGTCTGAATCTTAAATATGGTTTCACCGCTGAAATGAGGCAAAATTAAAATTGTACTTCCTCTCATGTTCTTTTAATCTTTTTATTTATTCTTGACTTCCTTTATTGTTGCCTCTAAACAAATCTTGCTTTCAGAATTGTTTTGCCTGAGTGCTGTTACTTTCATTTATTTATTTATTAAATATTTGCCCAACATAGTCTGGCAACTCTCAGCTACTGACAAAAGTATATTATATAGTCAGTTAAAATATCTACAGTACAATTAAAAACAGCAGTAACAACACAAAACAAAAAAAAATAAAGGAATAAAAAAGCAAGAATAAAGAAATAAAGATATCCCAGTGCTTAAGTTAAAGAGCAATAGCACTTAGACTTATATACCACTTTATAATGCTTTACAGAGTCAGCATATTGCCCCCAACAATCTGGGCCCTCATTTTACCCACCTCAGAAGGATGAAAGGCTGAATCAACCTTGAGCCGGTGAGACTCGAAATGCTGGCAGCTGGTAGTCAGCAGAAATAGCCTGCAGCACTGCACTCTAACCATTGGACCACTGCGGCTCATAGAACTTTCTATAAAATAGAGTTCCCTAACCATTCTGGCTTTGTGGCCCGGTATGAGGTGGGAATGGTTCCGTGTGAGTTGCATGCTAGCGCATCTGCCCGTGAGTGGCATGCTAGCGCACGCACTCGGCCACTGCTTGCACAAGTGGGGAGGCATACGAGCTCACCCACCATTTCCATGGCTCGGTTCCAAACAGCTTAAGGCCTGGTAGTGGGCCACGGCCCATGGGTTGGGGACCACTGCCGTAGAGTGACTACATGTTCAACATTTTCCTAAGGCCAGTAGGGAGATGGCAATCTTGATCTCCATTGGCATGCGTTCCAAAGCATAAGCACTGCCAAATATGTGGTATTTTCCAATCTCAGTCCCCTTTACCTATTAGAAGTGTGAGGTTGTTAGCAACTTTTTCCTGCAAGATCAAGTAAAGGTTCCCCTTGCACATACATGCTAGTCATTTCTGTCTCTAGGGGGTAGTGCTCATCTCTGTTACAAAGACGAAGAGCCAGCGCTGTCCGAAGACATCTCTGTGGCCATGTGGCCGGCATGACTAAATGCTGAAGGCGCATGGAACACTGTTACCTCCCCATCAAAGTGGTCCCTATTTTTCTACTTGCATTTTTACATGCTTTCGAACTGCTAGGTTGGCAGAAGCTGGGACAAGTAACAGGAGCTCACTCCATTACGCGGCGCTAGGGATTGGAACTGCTGACCTTTCTGATTGATAAGCTCAGTGTCTTAGCCACTGAACCACCATGTCCCTGAAAGTGGGTTGGGCCAATTCTGTGTGGAACAAGCAGTCATGTAGGTATCACCCATCTGGGTGCTCAGATCTATTAACTTCTATCTCCCAATTGGACAAAATAATGTTAGATCCTCACTCCCCGGTCCCTTTTCACCCTCCACTGGTGAAGTATAGCACTCTCGCACCCACCAACCAGAAACCTATCAATAATTCAGGTGGAAATCCCAATCTCACAGTCCAGTTTGAATAAATCCAATTGTGCTTTACCCTAAGCCAAGGGTCTCCAAACTTGGCAACTTTATGGACTTCAACTCCCAGAATTTCCCAAATATGTAAAATTTCAGGATGTTTTTAACTACAACATTCCATGAGATTCTGTCGTTATAAGGTGAAGTAATAGTTTGATGTAAGGCCACCTGTTTCACTGCTAAGGTGAACTTTGAATTATGATTTCCGATTCACACCTCATAACCTTAATTGCTTCTCAGTAAATTTACCAGTAAATCTAGTGTCATTTAATGTGCCTTTCCTGGAACAGAAACTGAGTCTAGAAATAAGTAGTTTGCAATATTAATTAAAGTTCCAACTTCCAGTGTTGAAAGTTGAAATGTGTGTGTAATTATGGGAGTCCCATGGCTTGTCACACACTCTGAAAATCCTGTTTATTATATGAAAGGGAAGAATCAATTGCTCTTCTTTGCACAACAGTATTCAATTTTAATGAATTTGTGATTGAGAAAGAAAAACCTTATCTAAACGATAGTTGTGGATAGTAAAGATTTTTGTAAATACTACTACATTTTCTCAGCCAAAAAAAAGATGGTAGTCTGATTTTAAAAACTAACACCTTGTATTCTATTTTATTACTGTTCATCCTTTGCATTTGTCTTGCTAAGAGTTTCACAGTCAGACCTCACGGAAATTTAAGTTCCAAGTTGTATATGATATATATGTAGTCCTCAACTTATGACCACAGTCAGAACCAAAATTTCCATTACTAAATAAGGCAGTTGTTAAATGAGTTGCCCCTGATTTTATGGGGGGGCGGGTTTGCTATGATTGTTCAGCAAATCACTGTGGTTAAATGAAATCTGCAGTTGTTAAGCAATTCCTGCTTCTCCCATTAACTTTGCTTGCCAGAAGTTATATAATGGCCATCACATGACCCCAGGATGCTACAGCTGACATAAATTGAATTCTTCATTGTCATTGTACATATATACACAGTAAACATACAACAAAATTCACATAAACACCCAGAGACCAGACTCAACATGCACACACACATGACAATCCCCCAAAACCTCCCCACCCGCCAAAATTCCCTGCCTCCTAAAAACACACAAGCATCCACATAACAGACCAAGTAATAATGTCCAACAGTTCACTGAGGGTGGTCCTTAAGTTCATTGTTAAATGCAATTATAGCTCTGGGATAAAAACTAATCAGAAAATGTGTGGTCCGAGTTTTAATTGTTCTGTATCTTCTGCCAGAAGGCAGCAGTTCATAAAGATTGTAAGCAGGATGGGAAAAGTCTCTGAGAATGTTGTGCAACTTCCTCAAACAGTGAGATACGAAGATATCATCCAGGGCTGGTAGCTGGAGCCCAGTGATATTCTGGACGGTTTTAATGTTTCTCTCTAGAGCTTTTTTGTCCGCTACAGAGCTGCTCCCATACCATATAAAAATGCAGTATGTCAGGACACTCTCAATGCTGTTGCAGTAGTAGGACAGAAGTAGATACAGATAGATTTATCTTCCTGAGCATTCTCAGGAAGTACAGCCTCTCCTGTGCCTTCTTTACAAGCATATTAACATTCGTAGTCCATGAGAGGTCCTCTGAGATATAAGTGCCCAGAAATTTAAAACTACCAACCCTCTCCACCTCCTCACCATTTATGTACAATGGTAAATGTACATCTCTCTTTGTACTGGTTGCCAAGCACTCAAATTTTGTTCATGTAATAGTGGGGATGTTATGATGTAGGTGCAAGGGCTGGTCATAAATCACTTTTTTCAGTGCTATAGTAACTTTGAATGGTCACTAAACAAATGAATGTAAGTCAGAGATCACCTGTATATTGCAACTTGATTGGTCGAAATTCAGATAAACAGATGTTGAATGGATGGGTTAACCTATCTTATTTTTTGCATAGCCTCAGGCTTCATAGGGTCCCTTAACTTCCAGAACAACTTGAGGAGAGGAACACTAGTAGAAAGCAGACTATTCCTTGCTATAAAGTCCATTAAAACAGAGTTGCACCCCATGTCCAGTTGTAGTCCACTTCTCCTTTTTAAAGCACTGAGAGGAATAGAAATGGTTAGATTGTCAAGCTGCATTCACCTATTTTATTGATCACATTGATACTGCTATTCATTTGGGGTCATTGCACGCTCATGTCAAAAATCATTTGAAAGAGCGTAATAATCTAGTAATAAAATGGCTACTTGTAGAATACAATTGGAACTATGTAATGAAAGAAAGGAGGTTTCTAGTTGTATTTATGTTACAATAGGACACTAGTCAACTGAGGGCACATGAAAGTACACACCAATATATTTAGCTTCATTTTCATTCTTAAAAAAACAAATCTACAATGAGCTTCAGAAATTTCAACCTTTTAAATAGGGGTGAATTTAGAACTGGAGTCCTAGGCTGCATTAACAGAGGGATAGAATCATGATCGTGAGAAGTGATATTACTGCTGTATAATGCCTTGGTAAGACCACACTTGGAATATTGCATCCAATTTTGATCACCGCAAAATATGTTGAGACCCTGGAAAGAGTGCAGAGAAGAGCATGAAAGATAATTGGGGGGGGGGGGGGGCTCTTGAAGGTTATAACATGAAGAACGGTTGCAGGAATTAAGTATGTCTAGTCTAGAGAAAAGAAGGACTACAAGTGACATGATAGCAATGTTCCAATATTGGAGGGGATGCCACAAAGAAGGAGGAGGGGAAGCAACCTATTTTCCAAAGCACATGAAAGCAGGACAAGAAGCAATGGATGGAAACTGAACAAAGAGAGAAGCAACCTAGAACTCAGGAGAAATTTCCTGACAGAACAATCCACCAGTGTGGAAGAGTTTTCTTCCGAAAGTTATGGGTGCTCCAACACTGGAGGTTTTTAAGAAGAGGCTATCTATACCCATGATGGTGAACCTATGGCACGTATGCCACAGGTGGCATACAGAGCCATTTGTGCCAGCACGCGAGCCGTAGGAAAACTTACCTCACTGCTCATGCGTGCGCCTCACAGCTGATTTTTTGGCTGGTTTGAGGCCTGTTTTGGCCACCTAGAGGCTTGAAAAAAGGCTCTGCAGCCTTTGCAGGCTGAATAATAGGCCTGTGTCATCACTTCCTGTGATGTCAGAAGTGACAAAACAGGCCTATTTTTCGGCCTGCAAAGCTTGCAGAGCCTTTTTTCACTGGGAGGCCGAAAAAGGCCTCAAACCAGCCAAAAATCAGCTGTGAGGCGCAGTGCAGGTAAGGAGGCAGCAGCGGGGGGGATTTCACGCATTGCCTTCTGGGTGCTGGCACATGAGCACACACTTGCCTGGAATGGTATGGGGTCTCCTGCTTAAGCAGGGGGTTGAACTAGAAGACTTTCAAAGTCCCTTCCAATTCTGTTAAATCTGGATAACTAAATCATTACTTATTACTTATAGTCCCCATAAATTAGAAATCGGGCTATGAGATTCTTCTTTTCATTCTATGCTCATTGAACAAGTGAGAGTCGAAATCTCATCAAGAAATAGAGAGCACATGAGACCCTGCCCTCTCTTATCTATCGCCTTGCTTCTCTTCTGTGTTCTCCCCCACCCCATTCCTGCCTCCTAAATTGCATATGGACTTTGTCCTCTTTATACAAACCGTTCTGTGAGCAGTGCATGCTTAGAATAGTTCTCAAGAAACAAATGCAAGTAGGCGAGTTTGGAGAAACCTTCAGGATTTCTAAAAATTTGAAAGTGGCATGAGCTGAACCTTTTTTCTATTTCTGTTTCACTCATCGCATTAATAGAATTGATTGCAACCACAGACTGCTTTTTGTTCTTAACTTCATCCTGTGAGTTGGTTCCAAGCTTCTTTCTTTTCCTCACCTCCCATTTAAGATTTAAGGTCATTTAAATACACGATATCTAATGAAAAATTTATTTATCTAGATTTAGAGCAGGGGTGTACCTGTTTTTCTCATATGGCTTGAGTGCAATCTGCATCTCCAGAATCTATTTTTTTTTTTCTCTTAATGTTATTTAAGGGGAAGGTAAAATAATTTTTATTTAAGAAGTTACAATAGTGTTAAATGAATTCATTTCTCTACCTTATGGATTTACTGCAGGGTTTCATCTGTCAGGGCTTTCTGTAATTCCTGACAATTCTGGCTATACTTAGAATGCTTTGGTTGACTCAAGACAACTTCAAGTGTGCTTTATGCGCACTTCTTTTGGAGATCACTTGGAAACTACAGCTGGCCCAAAATGTAGCAACCCATTTGATGGTGGGTAGGGGCTCCTGCAAGCATCTAACTCCTATGTTTCAGACTCTATGGTGGCTTCCAGTAGGTTACCAGGTGAATTCAGAACATTGGTTTCCACCTAGAAAGCCTGTGTGGTTTGCTTCTAAGCATCTTCAGGATGAGCTGTTCCACATGGCAGCAGCCACCACCTCCCCCCAGCTCTGCTGCACTTGCATTGTGCCCTCTCCACCACTCGCACAGGTCCTCCCACCCAGTAGGAGTCTCGCTGCCTGCCGGCTGCTTATGAACCACCTGAAACTTTCGACTTCCTGATGGCTTCCCCACTGACCTCAGTTGTTCGGAGCCGGCAAGAAGTCATGAGGAGGTACTCGCTTAAGAATCCACGATCCTCGCTTAACTACAGGTAGTGCTCGATGTGCAACAGTTCATTTAGTGGCAACTGTTCCATATTTACGATCGTTGCTGTGTCCCAAGGTCATATGATCACCTTTTGCAACCCTCTGATAAGTGAAGTCAATGAGGAAGCCAGATTCACTTAACAACCAGGTTACCAATTTATCAACTGCAGTGATTCACTTAACAACTGTGGCCAAAAAAGGTTGTAAAATGAGGTGAAACTCACTTAATACATGTCTCGCTTAACAACAAAAATTTTGGGCTCAATTGTAGCCGTAAATCAAGGACTACCTGTACTATATAGCAGTGGGGATTTCAGAGATTATTGTTGCTAAGATGTGGTCATTTGATATCACACTTTATGACCACATTACTTAGCAACATAAATTCCAGTGCCAATTTCCATTGTAGCTTGAGGATTACTTGTACTGCTTGCACCAACACGTTCTGAACATAGCATTTATTAGAAAGTGTATAGTATAAAATAGTAGCCACTGAAGTTATGTTGAACATATACTGTGCCAATAAATGAAAAACACGATTTGAATCCTGACACTCAAGAGTCTTTGTAAGAATATTTCTAGACTGATTCTGAAAAATGGTAACAGGTCCTTTGGCTTGTCACAAGTGCTTTGTTTTCTGACTATGTACCAGGGTACAGTTGAAATTTATATTTGTTCCGAGGAATGTTTATTTCCTTTATGATAACATCAGGCCTGCAAGTTTTCAGTCGTAATTAATATGTGGTACCATAGTTACATGCAGCAATACTGAAATATGAGTATAGAAGGGTCATTTCCTTGTACCACATTTCAGATAGATGAATCCCCTCCCCTTCTTACACAGGTCCAAATCACGCAAAAAAAGATTGAGAGAAAGAGAGATGAAGATGATGACCTGCATCCAACAGAGGTTGGTGACTTCGGAGTCTCCACCATCATAGACGCGAATTCTCTAGTGCAGGGGTCTCCAACCATGGCAACTTTAAGTCTGGCAGATTTCAACTCCCAGAATTCTGGGAGTTGAAGTCTACCAGGCTTAAAGTTGCCAAGGTTGGAGACCCCTGCTCTAGTGTTGGCCTGTCCAACCTGCTACCCCCTGGGCTGGAAGTGACCCTAGACAGCCAGTAATGTGGCTCCCACAAGATGATAAAAAAATATTTTTAAAAAATGGAGTTCGTTATTTATATACATTAGCTATATTTTATATGAGGCCCAATACAATTCCTCTTCACTCATTGGGCCCAGGCAAGCAAAAAGGTTGGCCAAACAGGCTCTAATTGCATAGATAAGCTCCTATCTGTTGATACACACACACACACACACACACACACACACACACACACACACACACACACACACTTTTTAGGAGCAGCTTCAGCAGCTTAGAGAGACAGGCAAGAAGTAGAATACAAGAAGCACAACATTTGTTTTTGTCTTGTGTGAATTGAAGTTCCTCTCATCCCTTTATAGTTCCACTAGACAGAAATTTTGGGCTAGAAATTAAGCTTGCAGGGATTGTGTTTATCCATTGCACTAAAACATAATGTGGTTCATTTGGTTTTACCTTAGGGCAGTCTACACACCCAGCCCAAAGGTGGCTTGTTCAACAAACCATAAAAATCATAAACAAACATAAACAAAAATTGTGTCTTAGGACAGGGGTGCCTAGCTGTAAGTGCAACCAGTACTCAAAACCTCCAAATCATCTCCAGAAGTTGCTGTAATGTTGAAAATGTGACAAAACTGAGAGCACTACCAGCAGCAGAATAATTGTACTATTTATATTGAATTGAATTATCGTTTGGTTTTAAGTTAAATCGAGCCCATTTTGTTCTAATGCACTCATACTTTTGTATTTCCCTCATTCTGAATTTCACTCTGCAGTACACACACAGAAACGAAGCATGCCCCTTTGCCTTAAAAAAACATTGCAAATTCTATCTTAAAAAAATACAGAGTTTGGCTAACATATTCTCACTGTAGGAAAATTACAACATTTGGAAAAGCCCAGAAAGTGTAGATAATTAATTATTAATTATTAATTCAAGTTTTAAAAAAATACAATCAAGAGTTCCAAACAGGAACGAAGAAAGCAATGGTTCCAACTAGCCATGCTAGGAAAAACTGCTTTACAATATTTATAATTTATTTGTTAGTGATACTTCTGTGCCATTCCACTCCAAACATTATTCAGCTGGTAGGAACTAATAAAAGGTTTTTGTGGAGAAAACAAAATATAGAAGGACAGAATGTGGTTTTCCAGCTTTCAGCTGGGCAACCAACAGTAAAAATGTTGGTCATTGGTGTTCTCTGAGTTTAGTTGTTTTCTTGCAGACATCTCATTACCCAACTATGTAACAGCATCAGTGCACTGATCATCATTGACACCAATAATGTTATCTAGTTGGGTAATGAAATATCTGCAAGAAAACAACCAAGCTCAGAGAGCACCGAGAACCCTGCAGTTCAACTCTGAGCTACAAATATTATCCTCTGTTGATACTAAAAGCATCTTTCCAAGATCTTGCTGTGTTGTGGCTGTGACCTCAGCAGGTATATCTTGTGCTCCGAGTGAAATACAATTGAATTGCTGACCTCAGTAGAGAGTAAATGTAACATAGCTATATTTATAAGGTTTGCAGCTGAGGTTTAGGAGTCACATTTGGCTTTAGGAAAAAACGAAGAGGCGTATGTGAGAGAGACAGAGACCTTTTCAAAATATAGCCTAATTCTGACCTTTATTTCTAAGGTTTACTAGGCAATGACCTACTTAAAATTACTATTGCAAAAAGCAGTTTCATGGGGCGCTGAACTTTGTCCTAACGAAATTGGATCTCTTGTTTAACAGCAGTGTTGTGCAACTTCTGTGCACACACCTTTCAGTATGGGGTGTGTGCGTGCGCGCGCGCATGCGCACAAGCTTAAAAAAAGCACCATTGCTGTCTTAAACTGCCACTGGCAAACAACAAGCGCTCTGTTTTTATTTTACAGCATTGCCTATGTCTATTCTCAGTGCCTCTTTTCTGGAGTCCGTATATAGCATAATAAATGCAGAGTCATTGCTTTGTATCAGGAGACCTTTGTACAGAGAGATGCTGTTGGAAACACACTGCATTTTTCCTAGCACTGAAACAGCATTATTTTGTAATTGAGAGCTCCTGCAGGTGTTGTCCACAATACGGCCAGCAGCTCCTACTGCAGTACACCCACAACATTAGCTGGCCTCTGCTGCCAGAACATATCAGGGCTTATTGCACACTGTTATTCTAGAAGAGAAAAATGAATTTACTGATTCCCAGAACCCCCCACCCCACCCCCACCCCCAGATTCCCTCCTTCATCTCCGAAAGATTATTCTTGCTCAGCATCAGTAGCCACTAGGTGAATGGCTGTTTTATGGCTAAGTCCGAATGACTCCATCATGCCTGTGGCTTGACATGCACAGGTTGTCTTTATTCTTCGTGGCTTTTGGAAAATCTAAAAGATCCTGCGGTGTGACTGCAGTTTCAACAGAAGCAGGACTATTTTCTTCCCTGCATTTTTGTAACCACCTCCGTTGTCTTCATGCTGGTATTAATATGAACCCCTTCCAAAATGGACATTATCTTTCAGCTTTCTTTTTTTTCCCCAGGAGTTTCTCGGTTGATTTATTTTGACCTATTTCCTGCTTGCAGTTATTACACAAATGACTTGCTGAATTTAAGGTTTTTTTCCCTTGGTTTTCATTTAGCATTATTTTAACTTAATATTTAACAACATTTAATTTAACATTGCATAGAGCCTTTCTCTGAGGAAAATGGCTGGTTAAGAAATGGTAAATACAAACAAAAAAACAAATAACTTCTACTCCGATACTCGCCAGAAAGTAGAGAGTATCTGTTCTCACCAGCAGAACACATAAATCAATATGAAAGGTGGAAAGTTCTCCAAGTAGAGTATTCATATCTGCAGCAATGTGCTTAGAGTTGTGTGAAATTTAAATGCTGAGGATACTGAGACGTTGTTTTGTGATAGGATGCTTTTTGGTAAGTATCAATTGAGAATGGTGTTAGCTCCATTCTGTTTGTTCTGCCTAGTCAACATTCTGTATGGTTTGAATCAGAAGCTAGACTGGATGGTAGATTATATCTACTTCCATCAATGTGTTGATTTGGACACCGGGAAGACGATAAAGACTACAGATACTGCAAAGTAATTCCAATTTCTGAACTGTTGAGCCATGGAAACCTCACTGGAATGTGAAATAAACATCTCCCCAAATTTGATTTTAACTTTAATATTAATCTTCCTAAGCCTGAGAGCCCTAAGTAAGAGTATGTACAATGAACCTTGACTATGGTTAATCAGAAAAATCCTTAAGCTGTCCAGCTACTTTCTATAATAAGTGTTCACCATTTCTTCCTTATTTATTGAATGATTATGTTGAGTTGTTTTGATCAATGTGAGGTTTAGAACTATAACCTAATAAAGTAAGATCTGCTGTTACAGTTCAGTTTTCCTTTGCTTAGCTAAAAGTCTGTAGAGATTCTCAGTCATCCAGGTCATGGTTGTCTTTTTCAGGAAGCAACTGGACTTTCTTGTTTTTTCTTTTGAAGATGTTTCGCTTCTCATCCAAGAAGCTTCTTGGATGAGAAGTAGAACATCTTCAAAGAAAAACCAGAAAAAGCACTTTTGGGTAGTACCAGAATAATTAATTTTAAATGTTTTAAGTCATTTTGATACCATCTATACAAGAAAGGACAAGTGTTGTCCAATGGATCAATAATTCTAACTTGGCGAAGGATTGGGTTGTCGTTTAAAACACCTTTTTTCCTTTCCCCAAGCCAAATAATTTAAAATACGCCTACTGGTATATATGAATAAGATTTTCTCAGTTGCAATCCTGTGCAGAATTATTTTCCGGAATAATAGAAGTATACTGGAGTAATGCCCTTAAAAGTTATTTAGAGTCAAGTTTGAAATGTGGCAAGCATCACAGATTCCCAGAAAATGTTATCTTTGGTTTACTATAAACCTACACCTGCTAGGCTAGAAAGATTATTGAATCAAGGAAATTTGAAGTCTATTACATTTTCAGTGTACAAGAAAAATGTTCAGGGCATATTCTAAAAGTAGATGAAATAACAACATTGCTGAAATGAAGCTGTTCTAAGTTATGGTTTAAATCCTAAACCAAAGTAAATATTAAGGCCCTTGGGGTTTTCACTCTCTTCTTCATTTATTCAGTACCCAAAACTAGGTTGCTTAAATTGGGACTCTTGTCATGAGATGTAAGTTGTGTTAGTGTGTATTTCCAGGACAAAGTCATAATCATTTTGCTCAATCCAATGAGTTTAAGAATGGATATCAATCTGTCTGTGTGGTCAAATAGGAGTGGAAAACGATTTGATGGCACTTAATAATATATAAGGCAGCAATTAACAGGAAAATGGTTCTTCCTTTTCTGGCACTCATTTTTGCAAGTGTCCTGAAATCGGGGTGAGCTGGATCTTAATTTAAGGCTGCTTTTGTGTGCCTTGAGCAACACAGGGTTTTGTAAGAGAGTTGTTCTTGAACAGCATTGCAGAGAAATATTAGATTAGAAAAGTCACTGTGGTGTATATAGACAACCCCAAGCAGACATTACAATCTCTGCTCAGAAAGTATCAATTTTAAGGCTTTTTCTTCCAAAATACACACCTTTTGAAACCTGTAGCAGTTCAGTGTTTTCTACATTGTGCCTTGTGTCACAGATCTTAGGAATATTTCTTTTTAATATGACAAGTGCTTTGATAAGGAAATGCAGATGTTTTACCTAATTCTGTACAAGATCTGTCATTTAATCCCCAAGGTGGAATGTGTTGCTTCCTTAAACCTGAAAATTCTGTTTGAGGTTGTTTTTTTTTTTACTGAATTCATCATTTTACCAAATTCATGAGAAGACTCATATTTATTTCTGTTACTGAGAATGACTGCTTGATCATCTAAATGGGGAGTTAAAAAATGGAAACAAGGTAAATAAGCACATTTATTTATTTATATTTATACCGGAACAACTAGTCACAAGAACAACAGTTTTTCCCCGAACGCCATCACTCTGCTAAACAAATAATTCCCTCAACACTATCCAACTATTTACTAAGTCTGCATTAGTATCACTATTAATCTTCTCATCACTCCTATCACCCATCCCCTCGCACGTGTGACTGTATGACTGTAATTTTGTTGTTTGTATCCTTATGATTTATATTGATTGTCTCCTAGTATGATTTGATTGCCTATTTGTACCCTATGACTATATTAAATGTTGTACCTTATGATTCTTGATGAATGTATCTTTTCTTTTTATGTACATTGAGAGCATGTGCACCAAGACAAATTCCTCGTGTGTCTAATCACACTGGAGCAATAAAGCATTCATTCATTCATTCATTCTTTAGGCCCCTTAAAGATACAGGTTATTCTCGACTTCCAACTATTCATTCAGTGACTGTTTGAAATTACAACAGCACTGAAAAAAGCGACTTATGATCGTTTTTCACATTTACGACGGTTGTAGGTCAACATTTGGACAATTGGCAACTGGCATGTATTTATGATGGCTGTAGTATCCTGGAAACATGTGATTTCCTTTTGCGACCTTCTGACAAGCAAAGTCAATGGGAAGCCAGATTCACTTAACTGTATTACTAACTTAAACAACTGCAGTGATTCACTTATCAATGGTGGGAAGAAAGGTCATAAAATGGGGCAAAACTCCCTTAACTGTCTTGTTTAGCAACGGAAATGTTGAGCTTAATTATGGTCATAAGTCAAGGATTACCTGTACTTTTACCTGTTTTAAATTCAGCTTGTTGAAATATGCAGAATTGCTTCACATGGTCAATCACTATTTAAATTGCTGGTGGTTTAGAACCTGGAAAAAGGTGGTCTGCTTTAATTTATAGCTCCCAGAACATAGTTTTTCTTGCCCCCTGAAATCTATTTAACCTTCTCATTTTTTCCCCCCTTTTGGTCACTGGATGAAAATTTAGCTATATCCTGAGTTTTGTCTAATTTTGCCATTTTTGTTTTGTTTTATTTTTTTGACTTCTAACTGATTTCCCATGGTTTATTAGAACAGCTTGTTCTTCATCATGGTCTCAGATTCACATTCAAGGACTGGGCCAATGTACTGTATTAGGTTCATTTAGATTTTCTAGAGCATTGTTTCCCAACTTTGTGGATGTCAAACCCCAGAATTCCATGGCTAGCAGAGCCATTGATAAGAATTCTGGGGGTTGATGTTCGCGGACCTAGAAGCTCCCAGAGTTGGAAACACTGTTCTGGAGTTTATAGGAGTGTTTGAGAAGTCCGGTGGCCTTGAGGAAAGCTCCCACCAAGCCCCTTCAGTTTGTTTTTGATTTGCCAAATCATCAGCACTTTCATCCTGGAGCGAATTATCCTTTTGCCTTAATGAAATGCTTGGTTTTCCCCTTATTCATTTTCATCTACTCTTCTTAACAATTCGTGTTCAAAACTCCTTAGAGGGTTGTCTGAAGAACAGACCTGCATCCTCCTGTCTTTGGCATTATAGCCCCAAAAGGTCTATCTCACAAATGCCATGTTGCAAAAATAATTTTCTCCCCTCAGAGGAGCATAAACCATGTTTTTCTTTCCTAGACGTTTGTAGGCACTGTCAAGTATAAGCTGCTGTTAATTTTCATACCACCCCACAGTATATTTTTGCAGAGATAAAAGTAGAACTTGTGGCTGCATAGCTGTCATAAATATCTATGAAGTGTTTCTTGAAGAGGTGATACCTCCAGACGAGGCATGTTGCAACAATTTGATAGAGACTCTGTTTCTAGGCCTCTTAGTTGCTGCTGCTGCTTTCCTCATAACCCCAAGCAATTTTGCCTTTTTTTTCAGCATACAAGAGGAACAAGGAAGTTCCTACAACTTCCTTATTATTTTGCTGAAGAGCCTGGAAGGCTATAAGAACTGTGAACAACTGGCAGTATCAGAAATGTTGCGTCTTTGCTATCATTCATTGGTGCTTTAATTACAGAATTTTGAGGGTTTTCCAGTGATTTCCCTTTTCACGTGGTTATTTATTCATTTGATTTATATGGTTTCTGAACTCACAGCGAAACTCTTGATGGGTGACATCTCATTAAAGAGCAAAAATAAAAAAAAATTCCTGTTGGGAATGTTGGGCTTAATAGATAATTCAAAATTAAAACACAACTCACTCTATGAACAATAATACAGTATAAAATTATTTTTAAAACGTACCCCATTTCCCAACAGAAAAGTTCTTTGTGGAATGCATTTGAATTAAACACTTTCTCCCCATTTATATATGTGCTATTGAAAATTACTTATTGTACAGGTAGTCCTCAACAACTATTCACTTAGTGACCATTCAAAGTTACAATGGCACTGAAAAAAGTGACTTAGGACCATTTTTCACACTTAACGACCATTGTAGCCTCCCCACGGTCATGTGGTTGCAGTGTCCTGGGGTCATGTGATCACATTTTGCGATCTTCTGACAAGCAAAATCAATGGGGAAGCCAGATTCACTTAACAACCATGTTGCTAACTTATACTGTGGCAAGAAAAGTTGTAAAATAGAACAAAACTTACTAAACTGTCTTGCTTAGTCATGGAAATTTTGGATGCAATAGTAGTTGTAAGTCAGGGATTACTTGTACTTTGCAATAAACATGATTAAAAATATGTTATTGAAACGTGACGTCGACCTGACCAAAAATCCCCAAATAGTAAGGTTTTTTTGTTTTGTTTTGCAGCAGTTTGAGGTCTACCATCATTTTTGTGGTTGTTTAATTTTAATTGACACTGAATATGTCAAGATGAATGCTAAATAATCTATAATTCTCATTCTCTATTCCACTATTATCTCTTTTCCAACAAAAAAAGGAAATTTGAAATCTGATACTGATTAGTAATGTATTACTCTTTAACTCTCCTCATTTTGCTATGCCATTTTCGTACAGGTGTACAATATTTTCTGATTTGCTGTGGGATAGGGACTGAAGTTTTTAGGTGAGAATCTAAACAAGGAAAAATGGTGTGTATCTGGGTGAGGGACCTCATGTAATATATCTCATTATAGTTCTGCAGCATACAGGAAATCCTCAACTTAACTATCACAATTGCAACCATAATTTCTAAGCAAGGAGGAGGTTGTTAAGTAAGTCACTCCCATTTTTATTACCTTTTCTGCCATGCTTGTTAAGCAGATCACTGCAGTTGTTAGGTGAATTATGTGGTTGTTAAGCAAATTTGGCTTCCCCCATTGACTTTGCTAGTCAGTCGTAGATGGTGATCATGTGACCCAAGGATGGTGCCAAATTTGTAAATACATGTTGATTGCCAAGTGCCCAAAATTCGATCACATGACATTGGGATGCCATGATGCCCATAAATGTGAACCAGTTTGGCAAGTCACTTTTTCAGTGCCACTGTAATAGTCGCTAAAGGAATGGTTGAAAGTCAAGGACTAATCTGTATTCACACACCATACATTTTGTACAAATTGATTATTCTTTTCTTGTTTGTTTGGGGTGGATTTCCTCTTTTGTGACAATATACAAGCAATCGTTTCATGCTACTAGGCCATTTGTTTAAATTGTACTTTCATGGATTAAAAGCTAATTCTTACCAAGAAAATTAGATAACGTTATCTAATTTGTCACTTAAGGTTAAACCATAATATATATCAGGATAAGTAATGTCCAAACTATGTTTAAATTGATTTACATTGGATTTGAATTTGGAGTGAAAAACTGCAGAATGGAGGGGCTAACTCATGTGGTTCATTTCTTAGGCACTTGTCTATAATCCAGTAAATGTTAGTATTGATTGTAGGTCCTTGTTTTGAAATCTCAATCAATAAGTTCAAAGAGTGGACTTAGTTTCTTTTTCCATCCCACGTGGAAAGTTAATAGCCACATTAAAAAGATAGCATAACAGTTGCTGGGTTATAGTTCAGATTAAAAACACCAAGCGAAATAGTATTCTCAGTGATCAAGTATTTTGGCTATGGTTCTGATTTCTGCTTAGTCAGTTCAGTAATTGATTCCCAATAAAATGTGATCAAGAGAAAATTCCTCCTGTGACGCGTTCGAACAGTTTCATTTTTGTTTTGTTATTTTTCTTTAATTACTTGGAATAGAGTAACAAAGGGGAAAGCATTGCGTGAAACTACATTACACATCAATAGCACATCAAGCTTAAATGGATTAAATCCCCTGTTTGAATCTGCTGCTACTTGCCCAGTCAAAAAAATAGAATAGATATATTTTTTCAGAAACAAATTGCTTCTGGATACTCCAAAGTGACACTGCTATCAGGACATTAATTATCCCAATATCTGATTGGAGATAAAAAGCTAAACACAATCCATCCAGAAATTTCCTGAGTTTTGCTGCTGGTAATTGTCTCCTTCAGATGGTATCAATTAGTAGGGGGACTTGGTTAATAAATGGAAGAAACAACAAAATGACAATGAAATACTAGAATTCTGGATTTTAAGGGAAAGTGGATTTTAATTAATTTAAAGCAATGCTACGTAAAATTCTTTATCAAAAGACAAACAGGAAAAGGAGCTCAAAATAGGTGGGCACTTCTAAAATGTGCTAAAAATAATTCTATAATTCACAGAAAAAAGAAAAAGAAAAGCAGGAGAAGGCAATATGACCACACCAGAAATTTAGTGAATATCTGAAAACAGAAAGGATGGATATCAGAATTAGAATGAGGAAAGTTAATCAATTTAGGGATAATCTAGAATTGCACCGAATGGGCTGAGGTTACCAAAGGGTGCAGAAGGTGAGAATACAAAGACAACAACGCCCTCCTAAAGGTGCTTTTCCAAAAGGCAACTGGATTTTTTTGACTTTTTCTTTGAAAACGTTGCGCTTCTCATCCAAGAAGCTTCTTCAGTTCTAACTGACTGGTGTGGAGAATGTAAGGATTTATATTCTTTGCAGTCATCTGTCATTAGCTCCCTTGAGAGAGCTATTATGAGAGCCAGCTTGGTGTAGTGGTTAAGGAACCAGGTTAGAAAACAGGAGACCGTGAGTTCAAGTCCCACCTTAGCCATGAAAGCCAACTGGGCGACTTTGGGCCACTCCCTCTCTTTCAGCCCAATCCACCTCACAAGGTTGTTGTTGTGAGGAAGATAGGAGGAAGAAGATGTGTTGGATATGCTGGATATATTCACCACTGTGAGTTGTTTGTTTGCGGAATATAAACAAACAAACAAATATTCTGTGAAGCACATGCTTTGCAGCAATATTAAACATTGTACCAGTGATGGTGAGCCTTTTTGTTGTGGTGTGTCGAAAGCGTGCACATGTGCGATAGCGTGCGTGTGCTGGCACCCACAATGCAATGTGCTCCGCCCCTCCTGCACACGCATGTGCAACAACCCCCGCCCCCTTACCTGCACTGCACATACACGCACCTCCCAGCTGATTTTTGGATTGTTTGAGGCTTTTTACGCTCTCCCAGAGGCTAAAGGGAAGCCTCTGCAGCTTCAGGAGGCTGAAAAACGAGCCTTCCAGAAATACTGGAAGTGCCCATTTTCAGCCTCCGGAGGGCGTCTGGAGCATGGGGAAGGCCATTTTTGCCCTCCTGGGGGCTCAAGGGAAGCCTCTGCAGCCTTTGGAAGCTGAAAAACAGGCCCGTTTCGTCACGTCCGGCATTTCTGGAAGGCCCGTTTTTTGGCCACCCGAGGCTGCAGAGGCTTCCCTCGAGCCTTTGGGAGACCAAAAACGGCCTCAAGTGGGCCGCAAATCAGGCATGTGCATGCACAGTGTAGGTAAGTTTGGCTGGGGCTCGCGTGCCGCACAAATGGCTCTGCGTGCCACCTGTGGCACGCGTGCCATAGATTCACCATCACGGCACTATACTGATCTTCAAGGGTCTTAGATGTAACAGCAATCATTTCATGTAATACACTTAGGTTACTGTACTACATGAAATGATTGCTGTTATACTGTGGATGTCATCTCGGAGACCCTTCAATAATTGTTGAGAAATCCAGAAGGACAAGTGCATTGCCATAGAATTAGAGAAGGGAAAATGTCTCTTATCTTCAAAAAGGTCCTGATTGGCTTGGTGTCAGTACCAGGCAAAAACAGATTATAAAATAGCCAATCTGTAAGCATTTGGGAAAGAATGCATTGCTTGGCAGAGGCCAGCATGGGTTTATTAGAAAGAAGGCTTGCCAAATCATCCTGATTTGTTTTTCTGATAGAGTGACCAATTCAGTTAACTATGGAGTACAGTGGGCATTGTGTACTGCGATTTCAGAAAAGCTTTCAATGCTATCTCCCATGAGATCATAGTAGAAAAGATGATTAAAAAGTGGCCTGGGACAATGGACAAGATGAATATTCATTAGTGATAAATGGAAAGATAAATGCAACTGATTTTTAAAAACCAAAAGACATAATTATAAGGGGGGTATACTAGGCAGTAGTACATGCATAAAGAATCTGGGGTGTTTTGGTGAATCAACCGATCGTGTTAATGTAGCTTCACCAAAAGAAAGTGATCCTAGACTTCATCAGCTCCAGGATCAAAAGAAACAATTCTTCTCTGTTCTCCATTGATCAGACCAACCTAGAACATTGCACTTAGTTTTGGCCATTGCATTTTCAAAAATATATTATCAATATGGGGTAGAATCAGAGAAGAACCAAGATAAGAACCTGGAGAAAATCTTAAGAAGGAATATTTGAAAGTATTTGGTGTGCTAAGTGTACAGAAAGGAAAACAGTAAGGAAACATGACCTCTATCTTCATGTATCCAAAGAAAAGTCATATCATAGAAGGAGCAGAATTGTTCAAAATTAGGATAGATCCCTCAAAATGACCCAGATTCAAAGTTCCAATGTCCATCTCCCCCTGTGGTCATCACATTCTGGACATTCAGCAAACGGCCCCTCATTTACAGCTGTTTGCACATCCCATGTGACTGAAATATTTTTCAAAGTCGGCAACTATAGATGAGTGAACTTCAGCTCCTGCTGGCTGGGGACTTCTGGGAGTTGAAGTTCACACATCTTAAAATTGCCAAGTTTGAAAAACACTGCACTCTAAGGCATCATGAGAATATAGGAAGTGCTGGTAATGAGGAATTGCCTGGTTTGGCACAGATAACATTTACTTTCTTGGATTCTTTGTTGTATGAATATCTGGTTGAAGGTGTAAGAAAGTTCACATAACTTTACTGTATTTTATTATTGTAGTCTTTGCCAGAAATCTCTGGGCTTTGTTTAGGGGTGTGTGTGTGTGTGTGTGTGTGTGTGTGTGTGTGTGTTTTGAACCTGAATTTCCAGTACTTCACTACAGTAATTCAAAGTAGATTCCAAAACAAGTCAACGCAAGTGAGCAGTGTTTAAGAAATGCTCTTTGGAACTTTTTTAACTAGTTTGATACTTTGCAACATACTTTTAAAAAGTATTTAAAAAAAAGATCTGTTAAACATACAATAGACTTAATAATTTGAAGGAAAAAAAAACATTTGGTTCTGAGTTAACAGCAGCTTGCCTCGTCCTCATGAGTGGGATTATTATTTCCTCTGAGGAAAATAAGTTGATTAATCTATGAGTATGGGGAGAAAGACTAATGTAGTAGCTGCAGTGAACATTATTTAAGGTTCTAGTATTCATACTTTCAAAAAGGGGAAATGACCATATCTACATTTTTGAAATTCATTTGAAAATTTTCAAAATCCCAGTGCTTTTAAGTCACAACTCATTAAACATAGAATGACAGAGAAACAAATAACACTTCTCTTCTATGTCCGGTTACTCTTAAATTTTACTTTGCGTTGTATCTTGTAAGAAGCTTATTTGAAGGCAAGATTCTTACAAGATACAGGATACAATGCAAGTTGAACAAATACAACATAATTTCCATATGTGACTTAATTCTAATACTGAATTAGAATACATAAATTTTGCCGAAGTTAAAGAAGCTTTTTTTAAAAAAAAAATCATAAATATTACTGTTTATCAAATATCAGCTAAATCATTGGGAATACAGGATTTGGTTAATGCAGAAACCCATTTGAAAATGACTTGAAACTTTGCCATTTAGTGTTCTGTTTTATTGGTTGTTGCTCATTATATGAAAGTGTGTTGCATTTTATGTGTTCCTTTTCTGGTTGTTGATATAGATTTATTCTTTTTTTTTCTTTTCTGCTTTCAGGAATTCTATGAACACACAAAAACACTTTGGCAAGATGAAGGTGTGAAAGCGTGCTACGAAAGATCTAATGAATATCAGTTGATTGACTGTGCTCAGTAGTAAGTACAGCTTTTCTTACAATTAATTTTACTGATATATTAGGAGGAGAAACAGTGGAAAGATTCTGTTTTATTAGTGTTGATATAATGACTCAGGAACTCTGGGAGTTGAAGTCCATAAGTCATAAAGGGGGCATAGTTCCCCACCCCTGATCTAAATAGTTAAACTTGAGCCACATATCCATAATATAGTATGTTTTCTGGGTAATCTGATATTGTTGTAACTTTATCCTGCAGCATTTAATTTATACATTTTTGATATTTTGAAGGATAATATGCAGTGGGATCTTCACAGAAAATGAACAATTTCGAATGTATAATTGCAGTATTTGAGAAAGCATTCATTGTGTTGATATATGAGAAAAATCTACTATATAGCACTGCAAAGGTGTGGACTAGTCTAGGAGAAAATCACAAACTAATGAGTCCTTTTAATTAACTTACATCCACCATTAACTCTACCACTAAAATAAGTTAAATATTATATGGAAATATGAATCAAGTTATTATGTATCTTAATACAAATTAGCATAGCCTTGGTTTGTTGGAACAAGCTCAAATGATGTGTGCTAATATTTCTACTTCTTTTCTTTTGTTTCTTCTAAGAAACCCTTGAGAATTAATCCATAATACCATATCATTTTCAAACAGAGCCATCACATGTCTTGCTATATGTCATTTATAGCCTGGTTAGCTGTAAAACATTTCCCTGGATATCAACCTCACAGATACGGCTGAAAAACTGGAGTTTATGTGATCAAGTAGACTTTCTTTACCCTGTCAGAAGATGAGGTTCATCCTGATCAGACCTTTTTAAAAAAGACCTTTTTAAAACGGTTTTCAAAGACCAAGTAGCCTTTTTTTCTATGCTGTCAGAAGATGAGGTTCATTCCTGATCAGACCATTTTAAAAATATGCTTTTTTAAATGAATGAATGAACCTCATCTTCTGACAGGATAGAATAAGTCTAACTGGTCTCTCAAAACTAGTTTTCCAACCATATCTGTGAACGTTTATACACAGGAAAATGTTTTACAGCTAATCAGGCAGTATTTATTTGGTAAGATACTTTTTTACAAAGGTATTTTACCAAATAAAATTCTTGTAGATTGGTCTACAAGATTAAAACCCTTAGAGATCAATTGGTAGAGATCAGTTCCGGTCTAGCGGTGAAGAAGGTACCAAGCTAGAAACCAGAAAACTGTTGAGTTATATAGTCTGCCCGTGAAAGCCAGCTAGGTGACTTTGGGCCAGGCATTCTTTCTCAACCCAACCCACTTCACAGGATTGTAGAAAATAGGGAGAAGTAGAAAATAGAGGTAGAAAATAGGGAGAAGAAGTTTTGGCATGTTCAGTGCCTTCAGTTATTTATAAAAATAATAAAAGTGAGATGTTAAAAAATACATTTGAAGGATACAGCAACTACACAGTTACTGTTGTAGTTTGCTCTCAGTTGCCATCTTCTGGCCAGCCAAGAGGTCAGAATTAGGCTGTGCTGATTTGTCATAACTCTTGTTGCAAAGGCTTTAGAAGAAGTAAATTACTTTATAGCTTAGGCCTCTTTATAAAATAAAAATAATAATAAACGGGCACAATACCTCTCCACAATGTCCTAAAACATGTTTGTGTGAATTACTATTTTACTATTACTAAACTATTATTATTTCATTGGTCATTATTTTAGAAATTTCTTACCCAAGCTCTGCACCTCTTTATGTGTGTAACTTAAAATACTATAATATTTTATATTTGTAACCATGATTGCAGTGTGGATGTATCAGAATGTATGACTAGCAATAAATCTATATTTTCTAGTTTGAAGTGTTTCTATTGCCTTGGCCAGTTAAATTATACATATTGATTACTAGTTAAACAGCCATGCTTCTCAGTTTTATGTTGCTGGTTTTATTTTCATTGTTGCAGTACTGTTTGTTTGTTATTGCCTGAAGTCCCTTATGAATTAGCAGATAGTTTTAGAAACTTTAAAATAAGTAGATCAAGCCAAGAATGTGCTTGTGTAACCTTTGTACACTCCCATGGTATAATAATGCTTTCTTAAAATTGCTGAGAGCATCCTCTGTTGGCTCCATCTTTGAAGCCCACAGATGACTTTGCTATGGGGTTGATGGGATGACTAAATCAAGAATTCTAGGGAAGGATCTCAGAATACATATCCATCCTACTTAATAGGATGCATGGTGTGACTTCCATCTTTATTCCAAAGTTCTTTGCTGGAATTCCTGATTGAAGTCAATTTTGTCGACGTTAATCTCACAGCAGATAAAAGATATGGTGATTAAGAGCCGTGGTGGCACAGTGGTTAGAATGCAGTATTGCAAGCTAATTCTGCCGACTGCCAGCAGTTCGTCCTTACTGGCTCAAGGCTGACTCAGCCTTCCACCCTTCCGAGGACAGTAAAATGAGGATCCAGATTGATGGGGGCAACATGCTGACTTTGTAAACCACTTAAAGAGGGCTATAAAGCACCATGAAGCAGTATATAGGTCTAAGGGCTATTACCATTGCTCTATAGTTTCTTTTTCTCTATGAACAAAATGCAGTGGGTTATATCATTCAATGTAATGTATGATGTACTTGTTAAACCTGTTAAAGAACAAAATAAGAGTTTCATCAGCAAGAAATCATTGGGCATAAAGAAATAATTACTTTAATACCCATACTATGTTCTTTTAGCTCTTTTTATGAATTCTTCATTCATATATGGGACTTTTTAAGGCAGAGGCTGCAGTCTTCCATTGCACCTTAAATTTATACTTGTTTTCATTAGATTTTTTTTCTCTCAATCTAGTCTAGTCTGTTAGAATAGGAAACCTGTCACTTTTCAAGTACTGCTGAACTTTTTCTGCTTCTGGGAAATTTAGTTCATCGCCACCCCCTTTGTAGAAGAAGGATTGCTTGGTTCTGTACTTCCTGCTTACTTATGCAGAAGTGAACAGCTTGAGGGGAGGGGAAAAAAGCAATTTCCCTTCCCTTAACTAAGGTTACCAAACTGGTTACTTTCACTGGAGCTTCAAGGAGAAAAAATACCTGTGATCCTGAGCCAGAGATGTCCCAGTGCATTTTACTTTGCAAGATTAATAAAAGCTAGGAGGGAAGAGTCAATGCCCTTTGTTTTCTCAACAGACTTTCAGGTGACTATAAAAAGGAAAGGAAAAAATGGCTGGGAAATGTTGGCCTCACTATTACCATCTAGAATCAGAATAATCGATTTTTCATTTGATGCCAAGTAATTTCTCGGTATTTAGCATTAAATCGAAAATTATTTTATTGTAATGAGAATACTTGGGGAGTGATATTCTTATCAATGTAAATGAGGTTCTGGAAGGGGCATAAGGTAAAAAGAAAGTGAAAGGAAAATGAACACCTCTTCTAATAGCATGTTACTGTGAAATATTTGCTTGAAATGTATACCGTCTGGTAAATGTTTCCTTGATGTATTGAAAGTCAGCTGGAAGAAATAAGGTGGCTCCATCATGCCATTAGCCTTCCACACATAATGCCAAATTATTTTACTGAGGAGTTATGGGTGGTTGATTTTCAAATATCCAAATCTCTGCTAAAAGAGTACAGGATAAACATATTCAGTGATTTTGATTTAGAACTTTTTTCTACTTTGTATTATTCTTTGCATTATTCTTGTGTTATCATTATATCTTTTATTTTGGCATAATAATTTGGCATGTATTTGGGTCATATATTTTGTATAGCTCTGATATCCTTAAGAAGTCAGAATAATCTTAAATAACTAAGCATCGAACACGACAATTGTATTACACTAATACAAGCTCTTCCATTTCCCCCCACAAAATCAAGGCAGAAGGGTTTGTGTATATGTGTGTGTGCATGTGTATACACACACACACACATACACACACTCTCATGCCCTTGTTCGGCTAAAGATTTGCTATATGTATCCTCCATTTAACATATCCTGGACTTTTACCAGGGTGGAAAAGGAAATAGGGCAAGGGAAACCTTTCGCAAGCTGTTTCACACCCCTTCGACTTCAGGAAGGGCTGGAAGTAGCGTGAGAGAGTTTCTGTTCATGGTGTTTCCTGCAAGAATGCCTCTACGTGTTTTCTTGCTGTCTGCCATTTCAAAGGAAGAGCTTAGGAGGAAAGCATAGAGTCAGGTTAGATTGCCTGCACTTTTATAGTTCCAAAAATCCTTGCTTAGCTTTAGAAGTGGGCCGGGCAGCCATTGAGAGCTCTAGAAATCACACATTTGTAAAATAGTTGATTTTATGCTATCATTAGAAGAGAGCTGAATACAGCAAATAATAGAGAATCATCGGAGGTGGCAGAACTGCACCAACATTATTGCGTCCTTTGCGTTGACTGTTCTTTGCATTATTTCTCTGCAGTCCATAAATGTTTGCGCCTATTGACAGCTAACTGTCCCAAACTGGTTCTTGTGTAATTGTCTCCTTTAAATGACCCTTGTAATGACACTCTGGGTTATTTTAGTAAGTATTCAGTCCTGTCCCCTTCAACGGTGGGGCATGGGCTTTCATGATAGATGTTCTGAATGTTGTTGTTTTTTCTGTAACTTTGCATTGATTTTTGTTGTTTGGTTGTTTCCTGCTATTACTTCTGCCCATAATGAAGACATATGGTGAGTTGCTACTTTCTGATATACCCAGAGATATTAACAACATCAATGAAAAAGTGGTCCTTTAGGTCAGGGGTTGCCAACCTTTTGGACCTCGGGGACCACTAAACTCAAAATTTTAAATCTCATGGACCACTAATATGAATTTTGGCTGACAGTGGCTTGCTGATGTTGGTGGGAGGGAGAGAGAGAAAGATCCGATCTAACCTCGGAGGGCTGGCAGTGATGTTTCCACCCCTCCTCTCTCTCTCTCTCTCTCTCTCTCTCTCTCTCTCTCTCTCTCTCTC
>NW_020769316.1:9453875-9536126 GCF_900518735.1 Pseudonaja textilis | reverse complement strand
CTCTCTCTCTCTCTCTCTCTCTCTCTCTCTCTCTCTCTCTCTCTCTCACACACACACACACACACACACACACACAGCTCACACACACACACACACACACACCTTCCAAGGCAGCCACATTCCTTATCTGCTTTTCAGCTCCGTTCTTGGAGGGGTGGATACTTTTGGCTTCATGCAATGGAAGCAGCAGAAGTCTTTCTTTCTCTCCTCCAAACTCCACCAGAAATGAGTCTTTGCCAGCACAGCCTCTTGGAGCAGGATGCCTTGCAGGGTCCCAAAGACTCATTTCTGGCAGAGTTTGGGGGAGAGAAAGAAAGACTTTCGCTGCTTTCCTTGTGTGCAGCCAAAAGCAGAAGAAGAAAGAAGTGGAAACAAGCAGCCCGGTGGCCAGGCCAGGCGCGTGGGACTCTTGGGGCAAGTTCCCCCTCTCCGCCCTTTCCCCCGACCTCTCACTACTTTGTGTTGTTTGCAATGCAAGCAACGCAAGTCTTGTGTTCTGGGCGGTGCAGCCTTGTGTTTCTGCGCAGCCTGGGTTAATTGCTCTGGGGGGTTCTTTGGGGGTGACATTTCTCTGCAGACCACCAAAATTTTCTTGTGGCCCACCGGGCAACCACTGCTTTAGGTGATATAGCAGTCTTTAACCACTGAATCACAAGCCGATCTCATCGCTTAGCATTTAAAATCTGAAGATCAGAAATGGAAGGCAAAATTCCTTGAAAGACTATTTCCTTGTCACTTCCAATATTTTTTTTTTTACAGAACACACTAATTTTCCAGAAGTATATTCATTTTATATGTGTCACCGTTAAGCATGAAATTAAATGCACTCTAGAATAAAAACTAAGAATCTTCCACATCACACAGTGGTTTACTGATCATGCAGGGAAATTTAAAAGAATCTGGGATGCCAAAGTAAATTTATTTTTAAAGTAAAGCATGGAGATAGACGACCACTATTTTTACAATATTGGTAGTCTGTGAAAACAGGGAAAGCCCCTAGACCTGATGAACTTCTGGTTGAACAGTACAGAATTTTCTTATACATATTGTTAACAATCTGTAATCAACCACTTAATCTCTGTATTCCCTTTGTGATTGTATTATTTCAGTTCAATGATATCGTAGCAGAGAAAGATTCTACTAAAAGTGCAAGCTATAGACTAATGCTTTCACTGATGTGGATAGAAAAATACTAACTAATGCTAGCCAGGAAGTTACAAAAAGTAATACCATCTATAAACCTCCCATCTCGGTACTGATTTATTAAAAAAATAGCAAGCTTTCTGCAATAATTGTCTTGATATTTTGGATGTGGCAACAGATAAATTGGAATTGAATGTCATTGCATATTGAAAAGCTCTTCAAATAGTTCAAATTGAAAGTATATTTTAAGAAAAAAGGGATATTTTTTTGTTCACTAGATTTCAATTTGCTATTTTTACTCAACAACTAGAACTATTATAGACATATTTGCCTCTCAACCAATCAATTTATACCTTAATATCCATCAAGGAGTCCCTTGTCTCCTTGGTTTATGAAAATTTCGGTGATTCTTTCAGGCAGTTTCATGATTCTCTTATGCAGGAGATGGTTACCAACCCCTGACTTACAGTATGTTGCTTCCAAAGCATCTGTAATGTAAGAATCTTTAATAGATACAGTGCTTGGATGGGAAGAATTCAGTTTTGTAAGGATTGGATCAAATTAAAGTTAGTATTTATTATACATCTGAATAGAATTACAAAATGAAATATCCAGTTTTGCAGAATCAGTGGATACATGCCTTATGAACTGCTAAGCATATTTCTCATGATTTAAGAATGAAATTAATCAGAAAATATTGTTCATGTTTCTTGGGCCCCTCAAAAGTTGTTTACAAAGGGTTGAACATTAGATTTTTCATGCTGGTGTTTTTAAAAATGTGAAGGCTGGCTTCAAGTCATTATCTGTTTCAATACAATTTTGGAAGAAAATATTATAGTTAAAGATCCTAATGTCTTCCGAAAACTGTGGTTCACAACTGTGGTCCACAGATCCCTGGGGAGGGGGGGGCGTGATGTCATAGGGTGGCCGGGAAGGCTTGAAGGAATATTATGAATTAAATCTTGAGTCAAGTCTTGGTGGTCTGTGGCCATGGTCCATGACCACAAAAGGTATTTAAAGAGGATCCGTGGTGAAGAATAGGTTGAGAACTACTGTCATAAAACATGGGGTATATTACCCCATAACCTTTGCCTCTAGCATGTCTGGACATGATAAGGAGGATAAAGGTAAAGGTTCCCCTCGCACATACGTGCTAGTCGTTTCCGGCTCTAGGGGGTGGTGCTCATTTCTGTTACAAAGAACAAAGAGCCAGCATCTCCGTGGTCATGACTAAATGCTGAAGGCGCATGGAACACTGTTATCTCCCCACCAAAGTGGTTTCTATTTTTCTACTTGCATTTTTACGTGCTTTCGAGCTGCTTGGTTGGCAGAAGCTGCGGCAAGTAACGGGAGTTCACTCCGCTGTGCGGCGCTAGGGGTTTGAACTGCCAAACTTTTTGATCGACAAGCTCAGCATCTTAGCCACTGAGCCACTCTGTCCCTGATAAGGAGGATAATTTTACATAAATGGAAGGAAAGTTATCTTCCTGATAATGAGGAATGGATTCAAGAAATGAGTCATTTTATATGTCATTGTGTTGTAAAAATGAGCATTGGAAGCTCTAGGTTTCTTTATTGTCTAGATTTAATTACATTTAACCATTATCAATCAGAATATTATATGGATCCTCCCCGACTTTTTGTGGTTGCTAGTTTACTTTTTTCCTCTTTGCTGCATTTAGTTTGTTCTGATCACAATTTGAAAAAATATTTAACCAGGTGATTTGAAAAATACAAATTGTGTAATCAGGATCACTTGCCACTTTTGCTTCCTCTTTTGAGCCAGTGAAAAAGATGCAGGCTTACTGTAATGGGATACAAACACCTTTGTACTTTATTGGCTTCCTATTATAGATGGATGGCCTTATAAAATAATATAGAATATCATGTTTGTTTGAGGTCCAAAGTTCTAAGATTTTTAGAACCAAAGCTAATGCTAGGAAAGATGAAAAACCTGTAGAAAAAATGAGCTGGATTTAATGAAATAATTCTGAACCATTTAAATTGAGCTATAATTTATTGCGATTCAGTATAAAAGTTGACAGTTTAATCTGAATTAATGAAATACTGATAGTCCTCATTTAGTGATTGCCTCATTTAGCAATTGTTACATCAGTGGTGAAAAAGTAACTTTTTACAACCAACCCTCATATTTTTGACCTGCGCAGGTCTCTAAAGCAAAGACCATCCTGGGATAAGACTAAAGGCACAGTTGTGGTTTCATTCAGAAACAGTTTTGCTCAGCAACTGAATTGTTGGTCCCAGTTGTGATTATTAAATGAAGATTATCTGTATGCATTTGTTACCTATTACTTTTGAATAATTTACATTTAGAATTGTGCATGTATTATTTCCCTTTAAGTAGAGTTACACAGTGAAAATTGATATCACTCCCTATTATAATGTAATGGATAAAATGTATTGTGGAGTTTCAATGTACTTTTCTGCTTTTATTAGTAGAAATTCTCATAGTACAAGTATTCCTCAACCACAATTGAGCCCCAAAAGTGAGACATTTGTTAAGGGGGTTTGGGGCCATTTTATGACTTTTCCTGCCATAGTTGTTAAGTGAATCATAGTTGTTAAATTAGTAACACTGTTGTTAACTGAATCTGGCTTCCCATTGACTTTACTTGTCAGAAAGTTGCAAAAGGTGATCACATGACCACAGGACATTGCAACCGTCATAAATACATGCCAGTTGCCAAGTGTCCGAATTTTGATCATGTGACCATGGGGGATGCTGCAGTGGTTATGTGAAAACTGGTCATAAGTCACTTTTCTTCAGTGCTATTGCAACGTCAAACAGTCACTAAATGAACTGTTGTAAGCTGAGGATTATCAAGAATTCAGTTAATGCATTGACTAGCAATATCAAGGTCATGTTCCAATATTCTCTCTGCCAACTAATTAAAATACGCTGAAATAAAAAGTACTTGTTTTAAAATGTGGATTGTTTGAAGTTTGATAATCCATGTTTGTGTAAAACAGTTAGTTTCAGCTCTAGTACGAACTACATTGACTTGCTCCTTTCATCTCTACCACATTTTGCTGCTTCTTTTTTTCAGGTTTATCAAAAAAAAAAAAAAACCACCCCTGTTGAAAAAAATTATCTCAGCAAGTGTGGCTTCTTTGTTTTGTTTCCTATTCATGTTTTTATAGATTAAAATTAATGAGAGACGATGTTAGCATTGTTGATAGTTCCAAATAATCTCAACAAGGTAGATAGTTCTTGCACTATCTTCTGTTTTAACTGGAAGAATATTGAATGTTGTAATTATAAATAGTAAGCTAAGGGAGATTTTCAGCATTCTCTGTTTTGACTAAATGTGTGTGTGTGTGTGTGTGTGACATGTTCAGGTAGTTGAAAAGCTTTGCCAAGATACTGAATGAAAGAATTAATAAAGTGGGGAAAATAACTTTATGGCAATAAGGTATTCATTTTGATTGGTCAAATTTCTACCTTCTTGGTAGAAATTAAGTGGCTACATCTTGATCTTACTTTCACATTTGCTCTTCAAATTATATCCCATGTAATTCACTTGAAAGTCTGCCTTTTTTTTCCCTTGTGTGTCGAGCTACAACATTCAGCTTCTACATCTGATAGAATTTATTATTGTATGATTATGTCATGTGGCTGAGCATTTAGCTGTTTTTAATTCTTTTCATTTCTCAGATATTAGTTTTCTTGCAAAAAGGTACTCCAATAGTATAAGATAGATTGCTAAAATTTTATGAATATAATTGTCATCACATAAACTCTTGGCCTGTAGGCTAGACTGGGGATTTGTAAGATACCTTGGAAAAATACTGTATTGTATTCTTAGATATGGTTGCAAAAAAACCTGCCCTTTTGTGTTCATGAAGTCATCTGCCCTGGACCTCAGCTTGAAGATGAGATTTAATTTTACAAAGATGGCACTTAAATTTAATCAAATGCTAATGGATTTATACAAGGAATGTTCTTCCTCTTTGAATGTCCTTATTCAAACCATCTTAAACCTGAGGCTTGTCCAGGTTGTACATCGGTGGAGGGTTTATTCATTTTTGTTCCCATTCCTTCAGGACAATAGTGTAAAATGCGGGTTCTGTATGCTCAAACTGATTTTAAAATCTGCAAAATTCCGATAATGTAAAGGTAACAAATCTGAAAATGTATTAATTTCAAACTACAGTCCCTTACATTTTTGAGATATGCCATTTTGTGATTACAGTCAAAATGATATAAAATTGAGGAATGCGTGTTTGGGTAAAACAATTATAAAACTTTATCCAGCAGCTTTATTCTTTATCCTGTTGCCATGTAGCAAATATGATTGGGTTGATCCTGATGGACATCATCATTCATATTAGGGTTGGTTAAAGCTCTATCATAAAGGCAATGTGGCATAGTGGCTTGAAACTGAGAGCCTCTTGAATTCCAGTTCTACCTAAGGCATGAAAGGGGGATCTGGGTGACTTTAGGCCAGTCACTTACTCACAGCCCTAGGAGAGAGACAATGGCTAATGACTTCCAAAATCTTGCCAAGAAAACTGCAAGGACTCCTGAAGACAAGCAGACAGACAGGCAAACGCCATGTAAATGCCATGCTTCAATTACCAAGTCCTTCTTAGTGGGAATACTTACCTGCCTCATCCATTTCCCCTCCAGTTATTTGGCTTACAGTACATGACATGAGTCATATGATTCAAAGGAGACATTATCCTTCAAAGTCTGAACCAAAATAACTGAAATAAAAATGTAATTGCGGTTTTTCATTCATCACTAAAAATGAGCAGTCTTCAACTCCAAAGCTGCCTGTAATGTGGATGGCAGATTTAGACCAGATTATATACAGTAAGTGGATAACACTTGGAATCCCTTCCCAATCTGATAACCGTGGGAAACAACGGAACAGTGAGAGAAGTTGGCACAGTGTTTGGCTATTGTGGGTGCAAAATTGGTGATAGGCTTATTAGCCAAATGACCTTCCAGGAAATTCCTATAAAGGTAGCCCTCAACTTTCAACCACAATTGCAACCAGAATTTCCATCGCTAAGCAAGGCAGTTGTTTAGTGAATCACACCCTATTTTGTAGCCCTACAATCCCAGCTCTTTTTGCCATCATTACTAAACAAATCACTGCAGTTGGTAAGTGAATCACACAGCTGTTAAATGAATGAGGCTTCCTCAATTGACTTTGCTTGTAAGAAACCAGTTGGGAAGGTTGCAAATGGTGGTGGTGATGACATGACCCTGGGACACTGCAACCCATTGTAAATGCACGCTGGTTGCCAAGCAGCCAAATTTTGACCACGTGACCATGGGGATGCAGCTACAATTGAAAGTGTGAGGACTGGTCATAAGTCGCTTATTCAGTGGCATTGTAAATTTGAATGGTCAATAAACAAATGGCTGTAAGTTGAGGATTAACCTGTATACGAGAAATCAATATTTAACTAGAATATGGGGGAAGGAATTTACATGGCTGGGCCTCATTTTGCAAAGAATGAAATTTGCATTGTGATATTGTAATGCATATTTTGCCCCTTGCTGCCTTGTCCACCATTCTCCCCAGTGGATGACCGTGGTATCATAATTCAAATTAAAATGAAGGTTCTTTAATCTTGTGGGTTGGTTTCCAAATGTTTCATTACCATGCTAGGTAACCTCTTCAGCGGAGTTTAAGGGATGTCAGTGTTGGTGTTCTACTTAATAAGGCTTTGTGTGGTCAGTAGATCCCGTGATGGGAAGTCACACCAGGTGAGAGTCTAACTCTAAACTCCACTGAAGATGTTACCTAGATGGTAACGAAATGTTCGGAAAACAACCCACAAGCTCAGAGAATGAACCTCTACCCTCATCCTCTACCCAAATTACAGATATTTGCCACTATCCCAAATTAAAATACCTATTCAGCTGTTGACTTTGTAAAATAAAGTCCATTTTCTCTCTAGCGTATTATTAGCCCACTTCTGAAATTTCAGTAACAGTAAAATCTATCATTTTTACCTCATGATTGTTCTTCTGTGTACTACATTTTGAGATGAAAGAGAACAAGTCTCGACTGCTTCAGGCCTTGTGTAACACTCCTTCGGGTTCTTAAAAAGCCCTGTCATATCCTCAGTCAGTCGTTTGTCTGTTCTCACTGCTCTTCCTTCAGACTCCCATCAGGTCTCAGTTTACAGTTCCTTCTCCATCGTTGCCCTGCACCCATCCCAATTCTTCTGAACCATTCTTGAGTTATACAACAGGCGTGGAATGTGTTTGATCAACTTCCATTGCTCTGCAGACTTTCGGTACAGGTGGTCCTCGACTAATGACAACAATTGAGCCCCAAAATTTTGTTGCTGAGTGAGACATTTGTTAAATGAATTTTCTCCCACTTTACGACCTTTCTTGACACAGTTGTAAAGTGAATCATTGCAGTCATTGAGTTAGTAACATGTTTGCTAAGTGAATGACTTCCCCATTGACTTTGCTTGTCAGAAGGTTGCAAAAGGTGATCACATGAATCTAGGACACTGCAACCTTCATAAGAATGAGTCAGTTGCCAAGCATCTGAATTTTGATCCCAAGTCCATGGCGATGCTGCAATGGTTGTAAGTGTGAAAAACGATCATAATTTATTTTTTTCAGTCCCTTGTAACTTCAAATAATCACTGATGAACTTTTATAAGTCCAGGACCACTGTATTTATATGGAGTAATATCCTGCCTTACAAGAAGTCTAACGTTGTGCTATTTCTACTAATGGTACATTGCTATGATGAGGGTTGGGTTGCAAGAGAATGACTGACCTCAAGACACCTGGTGAGCTCCATGGACTTCTCCAATCCCAAGCTAATACTTTCCAAAAGAGTTTTAAACCTACACTTTGCATAAAGTATAACATTTAAAACAATTGTGTAATACGTTTGACTAAAGTTTCAAGACAGCATGTCATGTGACTAGGCATATATTGGAGCAAAATGAGTCCTTCCAACCTAGGATTGTAAAAATGTACCATGTTGTCTAACTAAAACTGTTTCTTATCATATTTAATATGATATGGAGATACACCTGGTGGGACCCAGAAGAAGGGTCTTCTCCATGATGGCTCCATCTCTCTGGAACATCATTCTCCCAGATATTAAAATAGTCCCCACCAGTGATGGGATTCAAAAAAATTTTTACTACAAGTTCTGTGGGCGTGGCAGGGGAAGGATACTGCAAAATCTCCAGTCAGAGGTGGGATTTGCTGGTTCTCCGAACTACTCAAAATTTCCACTACCGGTTCTCCAGAACTGGTCAGAACCTGCTGAATACCACCTCTGTCCCCCACTCTAGCACTCTTCCGGAAGGTGCTGAAGGCCTGGTTTTGCCAGCAGGCCTAGGGAACGCGGAGCGGAATGCAGCCCACTAAATGGTTTGTATGATGTGTTGTTGCTAGGGTTATTTTTTTATTATTATTATTTATTATATATGATTCTTTTATTAGCTTTATTGCTTTTTATATGAAGTTTTTATAGTTTTGTAATCTGCCTTGATTCAACATGTGCGAATATGCGGCAATATAAATCTCATAAATAAATAAACAAATAAAGATAGTCCTCAGGTTACAACCACAATTGAGCCCCAAATCCTCTGTGCTACCCAAGGAATTGTTAAGTACGTTTTGCCCCATTTTACAACCTTTTTACCACAGTTGTTAAGCAAATCATTGCCCTTACTAAGTGAAACATGCGATTGTTAAGCAAATCTGGTTTTCTCCCCTTGAGTTTGCTTGTCGGAATGCTGGCTGGGACAGTGCAACTGCCATAAATGCATGCCAGTTGCCAAGTGCCCAAATTTTGATCACGTGACCTTGGCGAGGCAGCCAAATGTGAAAACTGGCTATTGGTCACTTTTTTCATTGCTGTTGTGACTTCGAACAACCACTAAATGAACAAATGTAAGTCGAAGACTACTTGTATAGTGTCACCATTAATTCCAGAAGTTTATGTTGGGGAGTATCAGTTCTCATGAGACTTCCGTGTGAGTTTCTGGTGTTTGCACTGAGTTGCTGTAGAGACTGAGACAGAGAAGGGCACACGCCATAATTCTCAGTTAACCTCAGATCCCTGGAAAAAAGGCACAACAATCTACTGTGAGGTCTGAATTAGTGAGGCCTTTTTTTGGCATGTGGATCTGGAAGGTGCTTGTCAATGAATGCATTTTGTTTCTCTTGGCCTCTGAGGGCCTGGTATCCATTGCAAAAGGCCCCCTGCCCTGAAACTACTTATGTAAACGAGCAGCAAGCCAAGCAAGGACTATTTTTAGTAAGGCGGCAATAGTTGTGTGGGGAAAAAGTAAACTAGGCACCATTTCTGAGTCACGCAGAGGACTGTTTTAAAGGAAAAGAGGGGATGGGAAGACTTAGGGGAGTGTAACTCCTATGCCCCATAATTTTGAATGTAATTCCAAACTTTTTGGACCTGCATTAAAACATCTGCTTAAAACAGGTTGGTTGTTTTCTGAAATGAAAATAAAATCTCTCTCTATATATAAAAGTGAAATACCACTCACACATCATCACAAAATCTCCAGAACTGTAAAGCGTACAAACTTGAAATTTAGCACGTATGTTCCTCTTGGCTTCTAGGTACTCGCTAAGAAAAGATTTTTCAAAATGACCATCAGAGCATTAGTATTTCGTATATTATTATTAATACGCTCTGATGCTTAGGAGTTCTACTCCCCCTCCCCACCTGAAAAGAAATTGTTCCAATGCAAAACACAAGCAGAGGAGAGGACTTTTAGTTTCATAGCACCAAGCAGCTTTAGTACAGAACAGTTGAGCTAAGCCACGCCCAGGCTCCTTGCTATCTCTTGCTCACAAAGCAAATACTCACCATAGCTTCAGATAATGATCTCTCCCCAGGACGATAGGAGGTGATAACACCTCAGCTGCATGGCTAACAACTCACATTACGATCTTTTCAAGCCAAGCCGCTATGATGGCCGCTGCCCGTGCCCAACAGGAGAGGCTCAATTTTAAACGGGTCCGAGGCTTTTTTCTCTCCCCTGGGAACACTGTCTGGGGTGGGGGCATCAGCGCCCATCTGCCCCACCGCGCCTTTTTATTCAAGGGAAAACTCTGCAGTATCGACTCCCCACAAGGCTTGGAAGTGCTGCTGAGCCGATTTAACTCATTATGCACCTAAAGAGATAATGGCTGGTGCCATTGCAGACTCACTAACCATGCAGTAGTGATCTGCATTTTATTTCTGGAACTGTGAGAGGCTTTTCTTTCCCCAAGCAGGGGTCTCCTTCCTGGAACCCGAGAGAAATCACCCTAATACATATGTGTGTGGATAGATAGATAGATAGATAGATAGATAGATAGATAGATAGATAGATAGATATTCAGATATAATTATTCTATTTTGGACCCTTATTCATTAAGAAGGAAACTGTTGGCTTATGCCCTCACAGAATTAAACAGCAGCACCACAGCGAGCACCAAGGCCTGTGTCTGCCTGTGCAGGAAGCTGTCACAGGCCTACATCTTATTTCAACGATTCCTCCTTTGTAGGCCTATGAGGTGTTCCTAATTTGGCTAATTCGGAAATAATAATATTAATAACAAAATAATAATAACGATAATAATAATAGGAACAAGAATAAGAATTCAGTATTCTTACATAAGATTATACAAAACTGGGGAGCATTGTTTTAGGGTTCCCTGGCCATTGCTGGTTCAGGCCCCTGGGCATGCCAGCTGCCTAACATTTCAGCCTCATTAACAGTAAAATTTAATAAGTGGTCACAATGGCAAGCGGCAGTAGCTCAAGAGCCATGTCAAATTCTCAAAACAAATTGAAGCATTCTAAGTGTATCTCCTAAGCAGCAGAAAAAGACGCTAACAAGCACCATAAGGTACTAGAAAAACACATGAAGTTCATGTGGGAGGATGAAGAAAATTCTCAAACCTCATCTCCTCCAGGCCTACTTCGGCTCCAATCCCCCTCTGCAACCACCCCTGAATCTGTCTGTGTAATCCAGATGCAGCGCAGCTGCACAAGATCGGGTAGCCCATCTAGATCAGTACAAGTGACTTGAAGTGACTCTGTGGCCACATTGCTCCAACAGCGGCCAGATTCTGTCAAGATGATGACTTACCGGAAAAGATCCCCACAAAGATGTGACTGTGGATGGAATTAGGAATACGCCAATGTATCTCTGCGGAGGTGCAGCATACTGCTCTGAACAACAGAGCGCTCCTTCTGACTGGAAATCCCTATAACTCCGGTCACTAAGCAAGGCAGAGCATCTTTACCCTCAGGTATCTCTCCACAGGAGATTCTGTAGTTTCAGATATACTCCCGCAAGGTATATAGAAGAAGCAAGAGATATTGATCGGGTGGAGCCAGAGGACTCTGAGTTCTCCTGCTCAAATTCTAGTTAGATTCGCATCGGCTCACATGAATGATGGTTGATGCTACATCTTGACGACTAAAACAACGCCGGCATCATTTTGTTTATAAGAATTCCATGGCATTATCTGTTGAGAAGCCACTTCCCCTCACAAGGATCTCCGTGAGGGTCCAGGGGACATTTATGCTGATTACGGACCTCTTTCTGAGGTTGACTATTGGGCTTCCTTTTTCAGTTGGCAGCCCGCACAGAATTCTAGCAGCACAGTAACAAGTGAGCACCAAGGTCTGTGTCTGTCTGGGCAGGAAGCTGTTGAGCGCCAGTGACTGCAGGATCACCCAATTGCAATACAGGTCCTGAAAGGTGTTCTCTATTTGGCTTCACAATTTGATTCCATATTCAGTCATCTAATTATGAGTTTGGTAACAGCACAACAATTTATGTTAGTAGCTGTGCACAGATATAACAAAAATATTATCAATAATAATGATATCAATATTATTATGAGTAATAACAAAACAAATTGAATTTACCAAAAAGGGGGGGGGGGGAGAGCAAATATCAAGAGGATTCCCTGCCTCTGTTTATATCAGTCCTCTGAACCAGTCAACAGTCCATTAATATCTCATACACATATAGATACATAGATATAGATATCTCACTTTGTGGGCTTTCAGTCAGAATCTTCAAGGGCAACCCAAAATACCCCCAGAAGACAATAAACCAACTCAAAGTAGGTAAAAATGTCCTAGAGAGACCTCTAAGGCAACAAAGGATGCCAAGAGACACCAAAATGAGTTAGATGAGCATATCTTAAATTTTTTTAAAAAATGCATGAGGGAGATTGAACAGAAGTCTCAGTCCTCTTCCCCATCCAGGCTTGTCCCAGTTCCAGAGTGCTCACTTCAGCAGCACCTATACTAAAATTGGAATGATACAGAGAAGATTAGCATGGCCCCTGCACAAGGATGACACGCAATTTGTGAAGTGTTCCATATTTCACCTTGCCTCCATCCCTGGATCTCTCAACGCCATCCAGGAGAGCCTCAGAGAGACCGGTTCAGCCCAGGCCTTCAGCAGCGCTACTTGCCTGACAGACAGTTGTGGGACCACACCAGAATTCCTCCTCCCAGAGGATATCCCTGACAAATTGAAGGCCTGGAGAGACATGGCAACTTGAAGAGGCATCACAGCCGGGGCACAGTAGAAGTTGATGCTAGGCAGCCTACACAATCTGACCTTGATTCTCACTCGATTTAGTTACTATGCAGAATAGATCTTCATTACCAGCAGGTACCTCCTTCAGGGGAGTATTATATAATCCAGTTACACATTCACATGATGCACAGGATGAGGGAGAATTAGAGACCAGATGGAACAGGTTGAGAAAGGGTCTACTCACAACCGTGACCAAAATCTGTCAGAGGCGGATCCCCTAAAGAAGTGGGGCATGTCAAACATTGAAGGCATTAAGCCAGACCACCAACCTTCAGGTCTGTTTCTCCCTCAGACTTTTTTCAAGTCTCTGTTGTTTCAAAAAAAAAAAAAAAACTACTTCCTGCCGTGATATTCCATTTCCCCTTGGCCCAACAATCGTTACTATAAGGGGCGGTCAGATGATTTAATCTTCTCCCAACCAATAATGTAAGAGGAAGTCATAACTGTCCCACAGAGATTCTTGGACCTCGTCCGGAAACAAGGGGTCTCTTCAGTGGCGTATACCCCTCTTACAGGATATGGTAGCAAATTTTTAATTTGGTTTTCTCATTCTGCTAAATTTCTCGTCACCATGATAGTAGATAAAACAATAATGGCAATTGTCATCCTCCTCTGCAATTCCAACGGAGGCAGAAGAGGCTCTCAAGTCAAACGATATACATGGTCGAGTTGTCCCCATGTAGGGCATGTCGATCTGATGTGAGGGCCATAAGAGCGGAGTCGGCCTCATCCCCTTTTTTTACTAGATCGTCTCTCAGGTTGCTCCGCCATCTGAGGGAGATTATCTCAAATTCCAATATCAGGGCACACAAGGACGCTGCAAAACTCTATTAAATTATCTGCTCAAGCCAGGGCATCTCAGGTTACTCCTCGCCTACTGCTATGGCTCAGATATTGGCAAGCAGATATCACACAACTAATGGAAGCTTGCTTCCTCCCCAATATAGGGAGATAATTTGGTTGGTGGTGCCCCGACCTATCTCTGATAGAGACTAGAAGCAGAAAATAAGTTCCTCTCTTTTCATAGACCCCAAAATAGTCCTTCCCAGCTTTTTGGAGGGTTCCTTCGTTCTGTCTACCAGGGACTTTTTCTCTCCAGACTCCAGGGACCGTCTGGACGCCTGAATCACCAACACTCAGATAGTTTCCGATCTGGAGATAGATACTGAAGGGGAGGGCAGAGCAAAAGAATCTCTTGAGGAACATGAAATAGAGGTCTCCGAGGTGCAACATAGGCCTCACAACTGTGCCCCTATTGGTGGAAGGCTCAAGCCTTTCACAGACGGATGGGATGCCTCTACCTCTGTTTCCTGGGTTAGGGGTATCAGAAGATTAGGCCTGGCTATAGAATTTCCATCCTCTCCCCGGAACCTTTGCATTACTTGCCTTCTCTCTGGGGATCCTGTTAAAGGGAGCATGATGGAGACAGCTATTGTTCATTTATTGGAGATCCAGGCAACCAACCTGTGGCACCAGATCAGCAGGGGCAATTTTAGTTTTAAAATGACTTAATTGATCCATAGTTCATAGGAGGCTTAAGATGAGTATACTGAACTCCATACTTCTGAGCTTCAGAAGGGGTGATTTTCTACCCTCCATTGACTTAATGGAGGCCCATCCCCACATTCCAATTAGATCCTCACATAGCAAAACTCTTTATTTGTCTGGTGGGATGCTATTCTGGCCAAGTATTAGAAAGGAGAAGGAGAAGAAATATTTCATCACTTCGACTTCGCCAAAACTGGGGACGTTAGGGAGGAGTCTCGTGGAGGAGGAGGAGCGTCCTCTCAATTAAAGCCCAGCCTATCAAACGAGCGACAGAAGCATCATCCCAAACAGTGGATGCTCTTCACAGCTCACAGAGAAAGGGCGTGTCAGGTAAGTACCAACGCCCCTTTTCCTCCCCAAAAACTAAGCCTGACCACATAGTTTCATAGCGAAGCAAGGGTATCGAGCTAGTCCTACATAAAAACTGAGTTGATTGACCATGCTGCTGTGTACAGGTCATGCTCGCTTTACAACAGTCCATTGAGTGACTGTGCAAAGTTACAGTGGCACTGAAAAAAGTGACTTATGACTGTTTTTCACACTTGTGACCATTCCAGCATCCCCGTGGTCACATGATCAAATTTTGCCAATAAAGAAGAATATTTGTAGCTCAGGATTGAAATGAGGGGTCCTTGGTGCTGTCTGAGTTTGTACCCTAACCAGGTAACCTCATCAGTGCTAGCTAGGTCAGCGAGGATCAAAATTGGGGTGCTTGGCAAACGACTCATATTTATGACAGTTGCAATGTCCAGGAGTCATGTGATCACCTTTTCTGACTTTCTGACAAGCAAAGTCAATGTCAAAGTCAGATTCACTTAACAACTGCAGTTATTCACTTAACAGCTATGGCAAGATAGATTGCAAAGTGGGGCAAAACTCACTTTAAAAATGATTTGGCAACAGAAACGTTTGGCTCAATTCATAAGTCGAAGACTACATGTATAGTAGAAGTGCTACAAAATCCATTTCTTTTTAGCAATTTGAGCAGCAGGCATTTTGCAGCAACTTCCTTTACATAATCCTGTTTGGTTCCAGTCACTCAGCAAATAATATCCACTGAGTTTTTCACTTTTTGTGAAACATTATTGTTTCACAAAATTATTTTTTATTTTTAATAAATAGAAACTCATGGAGGTAGGTTGGCCAGTTGTTATTATTTATTGTGAAATGGTATTGTATTCGTTGCAAAACAGAAGTCTTTTAAGATAGAGTTGAATTTATTAAGATTTTTTTAAAAAAAACTGATTAAATTCTCAGAATTCTAAGTGTCTGCCAATTGCACAAAAGAGTCTCAGAAATAGAGCATTCCCCGCCCTGTGTAAAGAAGATTTTACTCTTGCCAGTTTAGCGGTGAATAAGACCTCTATTGTACCCACTTGTTAATAGGAAGCTGTAGTTGGCAATTTTGTTAACGTACATCTTTCCATCTATAACAGAAACAAAAGCACACGCTCGTGAATTTTACTTTACTACCGAGGTTGGTTTTTTTTTAATCTGTCCTGCTTCTTCAATGTAATGCGATCCAAATTATATTTCTTGCATGGGATTGCAAAACGCCATCAAATGTTCCATTTCATCTCCTTAATTATCAACAAGTAGTTGTCTGCAATATTAACTGAAAATTGGATTGCGGGAGTCACAATTGACTAGTTTACCTGCTAAAAAATGTTGCCTATGTAATATATCACAGTACTCTACGCACTCACTTAATACTATAATATCTTAAGGATTATTAGCAAAGATATTATGAAATCAATGTTGGGAAGTCTAAAGCTAACTTGACCTAATCAATTTTAAAAGTGCTGCAATAGCTTGGCTAAAGATTTGAAAATATTTTTACTTTGTTTTGTAGCAGGAAGAAACACAGCTACCCCTCTGGAATTTGGAATGCATATTTTGGAACAGAATGTTCCTGCTGTTTTTTCAGTGTTCCATTGGGCAGTTTCTCCACTGTTGCCTTCTTGGCTAGGAAAAGTCCTTATACAGGTGGAAGGCACCAGTTGGAGAGAAAAGAAATCTAGTATAGTCTTTGTTACCTGTCTATGGCACTCATAAGAGCATCTTTATATAGATTACAGCCTAGTTTCCTTGATTCTTGTCTTTATTTATTTTATATCACATTCCTTCATGAATATTTTAAAGCATTAAGACAAAATTACAAGACAAACAGAAAAACAGTATAACAGAGTTTGAAGGGACTTGGAAGTCTTCTAGTCCAATCGCCTGCTTAGGTAGGATATACAATTTGAGGCAAATGGTTGTTCAATCTCTTCTTTAGAGAAACCCCACAACTTCAGGAGGCAAGTTGTTCCATTGACTAACTGTCCTCACTGTCAAGGAAATTTCTCCTTAGTTCTAGGTTGCTTCCCTCCTTGATTAGTTTCCATCCGTTGCTTCCGTTCCATCCGTCCTGCCTTCATGGGCTTTAGAAAGTGGGTGGTCTCCCTCTTCTTTGTGGCAACTGCTTAGATATTGGAACACTGAAACCCAGGATCTTTCTTTTGATTAAACTAGACACCCAATTCCTGCAATCGTTCTTTATATATGTTTTAGCCTCCAGTCCCCTAATCATCTTTGTTGCTCTTCTCTGTACTCTTTCCAGAGTCAGCGAATTTAAATATATAAAGAAACAAAAATTTAAACGAAGTGTCGGGGAAGATATAGGAAAAAGCTGTCAGGGCTTCACAACACCTGGGAAAGTTCAAAAATAGATTGCGGGGAAAGAGGGAGGCACATTGTGGGTGCCACAAAACAGGACTGTTGTATTTGCAAATGTCTGCAAAATGACAATATACAAATTGTAGCATTAGTTTCTGATGATCTCTGCAGCAGGGAAAACACTCTGGCAGGTGTCCTTGTCCTCAGCTGCTCGGGATTTTATCATGGTCTTCATGCAAGTTAAGCAGAATTATTTCAGTGACTTGCAACCTGCTTTATAATAAGCACCATTGATTGATTACATTCTGAGAAAAGTTCCTGCAACTGATATGTGATGTATGCAGTATAATTCAGAATTGCATTAACTACACTTCCCATTTTTGAAGATGACTAAACAGTTACTATATTTAGTAATTTAATATGCAGACTATTATATTTGCTGCTAAAATGTATTTTTCATCAGGCTTCCGTTTTCTTTGTAAAAGAAAAAGACTAAAAATAGACTAATGTCTTTAGTGCTCTCTATGTATGTTACTCTAGCAACTGGAGGCATCTTTCCATTTCATATTTTAGGCATTTTAATAGTTTGAAGAAGTTCTGCTAATTTACATCATTTATGCTGAAGCTAACTATTTCTTAACTTTCTTGCTTTTCTTAAAAAAGCAGGGAGCCATACAGGTTCAAGGGCAATATTTGGGTGATAAAAACATTTGTTATAGCAGTTGTTGCAATGTATGACAACCTAATCTCTCCCTACCCTTGCTCTCCTCTTCAAATTTGGATAAACAAACAAGTTAAATCTCTAGTTAAAAATCCCAAAAGCATATTTGGTTTACTTAGAAATTTTATGTGCCAGTCACTTCTTTAATAGCAGTAGCACTTGGACTTACATACTGCTTCATAGTGCTTTACAGCCTTTTCTAAGCGGTTTACATATTGCCCCCAACAATCTGGGTCCTCATTTTACCCACCTCGGAAGGATGGAAGGCTGAGTCAACCTTGAAGCCGGTGAGATTTGTACTGCCAAACTGTCAGCCTGCAGTATTGTGCCACCTTGACTCTCTTTAGGTGGCTTGCAGAGTCCCCATAATGCTTCCAAAATGCTCAAACTGGCCTGTTTTGGAGCTCAAAAGGCTATTTTGAACTCACAAAGGTTGAAGTACAAATAGGTTTCTGACAGCATTGGTAGTAGACATAAATATTAAATTAAAATAGCATTAGCTGACCTGGGAAGATAAATATGTTCTGAATCCCCTCCTAACATTGGTGGGAGAGATAAGAGGGTGGTTTCAGCTTTAGTCCATCCCATAATAGTGGCTTTGCCTAGAAAAACGCAAATTGACTGTTGATGTCAAATTTCTCCATGGTGAAACATGTAAAACATCCGTTGATGATGTACAAGTAAGGCACAAATGATAATGGAATGGGCAGTCTTAGTCTTGTAAGGATCTTGCATGTAAGCTGTAGAAGGCTTTTAAAAACCATTGTGAACATCTTGAATTGAGCCTGGGGGATAATATAGTTTATCTGTGTAAGAAGCATTACAATTAAAATAAAGGCATATTATATGACATAAAATATAAAATGCAAGATTAAAAACTGTACAAATTAAACAGATCTTGCTCAGAATCTAGCAATATAAATTGTGTTCTGTCATGCTGCCATGAGGGCCTTGAGTGTTCATTGATCAGGGCACAAAGGGCAGGTATAAATGTGTGTCTGCATGTCACCACAATCACAAAGAACAGAAGCCACCAAATAGCCCCATTTGTTCAGAGGGTCTGTAGATCTTGTTGTACTCCTGCACAGTCTATTCAACGATTTCCATACTTATCAGCTTTTGTCAGACCCAGGTGGCAGCTTCTCCATTGGTTCCATCCAATGTTGGTTCTTTGTAGCTTTCTAATTCTTCAAAGCCTTCCATTGACCTAAGGAAGCTTTTCCTGGATTTTAGTCTCTGCTGAGCTAATTGTTGGCCATAGACAAGGTGTTGCAGCAATAGCACCTAAGCTTATATACTGCTTCACAGTGCTTTACAGCCCTCTCTAAGCGGTTTACAGAGTCAGTATATTGCCCTCAACAATCTGGGTCCTCATTTTCCCCACCTCAGAAGGATGGAAGACTGAGTCAACCTTCAGCCTGGTGGGATTCATACTGCCAAATTGCAGTCAGCAGAAGTATCCTGTAGTGCTGCATTCTGACCACTGTGCCACCGTGGCTCATAAATAATTTTGACCCCCATTCTGTATGTTGTGGGGCAATGTCAGCTAGATGGTAGATCTTATCTAGAGGAGTAGGTTTACAGAGGTAAGGTGGGACCACAGTGTGACTCTGTTCAGCAAATCTGTTGCTGCATCTGGGCTCAGTTCCTATACAGTCTTTGATATTGATATTGATTCCCCAAATATTACATCAGATTACAGGAGATCGGGCTTATATCAGAGGCTTGGGGGAAAAAAATTTTTTTTTTAAAAAAAGTTGCTCGCTCACTTTATAAGCAAAATTCCCAATTTCTGCTGGTCGTCCATGTATAACTTGAAAAATGTAAAAGTATGACAGATGCGAAAAGGGCTCTTTTGAATTGATCTCAGCTCCCAGTGATTGCCTGGAAATGTTTTTGGCCTTTAGCAATTCGACAAATTCCTTTGTAGTTGGCTCATTTTACATTGTGTATAAGCAAGCATCCAGCTGTTATGATTGCTTGAGAAAAATGTATGACTAACCTGATTGGCACAGAGGTTTTAGGCTTTTCTGGATGGCATTCTTTCAGGTTGGCATTTCCTGGTGGTCTCTCACCCAGGGCCTAACCTCTTTGTTCCTCACAAATACAAAGAGATTATCGCTGACAAAACCCTGGAAAAAAACCCACATACAATAGTGAAAAGAGAGCCAGTATGGTGTAGTAATTATGATGCTGGACTAGGAACAAGATTCTTAACATCTTGTCTGAGGGATTTCTAGCAATCATTCTCACTCAATCCAGTTAGCTTCAGGCTCTGCAATCAGGCTGATCAAGAAAGTAAACAGCTGTGATATAAGACAAAGGTAAGTATTGTGCAGAAATAAATGGATTCTGTAACCATGTGAGAGAAAAACTAAGAACAACAAATTGCAGTTAAAAATACCTGATATCAGGTACTGGAGCAGGCAAAGGTGGAAAGAACATCCTAATGCAATGCAACATCTTTCCTTTTATAGAGGAATCATAGTGTGTCACACAGGTAAGAGATGGAGCTTAGGTTGCAACTTCACAATGCTTGTTTTGTCACTTGAAACCACTGGATTCTGTGGTCACCTTTGACAACGTTCATGAAGGCAAACAGTGGATCCCTGTTGCATTTTCTGCACAATGTTAATAGGGTCCAATCTGAGTCAGTCACCAGGACCAAAGGTTTATTCTTCCAAGTCCAAAAGGTGCTTTTTCAAAAGGCAGTTGGATTTTGTTTTTCCTTGAAGGCGTTTCACTTCTCATCCAAGAAACTTCTTCAGTACAGTCAGAACTGAAGAAGCTTCTTAGGTGAGAAACAAAACACCTTCAAGAAAAAACAAAGTCCAGCAAAACATGACCTGTATGAATGAGAATCTCCATGGACATTCTTCCAAAAGTGCACACATTCCGGAGAGAAAGAAGTTACCTGAAGATGGGCTCCATCCAGCACAAGCCCAAAAGCTTAGAAGAAGAATAAATCTTTGGTCCCAGTGACCAGCTCAGATTGGATCCTACAACATTATACTGGGACACGTATATTTGCCTGCAATGTTAATAGGGGGTGTATTTATTAAATTCAGTAAAGATTTTCTGCTTGGCTGCAGACCAGCAAAAATATATATAATTTATTTATTAAATTTCTACACTGCCCATGTCACCTAAGTGACTCTGAACAGTGACAAATATGAACACTAAGATACTGCCCTCCAAGTTGAATTGGTCAAAAACGCAGAAGCAGCAAATAATATGTGGCCTATCAATCCTTTGTATCCTCATCAACCTGTCACTCTGACAAATGGAGATTTCACAGGGTTCCTAGGACCCTGAGCTTCCTTAGAAGCTATCCTTCCACTGGCACCTTTCAAATCCCTCCTCCTCCGTTTGTTCCTCCTACCAGAACAATGAGTGGTGGTTTTGATACTCAATGATCACAGAGACAGACCTGGCTAGGCATTGGATAGTATTCTAAAGTTGATAGAAAATAAATGGATGAAAGCAATTTTAAGCCACTTATGTATTATTGCCAATTGGAAGGAAGGAAGGAAGGCAGTCAGTCAGTCAGTCAGTCAAATGAAAGCTTTTGTTGGTTTATAGGCAAGAAGCAGAAGAAAAAAATATGATATCCTACTCACCATTGAAGCAAATATACAGAAGAGGGTAAACCGAAAATAATCCCTCACAATGATGTAAAATACAACTAAAGTAACAGGGGCAACAATAGTTCTATTGCACAGTTCTCCTAGATACAGTTTTCTACAGGAAGTATATGAATTTGGATAGTATAATAGGTTATCAATGGTAATGCTGAATCCAGAACAAACTCTGATGATTGGTGGTGGAGACCAACTCACTTTGCCTTTTGTTTCCAGGGTTGGATGACATATCACAATATAACTTCTTGTGCAAACATGAAGTAAAGAGAAGAGATAATTTACCTTGGGCAAAATCATAATAGTTATAAATATCCAGTAGAAGCCACAGGTGTCATTAATCATTACATCATTATAGAAATTAGAGTTTGGGACAGAAGAAGACATAACTTGTATCCTCAGAATGGGCAGTATCACAATGTACATGTTACTACTTGACCCTGCGCTGTATACATCTAAAAAATATCAAGAACAATTGGACTATTATTGTACATCGTCTTACCCCAGGGTTCTCTTCATAGATTGGTGGTAGGCCTCCCTGACAAAATTGAATCAGTTTGTTTCAGGAAAGATTCTGATATTTTGGTTCACCATTCCATGCTAAAGGAAAAAGGGCACAACAATGGTCAGGCTGTTGAAGAAGTTTTAGTTTCTCCTTATGCAGAATTAAATCTGGAGATACATAGAAATTTTCCCTGGAACATGTGACATTACAAAATTTAGGTGAGCATCTCCATTACCTGGCATTTTTTCACCCAAGGCATCTGCCTTCAATGAAATGAGAAGTAGCAACTTGTTAACACAATTCCAAAAGTAGAAGTAGTAACTTGTTAACACAATTCCAAAAGCTTAAATGCACTTACCGACAGAAGTAAGCATTCAGGCAGTACATACTTTTCTGTAAGCCTTGCCAACATTTTCAGCTCATTGTACAGACTTCAATGCTTGCCTTAATTCTTTGTGTCAGATTATAATGCATATATAGTATAATCATGAATACTGAAATTGCGGAGAATGTTTTATCTTGCTACTGTGTCTGCATGTTAAACATGACAGCATAGAGATGTTGTACTGGCCTCTTTTATTCTCAACTCAGGGCTGATTCCCCTCTCACACCAGACACTATTGCTCTTTAAAGTCCGGAAAATCTGCAACCTCTAATTATAGTAGTGCAAAACAAATGGAAATCTTGAAATTGTGGGTGCACTGTGACATGCACTATGCATTAGAAACTAGTCACAGCAATATTTAACAATAATAAGAACTCTTGTGACTCATCATTGAGGATTAGTCCATGTTATGTCCTGACATATTTTGACCTTCTATATCTCTGAACTAACCCTGGCTTGCAGCAGTTATTGGGACAACTTTTCTAAAATGGCTGACTCCATTCTAAGCAGTAATTGCACACTGCTGACTTCTCTCCTTGCACACTCCTACCATGGATTCTAGCCTTATCATATTTTCTGTCACTAGCTACGAAAGCTAGTACCTTCCTAGCAAGCAAATTGCTATCTCCAAAATTTTTTAAATCATCTATTGGTGATATCTATACTCCAATGCTATTCAGGAAAGATTGCTGAAGAGCTATTATAAACCAAACCTCTATCTTGAGATAAAATCTGTTTTGGATAGTATAGAAAGTTTTCTGGCCATGACTTCTGTAGATGTTTAAACTTACATACAAGGATTCTCATTGTATGTGAAAGAATGTTCCCTAAAAGGATCATAAAAAGTAAACTAAATAATGTACCACCATTTGATTTTCCCAAATACTTATATATACTGTGTTCCACTTCCAGTTATTCATGAATTGTTTCACCAACTGATAGACATACTAATTTTATTTTAAAGATATAGCATATTACACTAATTAATTTGTGAACACCTCAGTTGCAGAAACTAAAGCCTTTTCTTCAATTTTTTAAAAGCATGGGCACATCTCTGAGGAGAGCAGAAATAAATGCATTTTATAGGATTTCAAACTTTCCAACATTCTGATCCCAGCAACATAAAACAACAGTTACCTAGGACAAGGATTAGAAATCTTGTCATGAAGGATTGTCTTTGTTGAATTTTGCTTTGACTTGAAATGTTAAATTCCACACCTGGAATTTAAGTTGTAATTTGGTTGTTTTTTTTTAAACAATAGCACTTTTATTGCAACAATTGCTTGCAAGTTAAAATGTGGTTGGCAGTTTTATGAGATTCAAAAGATGTTCCTGAACAAAAGCAAGTCTTTATATATCCACATTTGGCTAATATGAATGACTTACAGATTAAATGTAATTTTCCGATAGAAATTAAGTAATGTAAGGAAAAGTGTAGTATAGCAAAAAAAAATTAATACTGTATTTTTAATACTGTATCTTCATAATTTAATATTCTCCAACAGGAACAATTTCTCAAATGACACCAGTGTTTTGTATCTTTTTAACTGAAAAACAATGCCCTGTTTCAGTTCTAGACCAAAAACTTTAACATATGAACAGTCAGCAAGAAAGCCCCACTGAGAACTATTTTGCTAGTTACTACATTTGGAACATTGTTACACAAATTCCATTGGCAGCATCTGTATCTGAAAGCAAGATATTTCAATTTGTTGCGGTAGAAGTTGTCTGATATCTTAATCCCTTCCCATCACACAACGACAACTTTGCTGCCCCAGCAACCCTTGCTTAGCCACAATGTCTGCAAGGTGATCCAGCAAATGGCCAGGTCCCTCTATCACCAATACCCTTCGGCTCTATCATGGCGGCTCTTCAGCGGCCACAGGGGAAAAGACTCTGCTCTCTCACATCTACCTGTAATTTAGTTTTTAATGTGATTGTTAAATTGAAGAAAAAACTGCATCGAAAGGATCAGACCTGAGTAATTCTTCACAGTTTTTCAATGTCTTATTAAATATATTAACAATATTATATCTGAAAAAAATCATGATAAATCTTCAGAAGTCAGTTCAGTTTTCATAAATCAAATATGATATTTTCTGAATTGGCCCTTTCTTACATATTATTAGTACAGTTTAAAAATGGTTTAATTGGCAAACTAGGTTATTTTATTTTATGTATTTATTTAAACAAATATGATCTGTTTGTAGGATACATCTAGGTTATATAGTAATGGTGGTAAACCTACGGCATGTGTGCCACAGGTGGTACACAGAGCCTTCTCTATGCCTCCCACCAGCTAGCTGGTTTTCACTTCTCTGCTGTACATGTGTGGGGGATAGGGCACATGCAGAGTGGGGCGCATGCATATGTGGGGCACATGCGTACTACATTTTGGGTATGCGCGCATGCGCACTTTTGGCAATCAGTGCCAAAAAGGTTCGCCATCATTGTTATACAGTAAATAATACTTTAGAGAGCCAGCGTTTTGTATGGTAAAATCCACAGGGAATTCAGGAGTCTCCTGATTAAGATGGCGATTTGAAAAGTTGGACCTTGCAATAGGTCCTATGAGATGAAACTTCAATTTTATATTGTTACTATTCTGGCTAATTATGAGTAAAAATATATACACATGCCATTCCTTTTAGATTTAGAATATTATCAATATATATCTTGGAGTTAGTTTCCTCTTTTTTCCAAGTTGATTTTTTTTTAAAATGTAAAATAGTTCTTTTCATTCACGTAGTGATAAGTGGTATGTGCGTATTGAGTTTGTAATTTGCAGTCCCAACATTTTCTCACCTTAATTAAAAACTGGAACCCATTTGACTCTCTTTATTTGCTGACAAAGTCGAATACATTTGGTTCAGTAGTCTTTTTAACTTTTTTAATATCTTTTTTTCAAGGACTTCATCTTTGATTTTTCATTTTCAAAATCATTTGTTGAGCAAACTCCTTAATTAATGGAACATGGAAACCATTTTAGTTACAGTATTGAAAAATGGCTGCTGAAATCTAAACAGTTTTAAGAAAACAATGAAACTACTTAATTGTTTCAGAGATAGGTTCTCACTTAGGTGGCTTGAGCATTGCAGCGTTTACAGTAAGAAACCTGATGGAAATGTGGGAGATAAATTTTAAGATCAGCATTCAGGTTACATTAGGCAACAGGGAAGCAACTGGCGCGTGCGCGCACACACACACACACACCATAACATAAAGTAAATGCATAATGCTTTCTAAGAAGTGCAAAGTATTAGAGCTACTTCTGTTCATTTACTGGCACTTCGCATCTTATATATTCCCTTTGTTGAAGTGGAAGCTTAGAAGAAGGTTCTCCATTTGATCTTTCAAGCTGTTTTGCAAAAAAAAATATGGAATTACTAAAGTTTCACACCTTTTGCTGTCTGCAGCCTCAATTTAGAGAAGTACACTTAGCTGGATTTTAATAGGCTTTTTAGTTTTCTTTTCTGCTTTTGGAAACAGGATACGGCAAATGGCTTTTGAAGACTCCAGTAGTTTTCAGAAAGTTATGAATGCAACATTTGGGATGGGGGAAAATGCTGGTCTCTTCATTCAGAAAGTTTTCTCAAAATTCAGTTATTAGTATTAATACATTTTTCTCATTCTCTCATTAATACATTTTTCTCATTTTCCTGCTGCAATTAGTGAAATGTTTTTGGTTTGGTGATTATGTTAATACTTGGTTGCTTAAACAGATTGCAAAAGCCTAATGTAAAAGAAGTAAGACTGTTAAATTGCATAATAGTATTATACTCATCATAGATAGATCATCATAGAATAATTTAGACATGAGGAGCAGAAGGTTTTGTTCTGTGCATAAATATAGGTGATGTAGGGTTAAATTTAAGACTTATCATTTAGCTTAGACTAGAATGAGCACTGAACAGGCTGAGAGTTTTTTGCGTACTTTTTCATTTGCATATATTCTACTAAGGAATCTGTTTGCAGGATAGAGATTTCTCTAGACGTTCTTAACTGAAAAGCTGCTTCTGATTGTATACTTCTTTTTCTAAATGGAACTTGGCAGCAATTTTAGAGCCTTAAACCCTTCAAAGTTGGGTATGTTAAGCTCTGTTCAGTACAAACAAATGCAAATATCAAATGCATGTATAACCAGTATGTTACAGCATTAAAATTTTCCAAGATATTAAATGCAAGTTGAAATGTATATTGTTCATTTGACAAAATTGTACGTGCTTGGGAGTGAGGACTTATGAAGACTCTCATGTAAGTTTGACAGTGAAAGAAGCTTAAATCTACAATTTGTAGAAGTGAAAATATCCATGTAAGGACCTAAAGGATTCCTGTAGGCTGATGGTGAGATTTGTATAAACACCTGCATTCATTCCTTCCCGGTATTTTCAAGGATTCTTTCTTTCTTTCTTTCTTTCTTTCTTTCTTTCTTTCTTTCTTTCTTCTTTCTTTCTTTCTTTCTTTCCTTCCTTCCTTCCTTCCTTCCTTCCTTCCTTCCTTCCTTCCTTCCTTCCTTCCTTCCTTCCATACCTCCCTCCCTCCCGTAAAGTAGTTTCATTTCATCTGCAGTCCTAATTAAGTTTACCTCATTTTTTTAAGTTATTGTTTTCTTTCAGGTTATTATTTCACTGCTATAGCTGGAAGAATATAAATAGAACTTATGAACCTAATTTTATGGCTATTTCAATTGTAAAGATAACTGAATCTGGGATATTTAATCAATTTATATAGTGCTTTAATTCCAGCCATATTGATTCGAGATTATTTAGGATGGCTAACTTGAGAATTATACCAATGTAGTTGTATTAATGAATATAGTGGTTAAATTTTCACATGATAGATAGAAGATAGATAGATAGATAGATAGATAGATCTCATAGATGCATTTCAAAGTGGTTTCTAAATTATATTTTTAAAATTGATTGACCAAAGACCTAGGTTTAAAAATAGAATGTTTCTCCGATATTATGAATGAATTGAACTTTGAGCATAATATTTAATTATGAAAATGAGTTACTGTGATGTGTGACACATCAAAAGTTTTAGGAGCGATACTAGCAAATGTTGTTTTCATTCACTTCCTGTTTTCCTGTGCTCTGATGACAAGAGATTAAAAAAATCCTTCTGCTTTTTGAATGATCCCAGTATAGAATGATGACTGAACCCTAAATCATCATCACTGTTAACAATGGTTCATTGTAATATGACAGATTTACAACCCATCGTTAGAAACTGGTTTGTCACAGTAAATTGGTGTGCTGGTTTTAAATGAAACAAGGGAAAGGCAGAAATAGAAGACTCACTGACTTAATTTTCATGTTGCTAAACAAGGATGATGAAGATGGTGATGGTAGAGGTGGCAATGTATATTTGGTTCCACAAGGAGGAGTAGAAATCCTTCCATTCCCCACCATCCAGCCAGAGCTGAAGAAGCTCCTTGGATGAGAAGCAAAACATCTTCAAAGAAAAACCAGAAAGTCCAGTTGCCTCTTGCAAAAGCACTGTGGGGGTCAAATTGGGTATTAAAGCAATTTGAATTTTCTGGTAAGCTATGCAGGGACAATGTAAAATTAATATCCCCTTTTAAGAATTCTACATCATACTTTATTTTTTCTATGCAAAATTGACAGTATTTTCTGTAAAATGGGTTCTCCGTGGAAGGAGTCGTTCGACTGCAGACAAGCAGAAATGCAATCCTGTAACTAAAACCTGGAAGAGGAACCCGGGTTTTTGTGTGTGTGTGTGTGTGTGTGTGTGTGTGTGTGTGTGTGTGTGTGTGTAAAACACACACCCTCCCCCATAGGGAAGAAATTGCACAGTTCTGAGTCTCGAAATGACATGGTTTGCCACAGACTGCAAGAGGGGGAAGGGAAGGAAAAAAAAGGGGGGGGAGTTGAAATCTTTAAAGCAAAGAATGTAAACGCCTAACTGCGGCTTTTATGTGAATAATGGAGCCTTCGTGTTTTTATAACCCTACTATAAACCCGATCCTGCATTAAAAAGCAATCAGGGTTCTTTCTCCGTTCAGCTCTGATTATCTTTGTCTACGAGTGGAGAGATGCATTGTACCTTTCCAACTGCCGGAGCCTATTTTTATTTGTCAAGCTGGGACTCGCCTGGCCCCTTTCCAGATGTGCCTCACAAGATTTGGTGCTGATGATCTATTTATAGAACTGTGGTTCCATTGTCATGGCAACCGTGCTAGAGGCCAAGACGGCTGGGAGCTATTTCTGGACTTGTGCTGTAATGTAAAACTGATTGGGAAAGTTGGTGCATCTTCTAAGCCAGACTAACTTTAGACAGGCTGAAAGAGAAAAAAAAGAAAGACATCTCTTGTGTCTTTAAATAGACTTTCCTTTTTTTTCTTCTACTTGCCTTTTTCTTCTGTCTGCTGCTTCGCTGGCTTGTTTGCTGCTTGATTTGCTTTTCTGGTTTGCACCCCAAATGTATATAAAAAGCACAGGTTGAATTGTTTTCCCAGTGCACCCATTGAATATTGAATTTTTAAGGAAAGAGTAATTATGCAAAACCTGGTATTCTTGTTCAAGGATTTCTCCTTCTCCCCCCGCCCCCGTCTCATTTCTTATTTCTTTCCTTCCCATCCTCACCTCAATCCCAAACCCTACATTTTATGATAAGAGGACAAACCTCACATTCAGTAGTTTGTGGGGGTTTTGTTTGTTTTTGCTCTGTCTCTAATGTGTACTTGATACATTCCGTTAGGAATTGCAAAACAATAAAGAAAAATTGGTTTCCAATAAATAGAAAAATCATACTTTACTATTGTCTTGCTATTTGCTTGAAATTTTGAGCACTACTGCCCCTCTGCCTCCAAGTGGTTGGAATGCTATCCTGTGGCCCTGTAATTAAAGCCAATTTATTTGTGAAAGCTGCTTTTTAAAAATAAATATTGCCCCCATTTTCCCCCTAGTCCTGCAAGTCCCACACATTTATTTCATCTACGTAATGATACAATTTGGATCTACTACATTTTTAGACAGCATTCAGAACGCGCTTTAGATTTTACTGCCAAACTGCAAGTAAATCCGTTTTTAAAATAAGATATAAAACAACTAAGATTTTTAATCAACAAATATTTTAATACTGCTCCAGTGAGTTTGAGAATTGATGTGTAACATTCTCCTTCCATGTGCCAGTTTATTAAGAAGCAAAAGAAAGTGATTCACCTCCAAACTCTAAATATAGAGGATAATTTTAGCTAGTTACAGTGATTTACTATAAGCTTCATTTGTGGCTTTTTAAGAGTTGGGCAGCTATTTCAGTTTAACAGTGTATTCCCATCTTTCTAAATATTCTAAACTGTGTGACTATTTTGTGTGAGTGCGGGTGTCATGCAGCGTGTGTCTAGGACACTGAGTTGAGAAATCTCCTGTTCAAATAATCACCTCCAGCTCAAAATATGTGGCAGATCATTCTGCACTCAGCGTTAACTTTCCTGCCTGCCAGCACATGGCAATATAAAATAAATGCGTACCCTTACCTCACAGGGCTGTGCATGGGTTGTTGAGATAATAGATTATGTGCTTGGAACAGGAGGTCAAAAAGCAAAGCTGCAGCCAGTTGATTCGTAGTCATTTGGTTTCATTTTAAGAATTTGAGATTTGCTACGGGCAAGGCAAATGCTTTTGGATGTATGCAGGTTATGTTTGTGCTACATCCAATTTACATTTTAAAATCTTTTCATGGCTTTTCCTTCTTATTGAGGCGAAACAAGCTTATTTTAGGCATGTTTCGAATAAAGTTTTTAGAGGGGTCAGTTGCTGTGTTGCTTTTTTTAAAGTTAGCTCTTCTTATTTTAGGTTGTTGTTTTTTTAAATCCCACCTTAACTGTTTTTTATGAATAACTCAAGGTGGCAAAAGTATCAAATACTCTTTCCTCCTCTCCTATTTGTCTCACAACAGCAACCCTTTGAGGTGAGTTGGGCTGAAGAGATAGGGATCAGCCCAGACTAAACTTTGTTCCCGCACATTCTGCAACAATTAAAAACCAGTATGTCTAGATATTGGGATTTGAAAATAGGAAACTTAGAAATTTAAATGTTGCGGTTTTTGTGGACTTGGTGAAACCTATGCTACACACTTCTAGCTGAAATGGCAAGTTTTGCCTCACCTTTGGTATGCTGACCCTCATTTTCAAAATTGACTGTTGGAGGGGAAAGCAAGAGTTTTTGCTACAACAATTAGCCACAGAAAATACGATGTTGTTAAGGATCTGCAAATCAAGTGGTGTAAACATATACTGTCAAAAACACTAAGTGGGGAAAATACCATGAGATCAAATAGTGGTCACTAAATATGTTTAACCTTGAGAAAAGAAGAATGAAAGATTTGATAGCATTCTTCAAATTCAGAAAAGGGATGTAATTTGCAGACTTGTTCTGTATAATTCCAGAATGCAGGGATCGTAAAATGACTTAAACTTTTAGGAAAACAGCTTTTTTGTTTTAGGGGAGAAAAGCTTTCTAACAGAGCAATTGAACAGGCAAACCAGTGTCCTCAAACAGCTGCTGGGACTTCCCTGGAGGAGTGAAGTAGAAGCTGTTTTTCTTATTTCCAGAGGATTTTAGTTTTACTTTCTGAGTAATCAGCAGTTGGACTTCCAGCTTTGGATTCCAGGAATTATAATTTTGTTTGTATTCATAGGACAAATATGGGCAGTAATCAAACTAGTTTTTCCTCCCTAATCACCGTTATCTGATAAGATACAAATACTTACAGTTTTCTAGAACAAAAAGAGTTTCATACAAATGCTGAGAAATGTTATGAGTCTGTTATTGTTTTGCTAGGGCACAAATATTAAAAATTGAAATGACTTTGTCGAAAGGATTGGCAAATTGTCTCTGGTTGGTTGTTCTTTATTTCTTAGCATGAAAGTGCATTCATGTTAAAATGGGGCTTGTATTTTTCCTCGTATCTCCAGCATTGGGAAAAATGTAGGTTAATGGCAAGAGAGTTAAAAGTTTTTGAAGCTTCTTCTTTAATGTTTTTTTTTCCTTTCTCATTGGACTTTGGTGAATCTTCCTCCTAGTAATCCAAATATTAATATTCTGTTTCAATTTTTTTCTAGTATTGTTGTTAGGATTCAAAAGTACATGTAAGTAAAAACTCTTTCTGCTGAAGGAAACCAGATTTTATTTTTCTATTTTACCAACATTCTAGCTTTTATTTTCAAAGCTGGAATGTTGGTAAAGAAGTATACAGTCTATACTCTAAATTGAACATATTTAAAATATTTCCAGGTCTAAACTTATATTTCTTTGTTTTTTTCCCCCACCCAATAAGAAAAGGTAGTCTTTGAAATTGGGGAAGGCAAGCTTCTGAAATAGAATAGGTCACAAAATTGACTTTGGATGATAATCTGATTGGAAAGTGTGAAAGATGAAATTAATAAGCTGATTTAATTCCTGGCTGTTGTAACATGATATGCAAAACTTTACCGACACCAAAGCAGTTTATCTAACAGCCAAAAGCTGCATTGTGCTGATGTAACTCCCTTTCAGCATTATATGCAAAAGGAAAAATATATATTAAGGATTTTTTTAACTCTATATAATCAAGATACACGTTAACATTTTTCCTTAAACTTTCTGATAGTATTGAGAGATCCTAATAATCTTAGAAACGGGTTACAATAATGCTGTAAAAGGGTTTTTTTTTAAGCAGGACACAGAAATACACACACAATCACACTCACACATACACACACATGAACTTTCTGCAATTTGAGAGTTGTACTTCAGCACGCTAAGTTGCTCCTGGGTAGATGTTCTTGGAAACTTCTACCCCTTTTGCCCTTTTCTGCATTTGGGGGGGGAGGGGTTCTTCTTTTATCCCTCCCCCCCCAATCTGTCTCACCCTTCCCCCCAAATTCACTGTATTGTTTCAACTCGGTTTGATATTTACAGCCTGCGCTTCCTTCTCCCCCAGATCTTTCTAAAAAGAAAATACGGTATTGTTTGCCAAATAAATAGTCTTCCTTGGTAACTATTCACAAGGACAGGTTTTTCTCTGAAAGTTTTAACTTTTAAATGCAGGAAGGTTGAAATGCTGGAACTTGTTTTTTGGGAAAGAAGGCATATTTATGGCATTCTGACCTGTTTTACCTAGCGTGTACGTAGCCATGGAAGGCCACATTCAGCAGGGCGTTCTTTGCTGCCTGGCCTGAGTAGCTGGTGTTTTTCAAGGAAATCACAAGCCTAAAAATAGTCTGCATAAACAACTGCAGAACAGTTTTGCCTCTTTTTTTTTTCCTACTTCGCTATTTGGAAATTTCTTGTACGTTCTCTTAACTGTGCCAGTGTATCCGAACCCATTGGCATGAGTAGCACAAAAAAAAAACCACAACAATATTTCTAGGTGATTGCTAGAAATAAATATTGGATATACAATCTTGTGAAAAAGCAAAACCAGCAAGGATTGTTACGTTTGAATTAGCAAAACTGAAATGGCACCATAATAATCGTCAAAGCCCGTAATAATTGTCCTATTTTAGCAGTTGATTGCTATTTGCCGGTTTTGCTTCTCTACTTAGAACTAATCCACTCAGCTCCCCCACAAATATTTGTCAATTGATTTGATTGATTAAATCTGAGGTGGGGAACAATGGCCCCTTTATGACTTGTGGACTTCAACGCCCACAAGTTGAAGTCCACAGTTCATTAAAAAAGCCATAGTTTGCCACCCCTGCTCTGAGATAGCATGGCTGGCTGGGAAATTCTGGGAGCCTGGATTAAATGATTGTCATTTTCAGCTTCTACCAACTACCTGGATTGATTTTTCTCCTTGACAAACTATCCTAACTGGTCTTCCACTGTGCACTCATCAGTACTGTCTGTCTACCTTGCTCTGATAGCAATAGCACTTAGACCACAATAGCACTTAGACTTATATATACCACTTCACAGTGCTTTACAGCCCTCTCTAAACGGATTACAGAGTCGGCATATTGCCCCCTCTTCTCTTTTCTTCCACCTTTCCCAGCATTAGAGCCTTTTGCAAGAGCCTTCATGTAATATATGTTTATTTGAACCTGGTCAAATGAGAATTCTGGGTTAATTCGTTTGATCCACAGTGTTCTCAGGAGTCTTATCCAACTCCAACATTCAGAAAGTGTCGGTGCTCTTCCTATCCTGCTTCTTCAAAGCCCAACTTTAATTTCCATAAAGTGTCATAGAAAAAAAAATACCCTGGTTTGCACTATCCTGATCTTTGTAGGTATGTTCACATAACAGATAACAGATAATCAGAGTTGGAAGGGACCTTGTAGGTCATCTAGTCCAATCCCCCGCCCAAGCGGGAGACCCTACACCATTTCTGACACTTGAGGCATAGTTTTAATTTGGACTTTAGTTTATTCATGTAGTCCTGCCCAGCAAACCCCCATAGAAATCCTGTTTCTATGACTTCTAAAGTAAAGTTGCCCTTGATCAGGTATGTGAGTCTGGTTGATTGTAGGGGCATGTGGAGCAACGTGGAAATGGCTTGCTTTCTTCTGTTGCCCTTTTCATGAGTTCTAGTAACATCCACACATAATCTGGCATTTTTTGATACCCTCTCATCCGTGCACTATTCAGGTCAAACTCTTCTCTGATTTTTTGACATCAGCAAAGTTGGCTAGGTGCTGCCACCTGATGTTACATCTAAGTGTTGCTCTTTCTTTCCTTTCTTCCTTCCCTCCCTCCCTCCCTCCTTCCTTCCTGCCTTCCTTCCTTCGTCATAGATTCTCCCTCTCTCTCTCACTGTAAATTGTAAACAAGTGACTTAAAACCTATTGGAGAATCAGAAAAAAATACTCTCCCTGCCCCTCTCATAGGATCCCTATAGTATTATAGTTGAAGTCAGTTATTTGTCATTACATTGTTATATTTTTGTTAATACTTTAAGAAATATATATTGTTCAGATTACATAGATTGACAAGTTATCCCTATTTTTCTTCTCTTACTGTTTAAGTCCAGATAGATGGATAGAAAGACAAATATGAGATTTATTAGGGCCATACCTATGTGTTTTATGTATAAATATGATAAAAATGAAACAAGGAAAACAAAGATACATGATAAATCAAAGTCAAGAATCAGCAAGCACCTTCACATAGTTTTGCACTATGATCAATGTATCAGCATCTTCCAAGATTAAAAATGTGGTGATCTTGAGAGATGTTGGCCATTTAACTATTTTTGTGCCAGGAGACACAATCTTTCTATAGGTAGTCCTCGACTTACGACCACAATTGAGCCCAACATTTCCTTTGCTAAGCAATACAGTTGTTAAGTGAGTTTTGCCCCATTTTACAACTTTTCTTGCCACAATTGTTAAGTGAATTGCTGCACTTGTTAAGTTAGTAACAGGGTTACTATGGGTTAATCTGGCTTCCCCATTTACTTCGTTGTCAGCAGGTTGCAAAAGATGATCACATGACCATGGGACACTGCAACCATCATAAATACATGCCAGTTGCCAAGTGTCTGAATTCTGATCATGTGACCATGGGGATGCTGCTGTGGTTATGTGAAAATCGGTCATAAGTCACTTTTTTCAGTGCTGTTGAAACTTCATACAGTCACTAAAAGAATGGTTATAACTCGAGGACTACCTATATATGCAATATTGCCAACCTCAGTGTGCTGTTTCCATATTCAGACAGTTGCTGTATCTGTTGTGACAAGGTCTAGATATTACTCAGGCCGTCTACGGTTCCAAGAAGCTACTCAGGAAACTTCATTTTTCCATAGATTCCTCTGATGCATATGCCAATCTCTCCCTCTGAAGCTGCTATGTTAAGCTGTCTTCCATTGGTGCCTGAAAGTTCAGGGAGGATTTGTAGCACCCGAGAACAGCACATAAACTAAAAATTCCCTCATTACTCATGTCTTCTGGCTACACATTGAGTCTGGTCTGCTGGAGCCAAACCGAATATGGCACGGATCCTCAAAATGCATAAGAGGAATCTAAAATGGTGTAATTCCTCTGGGGTTCAATGTGGGGTGGGGGGTGTTGCTGGACAGACCCCCCCCCCCATTACCTTCCTTCTAATTTATATTTGTATTAATAAATAGGAAGCAGTTACCTCTAGAGCCTGCAAGAAAGCAAATGAATGATAAATTTACGGTATTTTGAGGCAATCTGCAGCTGAAAAAAAAATTAACATGATTAATGAAGAACTGACAGGATATTTGTTTATAATTGGATGTCCTATGAACACAATATTACTTTATTATTTTGCCTCAAATTGCTCACGGTGTAAGTCCTGCATCTTGTCCATTAGACTACTTATTCTCTCTGTGTAAGCATCTCCTCAGTCATTACAGTAGAAGCAACATGGATACTTGGATTGTAGGCACCTAATAATTGGCATAAATAATGGTGATTTATTTGTTATTGTTCTGCATTTTTGCTACCCTGTATTCCTATGCAAATGCCACCCCTTTAAACTCCCAAGTTCAAAAACCTGTTAAAAGAAACATAAGAGATATTGAGGGAATACTCCCAGCTCTTGATGTAATATCTTCTTCTGGAGTCACTCAATATGGAATCAATTGATGGAATGATCCATCCTTGTGCTGCTTAGCTTGCAGTACCCTTGAATGTTACTTTGAATTAGTTTGAACAAGCTTTTTTTTTTCAGGCTTCCAATAAACAGGATGAGAGCCAGACCAATGTACATGTAGTCCTTGAATTACAGCCACTTGTTTAGCAACAGTTCAAATTTACAATGGCACGGAACAAAGTGACCTACAACTGGTCACCCTAGTCAAATTTGGGTGCTTGGCAATTAGCATGGATTTATAATGGTTGCAGCATCTCAGGCGGTCATGTGATCACCATTTGAGATATTCCTAGTCTGTGCTTCTTGACAAGCGAAGTCAGTGAGGGGAAGCCAGATTCACTTAATGTCTGCATGATTCACAACTGCAGTAACTCATTTAACAATCATGGCAGAAAAAAAAGTTTTTAAAATCAAGCACAATTCACAGCTTGCTTTGCAGTAGAAATTCTGGTTCCAGTTACAGTCAAAAGTTGAGGAGTACCTGTAGTGATTAAAGGCACAGAGCTATGTTTTCATTGCATTTTGTGGTATGCTATATTGATGTGGTTACAAAAGTAAACTTATTTAATTACCCATTAACAGTGACCTAGAAACTGGAGGGTCCTGCCATGGGCTTTTCAATATGGACTCTTTTCAAAATTATAAAATATTGTTATGTTCTTGTGTAAATTTATCAGTGAAAATATTTTCTTCCTCTAGTTTCCTAGACAAGATTGACATAGTCAAGCAAAATGAATATACACCTTCTGACCAGGTAAGTAAAATGCCTTTTGAGAAAATGAAGTTACATTTCTTCAAAACATCTAGTCTGTAGATTTCTTTTGTTCAAAACCTGATTGTTTTAGTAGTGTCTGGAACAAAGTAATCAGACCTACCACAGGGTAACTTGCTTGATCACAAGTACTCACAGCCCATTCCAAGTCTCAACTCAACCTTCGAGTTTTAAATTTTAAAACTCTAAACAATAGAACTATGCAGCACTTCAGATTCTGTTCGTACAGGAGCTTCAGAACTCATGGGGATGTAGATGTGACTTTCTCTGCAGCTCTTTGAAAGAGCTCAGTCCAAGTTGTTTGTCACCTGTGGCTGCCATTTGATCCTAAAAAAAAGAAGTGGCTATTTTAAAGAATTGGAGGTTGGTTGGTTGGTTGATTAAGTGGTTAAGTGCCATCAGATCAGTGTCAGCTCTTGCAACCATACAGATAGATAGACCTTATCAAAGATGATCTGTCCCCAACGTGGCCCTTAAGGTTTTCCAACAACACATCTGTTTCTATTGTGATTGAGAGTATCCACCTTCTTCTATTAATCTCCTTTTGTGCCTCCCATGTTTTCTAGCAGGTTCCCTATTCGTGTCTTTGTGTGTTCTAGAATATATTTCAGAATAAAATCCATAGTTTCACATAGTCCTAAGATTGTATCTTCCTTGTGTTCTGTCCTCTGCTTTGCATTGTAGTATAGAATGCCCTTTTGTGAGATTTTCCAAACTTTTTTAGTTGTTCACCTGAAGTAAGTGGAGTTCTAATTAAAGATGAGAGCATGTAGAAAGAAAGTAGTGACCCCAATCCATAAATGAATAACTTTTCTATTTTATTGGTGGGGGAACCCTACTGTTATAAACATATACAATTAACTTTTATAAACAATAGATATTTTTATCATAGAGGATATTAAAAATTAACTACTACCTATATTTCATTTTTCCAAAACTATGTTTTCTTTTCCTCCACATTTTTCAGAAGTTTTTATCTAACTATAATCCACGTCAAAATGAGAGAAGGTTTTAGAAGTGTGTCTGTTTTCCATGGTTTCAAATTTTCCTTTGTGTCATGGTTTTCTGAGCTTATGGGCTGCTGTTTTTATAAACTGATTGTTTTGTTTCCAAGTTAGTATATTTTAAACTGTTTCTTAACTTTACAAATTTTATTTATTCTGGTAAGCGGCTTTGTGTTGCTAGATAGGACTGGAGGAAATGGAAGAAAAAATATGAGATTAAAAACCTGAGGTATAAATTACATTACTGTACATTTTTACAAAGAACCTAAAGTTGTTATTTCATTGACCCATTATTCCCTAAGGCTTCTATTTTTTTTTAAATAGAATGTTCTTTTAAGGGTAAAAACTCTTCTTTTTTTAAAAAGGACCTTCTTAGATGCAGAGTTCTGACATCAGGAATATTTGAAACCAAGTTTCAAGTGGACAAAGTAAATTTCCAGTAAGTATCACTAACAGTGGATGCTTAAATTGAGACTGGGCATTACATTAACAGTGAGATAGTAGAAATGTGCAAAATATTCCATAATATAGTGATCTAACTTGAGAAAAAGCCAATTCAAGCAGGGTTTTTCCTGTATTTCTGGAAGTAGGCATGGTTTATGGCCAGACAACATTTGGAATAACATAAAGCACTTCAGCATCCAGACAGTCTAATTTGAGAAATACATTAACACTCTGTCCTACCCCATCCTCTGTTCTTATATTGACCTATTTTTGAGGAAAACAGAATGTTCCAATAACATGTGTATGAAAAATTAATATAACTATATCCATGTTGTGGTAAATAAAAATGTTGTTCAGTTCTGTTTCATTTTTATAATCATCTAAGTTAGTTTTGAGGGCTTGTTTGGTATAGTGGTTAAGGTCTCAGGCTAGAAACCAGCAGAGTGTGAGTTCTAGTCCTGTCTTGGGTACAAAGCTACTAGGAGTCCTTGGTCCAGTCACTTTCTTTCAGTCCTAGAAATGAGGCAGTGGCAAACCACTTCTGAAAAAATCTTGCCAAAAAACTGCAGGGACTTTTCCAGGCAGTCTCTGAAAATTAGACACAATTAAAAAGAAAAAGAAGAAGAAAGATAGTTTTAGCTTTTTTGTAAGCTATAAAATTTTCAAATAATACAAATTCATAACTACAGCAACTAATAAAAAGTTCACAATCACCTAAATAATGTACTTCAATGTTTAACTTGCAATATTAGTTGTTGGAGAAAACACCTTCAATGAGCAGGCTGAAAAGACATTTGGAATATACATTTGATGTATTGTCAGTGTTTGTTTTCCATCATTCTAATAGCATTTTTTACAGCCTGCAACTGTTTGGCGGGAGGGGGGGTGTTTAATAATCCTGCTTCCCTAGTTCTGAATCCCTCCCATTTTTTTTCTTTTCAGTATGTTTGATGTTGGTGGGCAAAGAGATGAACGTCGAAAATGGATCCAGTGTTTCAATGGTAATATTTGGAAATCTGTTAACTTGTGATAGACTATGAACACCTTCCATGTAATATAAACTGTATATTAATGTGAAAGTGCAACTTTCCAATTACCTGAATACCAAATATCTACTGTTTGGCACTTTGAGGTTGTCTCCATACCAGCTCAGCTCTTTAGTTCATTTGCAAACCTTCACTTTGTTTTCCAATGTCCTTTTATTTAGCTTCCATCACTTGTGATTAAATTACAAAATAGGAATGAATATTCCTCTCTCTCTCTCACACACACACACACACACGCTGAACTGCATGTTTTATTCCTTTCTATGGACCTATATTATGTATCCTACAAAATATCTTTTTTTCTTCCAGTCACATTAGAGCTGCATTTTAATTGATTTTTTTTCTTCCCACCCTCAGTATCATACTTATTTTTCTTCTTTTGAACTTATTCTTCTCTAAGTGATTTACTCACATTTGAACTGTTCACCTTTTCCCTAAGCCTTTCCATTTTTTCTTTTTCTATCTTTTTTTCTTTACGGAGCCGAATTAAAGAAAAATAAATTCAAAGCCAAAGATTATTGATTAACGGATGTTTTCCTTTGCTTTTGTTTTTTAGATGTAACTGCTATAATATTTGTGGTAGCCAGCAGTAGCTATAACATGGTTATACGAGAAGACAATCAGACCAACCGGCTTCAAGAAGCATTAAACCTCTTCAAAAGTATCTGGAACAACAGGTCTGTCTCTTTAGTTTTGACCAGTCATATCATTCATAATGCTAGCTTATGTTTATTCCTGTCTGTATTGTGTAAGACACCGAACCCATACTATTATAAATTCTAAGAGAATGTACATTATTAATTTCAGTGAAGTATTTTTTAATTATTCATTTATTAAATTTGGATGCCACCCTTCTCACTATCAAGCGACTCTGAATAATTAATATAATGTCCTAAAGATTTTGCTTTATATTCCTTTATACTTTGTTTTATTGCCAGTTAACAGTATATCGGCCTGTTTCTCTAGGTGGCTACGGACCATTTCAGTTATTCTTTTCCTGAACAAACAAGATTTGCTAGCAGAGAAAGTTTTGGCAGGCAAATCTAAAATTGAAGATTACTTTCCAGAATTTGCTCGTTACACCACACCAGAAGATGGTAAGAAAGTTGATAGTACACTTTGAAAAATGTTTTTCTCTGTTACTATAGAAAAAAAAGTGAGAGAAAGAAAGAAGGGATTGATTTTTCCTGTCTAATCTTTATGTGATAACAATTGTGTATAAAAATTGTGATAAGCAATGTATAAATGTTATATACAATTGTTATAAACAATGTACAATTGTTTAGGATTTTTTTTTACTCTTTTTGTGATCACTAATTGTTATTATATTATGTCTGATGCAGTTTTCTTTCTCTCAAACTGCTTGCAGTATAAATCAGACAAATGCTTGATCCATGACGGAGTATTGTCAGTGATAGGCTTCTGTTAAAAATTATTGAGAGTCCATAATTTTCAGGGTAAGCAATGAAGAGCCTTCCAAAAATCATCGAAGTATTTAGCCTAAAACCTGGATAGTTTTCCTCTCTGAGACAGAGCAGAATGTATCCACCAAGAGGATTCCTTCTGTTAACAGAAAACTTCTAAAATTTTGGGAACAGCTTTGTATGAGGAAAAAAATGTCTCTGATCCAGTGAGATCCTTTTCTTTTGTTGTACTTTTTTCAGTAACGTTTTATGGTCCTGTGTAGTTTCTAGACTGGTTCACTTTTTGAAATGATTATTCACTACATCTCTCTTTCTATAATAAGAAGACTAGAGATCTCTGCAAGCAGATCACTCACAGTCCCCAACACTTAGATTGTCCAAGGTCACAGATCCAAAATGCAGAATATCCCAGGTCACAGATCCAAAATGCAGTGACAAAACACTGAGCAGAGGTCCCCAACCTTTCTGGCTTTGCAGTCTAGCAGGGAGAAGAGGGGATGGTTCCGTGCAAGTGGCGGGCAAGCACGCGCAGGTCTATTTGCATAAAAATGCTCATGCAAATGGAGCACACCCGTGCCTGCCTGCTACTCCCACAAGGAGGATTGCACCCGCCACTTCTGCGGCCTGGTCCCAAACAACTCAGTGCCTGGTAGTGGGCCACGCCAGTGATGGGATTCAAAAATTTTTACTACCAGTTCTGTGGGTGTGGCTTGGTGGGCATGGCAGGGGAAGGATACTGTAAAATCTCCATTCCCTCCCCACTCCTGGGGGAAGAATACTGTAAAATCTGCATTCTCACCCCACCTCACTAACCTGTTTTCCAGCTCATTTTCCTATGCAGGGCAACAAAAGAAGACCCAGCTGATCAGCTGGGACTCGGGAGGCAGAGAATAGGTGGGGGTGGGGCCAGTCACAGGTAGTATTTGCTGGTTCTCCGAATTACTCAAAATTTCCACTACTGGTTCTCCAGAACTGGTCAGAACCTGCTGAATACCGCCTCTGGGACCCCTGAGTTAAGCCATCTACTAATTTTCAGGCCTGTCCTCACTGATGCTTCACTTTACATCTTGTTAAGATCAAAAAATAAATAGGAGAAAATAGTGTAAAATAATATTATTTATTGTTGTTTGAATTTCGGGTCTTTTATCTGAATCATTTTAATTAATTTGAAGTGAATGGGTCTGAGTGAGATTTATTTTTATTTTATTTATTTATTTAGAGAATTTATATGGCTACTCACTCGCTTTCAGGGGCACTAGGTGGCTTCCCCAAAAAATAAAATCCCAATATGCAAAGAGTAAATACAATAACCTTCCCTACCCTTTATGATTGTTGGTGTTTTGTTAAAGCCCTTTGAGTGCAACAATAATAATGAAAATGCAGCTGCCAGCTGATCCACTCTTCTAATAGGCAGCCCTTCATACAATGCGAGTCTGTATTTAAAGAGGTGTTTTGCAATGCTTATGCTTTTTCGTGGAATGACACTAAAATATTTTCTTTAATCCCTCCTGCGAATTCAAATAAAAGTAATTCCTATTGCAAGATAACCGTTTTTGTTGTTCTTTACTTTTTTAAAAAACGAGCAGCAACACCAGAACCTGGCGAGGATCCTAGAGTTACAAGGGCCAAGTATTTTATTAGAGATGAATTTCTTGTAAGTAGGCTCTCTTTACTGTTTCTGTTTTTATCAAACATGCCCTTGCTTCTGCTTGCTTTTACAGTCAACTACTTTCAACGTTTAGAGCTATTTAAACTTTTTTTGTTGGAGAGGCGTCTCAGTAACTGCGCAAAGCAGAATTTCCATTTGAGAAATATCAGTGGACATTTCTGAGATAATGTGATTGGAGTGACCAAGTGTTTTAACTTGGGGTGTCATAGGCAGTCCTCACTTTACCAATCACCATTGGGAGCAACAACTCCAGGACTTTGGTTGTTAAACAAAAAAATAATAAATCATGTGACAGTGTCAAAGGTATGACATCACTGTGCTTCCATCATTAAGTGAATCCCTGCATTTATAAAACAGGCGTCATGTGACTGCAATTTCACTTATAGAATAGCAGTGTTGGAAGGGACCTTGGAGATGTTCTAGTTCAACCCTCTACTCAGGAAGGAAAAACTATAGACCATTTCAGACAAATGGTTGTCCAATCGGTTCAGAAGAGCACAGAAGAGCACAGTAGAGAAGAGAAATATAGAATAGAAGAGAAACATAGAATAGAAGAGAAACATAGAATAGAAGAGAATAAAAATGTAGAGTAGAGTAGAAGAGAAGAGAAATGTAGAATAGAATAGAAATATAGAATAGAATAGAAATATAGAGTAGAAGAGAAGAGAATATAATACAAATATAGAATAGAGTAGAGTAGAGTAGAATAGAAATTGAATACGGAACAGAATAGAATAGAATTCTTTATTGGCCAAGTGTGGTTGGACACACAAGGAATTTGACTTTGGTGAACATAAAAAGGGTTCTTTAAAAACCTCAGTGTTCTCCCTTGATTCTGCTTGTTGGAGGCCAGTTGTGAAACTTGCAAATGGTGATCAGGTGATCATAGGATGCTGTGATGGCTATAAATATGAGGACAAGTCACAAAGCTGCTTGTTTTCCAACCACTGTGACTTCAAACAGTTGCTAAACAAGGCAATTGGTGGTAAGCGAGGACACCCTGTACAAATAGTCTTATGACTTACAACCAAAGTTGACTCCAAAATTTCTGTTGTTAAGCGAGACAACTATTAAGTGAGATTTTCCCCATTTTATGACTTTTCTTGCCACAATTGTGAAGTGAATCACTGTGGTGGTTAAGTTAGTAACACAATTATAAAGTGGAATCTGGCTTCCCCATTGGCTTTGCTTGTCAGAAGGTCACAAAGGGTGATCACATGACCTTGGGACATTGCAACAGTCATAGGAGTCAGTTGCCAGGCGCCTGAATTTTGATCATGTGACTACGGGGATGCATTGTAACTTCAAACAGTCAGTTAACAAACTGTTGTAAGTCGAGGACTTCCTGTACAGCCTTTTTACTTTGGTCGTTCCATCACACTTTCATGGAATGTAGTAGTGATTCATTAGCATTGAACCATCACCTTAACAATCATCATCATTTAATGACCCCATAATCCCTTGCGAGTCTGGGGAACTGAAAGGAGCTAGCAGAGTGTTTAATGGCCGGATGCCCTTCCTGTCACCAATGTGGAGTTTTGTTCAGCAAATAGATTCTCATCGTGCCCAGAGAGAGAAATATTTGCCTCTACCTAGGATCGAACTCACAGCCTCCTGACTGTGAAGCGAGAGCTCCACCTCTAGGCCACCGCTCCATTCTTAACCACCACCTTAACAATGCTGTTTTTAATCTTTTTTAATCATAGATTCAGAAGAGTATGGATTTGAACAAGTGTAATTTGCATCGACCTAGTTATCAGCAATTTAGCCCACAAAAATGCGTATTTTTAAAACCTAATTCTCCATTCAATTTGCTGGCTGATTTTTCCAGAGGATTTATATTCAATCTGTATTTGTCAGGACATATTAGATTCTTAGGGGGAAAGAGTCTAGAGAAGGGGGAGGAAATAGATGATGTTCTAGAAAAACTGATGTGACTTTTCTCTCTGCTGCTCTTCCAGAGAATCAGCACAGCCAGTGGAGATGGACGGCATTACTGCTACCCTCACTTCACCTGCGCCGTAGATACCGAAAACATTCGGAGAGTTTTCAATGACTGTCGGGACATTATTCAAAGGATGCATCTTCGCCAATATGAGTTGTTGTGATGGAGCGCACTTTTTCCTCATGTTTTGGACTCCTTGTTCCTTACTAAAAAGAAAACAAAAAACTGGCCCACATAGGGTGGAAGAGAACTATTGCAGTCTCTCTCTCTGATTTGCATCCCTCAGTCTTTTTTCCTTGTTGGACAAAGAGCAGCCTTTCTGTCTCGTTTCACTCCCTTGGAACGGTCGGAAATAGTCCCCGAAAAAAAAAAAAGGCTATTTCTGCGGTCAGGGTGAGGTTTCCTCTTTAAACATGGCCTTTAACGAAACAAAACCCAAACAATGCAAAACAAAAGAATTAACGCGGAAAGGTGAAGCACCTGAGAGGATTTGGGATTTCAATTAAATATTTAAAAGCAGACAAAAACACACACCAAAAAGAGAGAGAGAGAGGAGGGAGAACTTTAGATAATCATTACTGTTGTGGGCATGATCATTTATCCCATGATTTCAACTCTGTATCCATTCACTGCGTCCAACTAAGGAAGGTGCCAAGTTCTAAGGGCAGCCACTTCGGTTTGGGTTTTTTGCCTCAATGTGACTTTGAGTGGAAATACTGACATTTCTATGGCAAACCTAGACAGTAGAAAACCATCTGCTACCTTCAGAAAAGCGTTGCTGAACCGTGATGATCCTGATTATCAGGAACAGTGCAAAATGAACTGCATTATAGCCTGTGATTACAGAAAGATTTAACCACACACTGTTTTCAGTTTGTCCACTGTCGATCCTATCTTTTTATTTTTTATATATATATATATAAAATCTTTATATATATATAAAATCATCTTCTCCTGTTCCCCTGTCTTTCCCCTTCTTCTATTTCCTCTTATCCTCCTTCCATGCCTTCTTTTTTCCCCCACCCCCCCAGTTTTTATTTTACTGCTGGATTATTATTCTTGTACAGACTGTAAAATGTATTATTTTGTACAACTTTATTGAAAAAAAAATAACTTGTAGAAGATCTTTGTGCCTTGATTATGGCTGTACCTGTGCAATGAGCTAAGATGTAAGTATGTTTGATTGCGCTGTACAGCTTTGTCAAACCTTTCAGCAGCATTCGCTCAAGGTAGGGAAAAATTTATCTGTAGTTTAGGGATTTTTTTTCTGGTTTATAAAAGGAGGAAAAAAATACTGTTTAGTATATTAAAAAAAAAAGTACAAATCGTGCAAACTTTAACCACTTTAAAAGTGAGTTCTACAACAAGCGAGCAGATGTTTCAGCATCATGCTTTTTAATTTTTAGCTTTAATTCATTTAAATCTCTATCCAAATGCAAAACATGGCTTGTTTCTACATAAACCAAATTTTGCTACAAATTATCAATGTTAGTCTTTGTCATTCATAGTATTTTTTTTTTTGTGCAAAAAGATAAAAACAGAACAAAAAAAGTATATTAATATTATAGGCACTGCACAGGCCTAGAGGCTGTCTTCATGCTGGGTCTAACTAAGACTTTTCCACCCAACGCTAACTCCTCTAACAGGCATAATGATAAAATGTACCTTGCCCCTAGATCTGGTCACTGAATTTCAGTTTCAAATGACATTTTACTTCTCTTTTAATAAAGAGATAACTTAAAACATTGTTTTATATATTAACTATATAAGTAGCTTAAAGTGGAGACGTGTGGAATTTTTTTTTCTTAAACTTGAATAATTTATGCAAATTATATGCTTAGGACAACATGTGGTACAGTTTTTAAAAAAAGCAAAAATCACTGTAGCAATAAGACAGCATGTAATTTTAGTAACTATTACACTGCTTTATATTTTATACTTAGATGTTTCATGTCTTTGTGAGCATATTACTTTTTCATGTGTCTAAACCTACCTGTACAAATTTGTACAAAGTCTAAAATTACAGCTATAATAACACGTCTAGAACAGTGTTATCCTACTTTCCTCAAGCCCACTTCTTGACCCCTGAAGTAGGGGAACCTGGGTCTTAATACAGCGATTATTTTTTAAAATTGCCTTTTACACACATGCTTCTATTTTCGCAGGGCATCACCTAAGCTTCCCTGTTAGGAAGGCATCCCTTTCAGAAACTGTCTTGTGTCCCCAATTTCTGCTGGTGGCAGGAAGACTTTGTGTCATCCAAGGACTCTACATATTCCAGGTTTTTCACATGGGCAATTGGAGAAAATTGAGAAAACGTATTTCCCTATCAATTTTCACTTTTAATGGACACGAAATGGTGGTGATCATTCCGTTTTTAGTTGATCAGCACCATTAGCCAATATGAGGATATATTTCTTCCTGGTAGAATAGAAACAAGTGCAGTGTCTTTTACAAAAAAATCCTTCTTGATGTTGGCCCTCCATGCATAAATTTGGGGTAATGGGGTAATCAAGGGGAAGGAGCACATCTTTTCCCGAGTTTTCTTTTCTGGTTTCTGCTACTGCAGTATCCAAGATCAACAAACCACATCAGATTTTAAGAGACAGCGTCTATCTCCTTGGGTATAGGAGCTGAAGCTGTTGAACAGTTGGCAACAAACAGTTGATTGTGTATCTGCCCCAGGGCCTTTGCATCTCAGCCTGTGTCTGTCTGCTATTAAGTGGAGTTAAAACATCAAATTGTAATTGTAAAACTCTTTGAAGAGGTACTGCCTTGTGAGCATTAGGAATCAGTGACAAAGTCTGATCCAGAAATTCATTTTTAGTTGGTGCCTGCTGGGGATTCGGGGGAAAAGAAAGAAAACCTATACACCAGCATTTCTCAACTTCAGCAACTTTAAGCTGTCTGGACTTCAGCTCCCAGAATTCCTCAACCAGTTGGCTGAGAAATTATGGGAGTTGAAGTCAACACAGTTTAAAAGTTGCTGAAGTTGAGAAACACTGGTATATGTATGTAAATGCACTCTCAGACACATATACACAGACTATGAAATGTGAGCCTTAATAATAATTATTTTTTAAACAAAAGCCAAAACTTGTTTAGTGCCAAAATTATTTTATTATCTCTAAATCCTAGGGAACGGAAGAAGATGAATAATAATTAAATGAAGTATTTACAAGGAATGTAATGTGTGATCTAGGAAAAACAAAATATTGCCTCATCTTTAAAAGTAAGGACTCTGGGTGAATAGATAAAAGTTTATGTGATAAAGTATATCTGCATGTGTGCATATGCGCACTTACACACATCCCATTAAAATATACTTCCTATGGAGCTTTATATGAATGGAAACATTTGACAGATTTTTTTAAAAAAGTTGGGTTGGAGGGAGCAGTTTGGTTTGCACATGTCTAGAAAGAAAACCAGTGTGTATGTGTGTGTGTCTTTCTGCCTCTGTTAGCACGTCTCTTGAGTTTGTGCAATTTGGTGGCCTGGTTAACCGCAAGTCTTATTTTTAACATTTTTCTTGTTTTGTTTTTCTTTTCAATACAAAAATCCCATAAAGCTTCAGTGCTTGCTATTTAGTTCTGTGTTTTCTTCTGTCTCTAATTTAATTGCCTTAACTTTGGAGTTAGTTGAACTATTTCCATCTAATCTTCATCTTTTCCTTCAATTTCCTATTTATTTATTTGAACTTTTGGTTCAGGTAAATTACCATGACTGGGGAGAAAACTGGTTTTCACAGGTCCAGAAATGTCTGGTTTTTAACAGCCAAGGTATTTTCTAAGTATTTGTCCCCATCCTAAAATGCACGATGCCCCATAGCGCTATCTTGTAAAACTAAAGTGGGTTTTTAGGGTTGCATCATCATAACTATCAGAGTGTGACTTTGGTTACCAATAACAGTGCTATTATGAAAATATTTCTTCCCAGCTACATTACCGCAATGATTCCAACATATGTAGGATTCCCCTGGTTTTTGGTTTTTCCCCCCCAGCTCTTTGGATGAATTTAGGCTGCTGCTGTTTCATGTTTTACAAGTGTGTAAATCAAGTGAATTTAAAAGATAACATGCCATGCTACTCCCCTACAACACTGACTGACTATTTGACATATTTTGTATAAAAAATAAAAATAAAATTGTAGAGATATTTTCAAAACGGATCTTTGTAACAAATGGATGTTAAAATACTGCACACTTCCAAGAGTGGAACTGTACTATTTCTCAAGTTCTTTTTATATTAAGATAAATGTCCTGGGAATGAAAGAAAGGTTTGTAGAAGTCACCCAGTTCATAACACAAAACTTTGTAGAAGGCACCCAGTTCATAATAAATAAGCAAGAATCATACAGGTAGTCCTTGACTTATAACAGTTTGTTTAGTGACTGTTCAAAGTTACAATGGGGAGCTGAAAAAAATGATCTATGACCATTTTTCACACAACAGTCACAGCATCCCCATGGTCATGTGATCAGAATCCAGACTCCTGGCAATCAATTCATATTTATAATGGCTGCAGTGTTTCAGGATCATGTGATCACTTTTTGGGACCTTCTGATGAGCAAATTCAATGAGGAAGCCAGATCCACTTTACAACTGTGTTACTAACATAACAACTGCAGTGAGCCACTTAACAACTGTGGCAAGGAAAGTTGTATAAATGGGGCAAACTCAACAAATGTTTTACTTAGCAACAGAAATTTTGGGCTCCACTGTGGTCATAAATCAAGGACTATTTGTACGTGGTAATAATAATAATAACCCTTTTTAATTCTCTCTCATCTCCAACATATTTTGCTATTCTGTCTCAGTAAAATAAATTTGCATGTATTTTGGAATGGCTTAAGACCAGATTGTGGAGAAGTGGCTCCCTGCCTCTAAGATTCATTAGAATTCACTGTTCTCTCTGGAGCAGTTCAAACGACGCTACCCACTCAATTATTCTGCCTATTTCATATTATTGTACCCAATTAGACTATGGAAAACCTATCACAACATAATCCTTAATGAAGTCTTAAAATTATTGAATACTCATATTGTGCAAAGCTTATTGATGTTTATAATGCATTGAAATTAATCAAAAATTGCATTATACCAACAATTAAACATGCAGTCATGGTATTACAATAAATTCTCCTGACCATTTTCAACCAGAACATTTTCTTGAGAGTTCAGTAAAGATGGGAATAGTTCCTTAGACCAGCATGGATTAGACCTTGTTCTGCTTGCTGTAAAAATGCATAGAGTGAATGAAAAAAGTAACAGACTGGATAGAATCTTGATTATTGTTTCAAAGATAATCACCATGGAGTTACATACCATCAAAGCAATTGTGTGTATCTGCATAAACTCTATGAACCTGACTTGTGTGACTTCAAAAACATTTTCCTTGCCAATTTTAAGGAGATAATGTATGATCTATGGTTTATTGCAAGAACCATGATCTTACTGTATAAATATAATCCAGTTTCTGGAGATTTTAGGTTGTCTGGTGTTTCAGACAACTCATTGGAATCAAAGAATGAAAATTGGATTCTCACTATTTATTATGTTCCTTGGTAGTTCTAAAGAATTTTAAAAAAATCAGGGAAAACACTGAAGCAACTAATTTGATTAATAGTATTCAGACAGAAAGATTAGTCTGATACTCAAAGCATTCCAAAGTTAGTATCTCACAAATCTCTTCAGACAACCAGTTTGCTAATGGAACATCATCATTGAATAGAACAGTGTTTCAACCTTGGAAGCTTGGAGATGGATGGACTTCAACTCCCAGAATTCCGCAGCCAGCATGGTTGGCTGGGGAATTCTGGGAGTTGGTGTCCACCAATCTTCAAGCTGCCCCCCCAGTTGAGAAACACTGGAATAGAACAATGTTCTATTGACTTTCTCCCAAGGTAACTTTTCTCTTTCAAAATCTTTGAGATTCCCATTCTCTTGATTCTTGCCAAACTCATGCATAAATTGACCATACACTTCATTTGTTAGTATCCATGCCAGTTGGTACCTTGAAATAACAGATTACATTATATTTTGGTATTTTTATGAGCTAAATAGTAGAACCAGATACTGTATTTGGTGCTGCATTGCTATCTATTTGAATAATGATGGTCTCTGCAATGCATACCAATAAGTCCAGCATACTTCTTATCTTCTGATATTGAGAATTCAGCAATAGACTTTGTTAGCTAAGTGTACAAATCTCAATTCCACAGTGAAAAGCATTCTTCGCCAAGAAATAAGCTCTATTATAAATGTACAAAAATTTGGACTAATACTTTAAGGTGGCTTCCATTAAAAGAACAATCTATGTCCCTATGCTTGCATATCTATCTGCAGCCTTCGGCTTGAATTCTGCTGTTTACTACCTTTGTCCAAAAAAAAAAAGTATTAACTATGCAATAAACCTTGAACTTAACCCTACAAAAAATATTTCAAGCAATTAGCAAAGCCTTTAACTGAAAGACCCAAGGAAGAACTTAGCAATGAATGTGTTGTGGAGTAAGCAATTATTTAGATGTCAAACAATTGGAACTTTAACAAAAATTTTGAAATTTGGACATATTACTACACTGGATAATCGTTGGATAATCCAATATTTTAATTTAATAGTCCAACTATTGGCTTATATATTAGCCCACATACTATCTAAGCAACCTCCATTATATTGACTGATGCTTTTTCAATACTCAAGTTGTCACTTCTACAGCAGCTCTCATAACACGTTGCTTTTCAGACTGAATTTTTAAAAAAACTATGCATTTTTAACTTTCAAAAGGTATTTAAAGAATTTAAAAAAACACATACACACAGCTTAGTAACATCAAATTAAGAGACGTAATGAAATAAGCAAAAACCAATGCCAAAAGCCAACAAAAAGTATCAGTGATTATGTGAAATTGGACATTACCTGAACAGAGTAACTTAAGTTCAAACATGTGCCTATCAAATAAAATAACATTAAATGAAATAGTATTTTTCCCAAATATGATTCTCTTATAATTGGATTTACTGAAGACAAGCTTCATAATCCCTGCTGTTATTTGTTTGCTTTTATAGGCCACCCTAGACAACAGGAATTATTAATTAGGTAATAGAATGATTATGGACATTATTTTGACTTCATGGATATTTTGGCTGTTTATGTTAGCACAGTAACACAATAAGCATTTATTGAAAAATATGGCTCAGAAAGTTTCATAGGCTTAATGCTACCTTAAAAATACATTGCATTCTAAATAAAGATGTATCATACTATTTTTAAACTGGGTGTTGTCTCAAAATCCCAAATATCTTCCCAAACTTGAAAAGGTGATATATAATCTGTTATAGTATATAAATTATGGTTGTATTATGCAATTATCTTCATGGGGCTGCTCTTGAAGACCATTTGGAAGCTACAATCGGTCTGAAATGCAGTGGAGCCTTCTGGGGGCAATTCAAGATTTACAAGGCCCTAGAGCCTGCCTACTCCAAGGACCATCTGTCTCTGCATGTTTCTGCCCATGCAGTGAGGTCAGTTAAGAATGACCCTATGCCAGGTCCCATCAATTAAACTTTGTGAGATCTGGGAAGTGTATCTTGTCAGTGATGGCTTTTCTGCAAATTATTAGCAGCCCCAGTTGCTATGGAGTTGGATGGCCTCAAAATTGGAATTAATAAATACATAAATACTTGTAGCCAATGTATGCAGTGATAGCCAATAATTTAGATGGTTTTAAAATGGAACTGAAGAAATGCATGAAGACTAGAAAGGCTGAGCTCCAGAATCCCTAGTGCTATCGTTGAAATGCCAGTTGCTGGAGGAAGAGAACAACTGCTGAAGACCCTCCTTTCCCTCTGTGTTTATGTTTCCCAAGTGAAACTAGCTGGGCACCTTGCTGGATTAGACACCTCATCTAACAGGACTCTGTTATTAACTCCTGCTAACACAAAAGGACAGGAAAGCATTCAGAAGTCCACACATCTTTAAGCTGCTGAGGTTGAAAACAGAGATTTAGGGCAAGGTGCTGCTGTTTCAGAGACATTGTTGTCCTAAAGTTCACTGTAATGTTTTTGAAGAGATGCAGAATTTCCAAAAGATGTTGAGCAAGCACGCTGAACCATTTTATCCCGTCCTGAAGGCACTTGGAGCAGCTTCCCCTAACCCAAACCACGCCAGGTGCATTGCATTTCACACCTCATGCTGGACTATGACCATAATAAAGATTGGATTGCAATCTTTATTATGGTCATAGTCACAGCAACTCTCTACCATTATATATCAGTTAGGAAACGTTTCCTAAGCAAAGAATCTCTTCCTGTTAAATTCCAGCTATATAAACTTTTCTATGTAACCCTTTTTATATTAAAACACAGAAAAGCTGCATAGCAGCTCATTTTTGTAAACTCTGCAGGATTATATGGTTTTGATAGTTTTATCCCAAAATGGTAAATGGTATTTTAAGAAAAGGTAAAAAGGTTTTTTTGACCAGGCATCTGACCAGGCAGTGTAAAAACTTAAGGCGTGCTTTGAAAATACTAAGACAGCCTCCTCAAATCGAACATCCAGTTCCGAGTCATAGGAACTCTGCACGTGGTCAGGCATGTCCTTGTACATAGTGAATGGAAGCGTTAAAATGTTAATTCGTCTTCCCCCAACGAGAGTTGATGATATGCTGGCTGCAGGTTACCAGCATCAGATCGGACAAGAGCACTATGGGAGATCTACATACATCTAACCCCCTTTGCAGCAAGACTGAACGGGCACACTGCTCCTTTAAAAACACCCTTTCTTTGTCGTTTCGTCCCCTGCGGACGCGGCCCCATTCTCTCCTGTCCACCAATCACCGCCTGCAGCACGCAAGTATCGAAGAGACACAAAAAGGCTAAATTTCATTAACTTCAGGTTTCACGTGGGTTGCCTCTCTACATCGTAGGTTTGCCTGCGGGAATAAGTCGATAAACACTGCCGAACTCTAAGAGAATACCCGTATGTATCAGCACAGCCAATTAGGAAATGGGAGTCTTTGGTGCCGGAAATATTGTTGGAATAAACGGAAAAGAGCGCCTCTTTGCTTTGAACCGCCTAACAGTCGAGAACCGCTTTTACCCAGAAATCTCTGCGGCGGCCTCTAGTTCTCATAGAGATAGATAAGTTGAGAGAGGACTTCCTCTTTTGTCTGAGAATGTTGGGGCTTTTCAGGTTCCTATAGAGAAGCATGTTAGGAGCAACTTCGAATTGAATACAGAAATCCAATTTTTTTTATAAAGCCAAAAGATTATGAAGCCACATATTTAGCAATCTGAAGAGATGCTCTTGATGTTTCTAATTCTGGTCTTCTTTCCTATGAAATACTGTGGAGTAAATATTTATCCTTATATCCTTATCTGACTTCAGAACTTTTAGAAAGCAGAAAGACTTGGGGAAGCTGCTTCAGTCTTGAGCCAACTCTCAAATTGCTACATATCATTTTATGAATCATTCTCTCTCCTAGTACAAAACTGGTGTTCAAGGCACTTAAGTTTTCATGGCTTTCACGTAGATGTGTTGTGCTTTCAGGTACTATACTCTGAAATGCCATCAATAACACTTAGACTTATATACCACTCCATTAGACAAGTTGTTTTTTTGTTTCGATTTGCATTTCACCAATATAGTAAATACAAAACACAAGTCAGGGTGTTGATATCCATGCTATTCAAATATGATCAAAACATGTATTTTAATAATCATAATAAATGTAATATGTGGACAGAAAGATAAGGTAGACAGGTTGTCAAAGAAAATACTAAAGTGGTCTTAGACCATTTTTAAGATTATGATCAGGGAGAGAAAGAGGTCATTTGGCCATATGATTGAAAGAAGCTAAACCCAACTGGATGGCACTTAATAAAAAGGAACAACAACAATAATACAATGTCTTCTTTGCCCTGCCTGATAATAAAACTCCAAACCCAACTTGGTCTAAGAAAGTAGCACGTTAGAATAGAATATTTGTTTGTTTGTTTATTTGTCAAACATGTACAAGATAACAAGTATAAGTATAAACATAAACAAGACAATAGGAGTAAATACTTTGTTGTCACTTTGAATGTTCACTAATTGGCATACATTAAAATGAAATTACATTGTATACAGCTCTCAAAGGGTCTCCACCTCTAATATAAACATAAACATGACAAGATAAACACATTAATTAATTAATGCACATACCCACATATATGACATGGAGAAACAAGACAATCTAGTTTGGATGTATACATGTACATAGACGAGAGAAACAAATCTTGCCAGTTTAGCAGACGGAGGGCATAGGGAACAAAGTTCTTACAGAATCTGGTAGTCCTACTAGAAATACTAGAAATTATATATAAAAAGCTGGCTGGCTGGGTGATTCTAGGAATTGAAGTCCATAACATCTTCCAGGGATAAGGTTGGGAAACACTGTTCCACAAGGACCTATGAAGGGTGGTGTTTTGTTTTGTTTTTTGCAAAATTGGCTCTGAAAAGCTTTCCAGCTCTTTAGAGCAGAGGTTCCCCAAACAGCTGGCTGGAGAATTCTGGGAGTTGAAGTCCACAAGTTTTAAAGTTGCCTAGTTTGGAGACCTCTGCTTTAGAGCAAAAGTGTCAGAATACTTCAGCTCGCAGAATTAGAGAGGAAAGGCAGACACTGGGGCGAAGCAACTCGCATTTGGGGCGAGTGCCTTTGCTCCCCTCTCCGTGGATGGCTTAGTTCGCTCGTGAACCGCCTTCCCAAAAGCTGGGCTTCCCCTGGCAGCGCCCATTCATCAGCGCCCCGCGACGGAGGCTCCCAGGGGGCTCTCCGTGTGCCGTGGGAGGCGCGCCTCTACCCTTTTCGCGTCTCTGCGGCCGCGCCGCTGCCAGAGCGGGAGGCCAGCGGAGCCCATGGAGGAGCCCGAGTATTTCGCGGCCGGCACGGCGGAGTGGGGCGACGACACCGACGGAGGAGCGGTGAGCGAGGCGCGGCCGAGCGGGAGGTGGGGAGGGGAGACCGGAAAGGCCTCGGGGCTCCGCGTCCAACCCGGGAAGCCGCCGCGGGGGTCGCTCTTGCCCTTTCTCTCTCACACACGCACACACAGCCCGGCAGATTTTATCAGAGATCCCTGGTAAGCACGCGTCCCCTTGTGAAATCTAGCAGGCACTGATGCGATATGCAAAAAAACACACATTTTGTTGCACGGGACAAGTTTCTCGCGCTTCCTTGCAAGTGCAGCCTCGGAATATATTTTGTATAGACATATATGCACGCGCACACATACACGTATACCATATATTTTGCCTATGTGCGTGTATAGCTTATTGCCCATACGTATAGCATATTGTGTGACATTTTGCATATTGTGCACACGTTTGCCTGCAAACACGCGTATTATATCTGTACGTGTGTATGTGTGTTCTTCAACAAAACATACACGTTTTTTTTCCAGCAGCGAAACCAATGGGGGAAGCTGGATTTGCTTAACAATATTGTGATTGATTGATTAATTGATTGATTGATTTTATTTGTCAAGCAAGTATTAGATAACATGTATAAGTATAAACATGGTTATGAATACATGAAGTGGATATGAATAAAAAAGAAACAATAGGTCAGGGACCTTGGTGTGCTTATGCACGCCCCCTACAGACCTCTTAGGAAAGGGGTGAGGTTATAATAGTAGACAGTCTAAGGTTAGTTTTGGGGGTTTGGGGAAGAAACCACAGTCAGGTAGAGTATTCCAGACATTGACCACTCTGTTGCTAAAGTCATTTATTCATTTAACTGGGCGATTTCCTTCACAGCCCTAGTGATAAAAGTCATAAAATTGGGCATGACTCACTTAACGACCATCTTCTTTTAGCAACCAAAATTCTGGCCCCAGTTGTGCTGGTAAGGCAAGGGCAATCGGCAGTGTTCTAAGGCAGCTTTTCTCACACAAAGCCACACCTTTTTTTCACTGAAGCCAAAAGAAGAATCTTCTCCTTTAGGAATTATAATTATAGCAAAACCCAAACTGAAGTGGGTGTCCAAAGTCAACTTCCCAAGGAGGGCTTTAAAGTTTGTCTTCTGAGAACGTGTCTCAGAAAGTGGCAGCATGAAAATAAAGTTGATTGATCTTGGGAGGGGGAAAAACAAAAACAAAGCAGGCCAGATCTAGTTGAATGAGAAACAACTAGAAAATCCCAGTAATACTGTTTGGACTGAGAAATTAAAAGAACAGCAAACCCCTTATGTTGATCAAGAAAACTGCTCCCCAGTGACCACATAATCACCAGAGTTGGCTTTTTTTTGTAACCCAAGGAAAAGCATTTTAAAACACTCCGGATTTTCCACTACAATTCCTGCCTGGGGGGGTCCAATGAATCATTGTAGGTGGGCCTTATTTTGGCCAGGCTGTTGCAGTGTGTCCTCTGAAAATGTCCAGAAACACAAGAGTGTAGAATTTTTTTAAAAAGGCATTCATTTCAGATTTTGGTCCTGTGTAAATTCACTTAAATCCGAATCCCAGGCCAAGGTTCAGAAGGGACAGTCCTAAGCAAACAATAAATAGGGTACGAGGTTTGATTTGGATGGCTGCATGACCACATTTTATGACACTTTTGCCAAAAGTTTGTGTGGCAAATTTTACCTCTGGTTTTTTGTCAAAGCCATCTCATAGCAAACAATTGGTTCACGTAATGATTATGGCATTCGTTTAACTGCTTCCACGGAAAAAGGTCATAAAATTGGATTAGTGACATGGTTGACTCATTTTATCATGACTTATGACCGAAACGGACAGGCTCCACTGCAGTTGGGAGTCAAACCTCTACTGTTTTGGCCATTTTGACTTCTTACAATCCCACCATAGCATGGAGATGGACAGCCTTTGGTAGGTCATTGATTTAGACTTGTCCACAACTACACATAGATGTTGATACATATCTATGCGGTAAAAGAGTTGATGGATATGTAAGTGTAGGTTGTAGATGGTTGCAGATTGACTGATGCACACACTTCTCAAATCTCAACTAAATGTTGTGGTGAGATGAGTATCCTGCATGCTGATTGGTTGATCCGACTCCCTTTTGTTGCTTTCTTCTGAGCGCCCCCTTAAATCTGCAGATTTATGTGAGTAGAATGTATTGCATAATTGAGAAAGTTGGCCATTTCAATTCCTCTCCAATAATTTCAGCAGCCTAGCAAGGACAAAGTGCTGGAAATCCCAAAGCTAAAACTTGAAACTACAAGTTGCCCTCATCTACCATGACTTGAGGCATCCTAAGATACAGAAATCTGGCTGCCATTAGCATATTTCTTTAAGACTCTGGAACTCCAGTTATGAAATAGATTCATGCTTAGGCTAATGTTGTTGTCTGTTGCCACATAAAATAAATCCAGAGCGGTGGTGAAAATAATGTTGACAATTTTAACTTCCAACCAGCAGGATGATGAATATGGAGGGGAAGATGATGCTGAGGTCCAGCAGGAATGCCTTCACAAATTTTCCACCCGAGATTACATCATGGAGCCCTCCATTTTTAATACTTTAAAGCGGTAAGTGCATATTAATTCAGGCATTGTGGTTGTGAAGGGGGATTGTGGGTGCACTAACTGGCTGAGGAAGTAGATCTTCTGCCTTGAGATCTGATATATCTGATTTTCTGGGACAGTGTTTCATCCTTGGAGCTTTAAGATGAGTAGGCCAACTCCCAGGTTGCTGGCTAGGGGAATTCTGGGAGTTGAAGTACACAAATTTTAAAGCTGCCAGGGTTAAGAAATGCTGCTCTAGAAATTTCTTAAATGAGGATTCTGCATCCTTTCGCAGGTACTTCCAAGCAGGTGGTTCTCCAGAGAATGTGATTCAGCTCTTGTCAGAGAATTACACCGCTGTGGCTCAGACAGTGAATCTTTTGGCTGAATGGCTTATTCAAACAGGTAATTTGCTTTGGGGCTGCAGCTATTTTTTCTACTTAAGAAAGACCCCACAGTCGAAAAAAAAACAAACCAATCAGTTATAGCATGTCTCAAATGATAAAACATGAGATCAACACATATATTTTCAGTTTTAACTTCGTATCAGACACTCTAGAAATATTTGTCTGTCCATTGAGTCTTGTTTAGTGCAGCAACTACCCATCTCTATGATGCAAAATTGTCTGTATATGGATGAGTACAGATAGTCCTTGACTTACAACCATTCATTTATTGATTGTTCAAAGTTACAACAGCACTAAAAAAAGGAGTTACAGCCAGTTCTCACGCTTACCCATCCCTTTGTTCATGTGATCAAAATTCATGTACTTGGCAACAGGAATGTACTTATAACCGTTGCGCTGTCCCAGGATCATGGGATCACCATTGGTGACTTTCTCAGCCAGCTTCTGACAAGCAAAGTCAATGGGGGAAGCCCAGTTCACTTAATGACTACATGATTAACTTAACAACTACAGTGATGTGCTTAACAAATGTGGCTAAAAAAAAACTCATAAAATGAGGTACGACTCACTTAATAACTGCACTGCTTATCAACATTAATATTGGGCTCAATTGTGGTCATATGTCAAGGACTACCTGTACCTAACATTTGAATATGTGCTACAAAGATCATGTTAGAATTAGTGGTGCCGAGTCAAATTATTTTGAGAATCAACATATTCTAAAGCTGACTCCAAGTTGAATTTCATTAAAGGACTATGCTTTTTTGCACCAAAGAATATTGTGAGAATTTTGAAGGTTTTGCTGTGTCAATTCTGTAGTGAGTCTCTCTTACTGCAGGCGCTGAGCCCATTCATGTGCAGGAAACCGTGGAAAACCACTTGAAAAGTTTGCTGATTAAACACTTTGATCCACGTAAAGCGGATTCCATTTTCACAGAGGAGGGAGAGGTAATTGGAAAAGCTTTATTCTGTCAAGTGAGGTAACAGCAGTCTCTTTCTCTCAAGTTTAGAGAAGAGCATAACTGGAAACTCAGAAATGTTTGTTGTGTTTTGAGCACACCATGTTCTCAAAACACATAGATTTCTCATTTATTTAACTGTTGTTTTATCTTTCAAAACAGATTTTTTTTTCCCCAGGACAAAAACATTTCAAATTTACATTTAAATTAAAAATAGCAACTAAAAATACCAAGAAGCAAATGTGATAAGTTTTAAGTAGCAAAAAGTAAAACAGCAGAAATAAGATGAAATATACTGAGTTCTGGATGCTTTCTGAGCTGTTCAAAGTGATTCATTCCTGTCCGTGGGGTAAAACTGACAGTGAACCTGTACAGCACCATCTCTTTCAAGGCAAGCAGAGCCCCCCCCCCCCCCAAAAAAAAAAAGAAAGAAAAGAAAAAAGAATAACGCATGAGCAGCTTTCTCAGACTTTTTCATGTCGACATCAGTTGTGCTTTTGCATACAATTGGATAGAAATGCACCTGCCTTTTTCTGTGAGCTGGCAAACCTTGGAAGCTGTTGCATTCAGTACCTTTCTAGTCTGGTTCTTATAGAAAAGATATACACATTGCCATTTGCACCTTATCTACTTCTTTTTCCTTACGTGCAAGTTATCATACCACATGCTTAATCTGCTCTCTGAAATAATCCATGTTTGGGCTTCGCACAGTACTTTGAACCACGTACTCACCAAGTGGGTTGAATTTTGCTGAGTCACAGGTATCCTCGGGAAGGCAAGTGAATGGCACCCTATGTAGCTTAGCCATCAAAAAAAGTAATCAGGTTTAAAATTCACCAAGCTTAGTATACCGTGTGACTGTATCTGCTTGGATCTTGATCAAGACATGGCAGCGTATCACCTGACATGGCCATAAATGGTTTGTAAATACTCTGTAAAGTGAGTAGTAAATAGTTCTTGAGAGAGGAAGCACTTGTGTCAATTTTGTGTTTTTCTTTGGACATTTTTTAAAGCTATTATAAAAGCAGGGTTGGTTTTCTTGACTGCCCAGTCCATATTGGTCTGTTGTTCTGGTTTTTGACAGACTCCAGCCTGGCTCGAGCAAATGATAGCACACACAACATGGCGAGACCTCTTTTACAAGCTGGCTGAAGCTCATCCAGATTGTCTCATGCTGAACTTCACTGTTAAGGTAAATACAGTTCTTTAATTCAATTAGCAAGCTTGTCAGCTCCCTCCTGTTTTTTCATGCAAATTGGGGAGGCTAACATATTAGGAAGCCAGTTGCATAGTTGGTCTTTTGGGCATTATATTGCCCTGTTTATTGTTGAATAAGATGCACACAAGATCGCCACGTGGAGCGTGAGCTTCTCTATTGTCATATTGCAAGAAGTTCTGCATGCACTCATCCATGTATATAAAGATTGTAGAAATTCCTGGGAGCCAAACTATTTCTAGTTTCCAATATATAATATTTGATCTGAAATATGACCTCTGTGGAGTTGGTGGCAGGACCTAGCCAACCATGGTTGTAAAACAGAGTTGGACTGCCAAGAAATTTATTGAGACTGACTTATACTCAATTTGAATATGTCTTTATCTCCTCTTCCTCCTCCTCCTCCTCCTCCTCCTCCTCCTCCTCCTCCTCCTCCTCCTCCTCCTCATTATTCTCATTCTACTAATTCTAATTCTTATAATCCTCCTCCTCCTCCTCCTCCTCCTGAACTAGGAAGAAATCAAATGTTCAAGTTTTATTTCTTGATTTTCATCCCCTGGCCTAGGTGCTGAAGGGCTCTCGTTTCTCCTTCAGTCCTAGTCCACATATGGAATTAAATAAAATGGTATTTGCGATAGTGAGGAATGAATCCTCTTGGGTTGCAAAACTGCTACCGTCTCAGTTGCAAATCCTCTGGTTGGTTGCAGCTTATCTCCGATGCTGGATACCAAGGGGAGATCACCAGTGTATCAACAGCTTGCCAGCAGTTGGAAGTTTTTTCTCGTGTACTGCGGACATCTCTGGCTACTATCTTAGATGGTGGAGAAGAAAATCTGGAGAAAAATCTACCAGAGTTTGCTGTGAGTTTGCAGCCTTGTCTCTTCTGTGTGTGTGTGTGTGTGTGTATGTGTGTGTGTTTTTAAGGAAATGTCCAGTTCTTAAAAATACTTGCTGTGGAATAATTGCAAGGGAATGGTAACAGTCTAGGCCTGTGGCTAGATCTGTCATATGATGTTATAACCAATTCTCTCTTCTTATGCTTGATATTCTCACCTACAAGCCCTCCACTTTTGTATTGCATGGGATAGGGGTTTCCATAATTTTTCATGTCCTGGGTTCACATTTTTCTTTTTACTTCTAATCTCTCATGGAACTCACATCAAGTTCTCATAGAATCCTAATATTATTTTCAATGGCACAAGGACCAAATCATTCAATATTTCACACAGCTCTTCTATCAGTTAATGGAAGGCATTGCAAGAATGGAGCATTTGACCACATTTCAAAGGAGGTCTGTAATTTTCTAGCCAGCAGGAATTATTCATTCCTCATGCTGGTGGGTGCCCATGTTCTCCATCCCATAAGGCAAAGGGGAAATTTCTCAGGCCCTGGGCCTTTTCAGGCTGATTATCTGCCACCTGTTCCATAGCAATATTTCTTTTTTCAATGTTCATGTTGGACTTTGTATTTGAAGGCAGAAGCTTTGTATTTGAAGGCAGAAGCTAAGGTATCAGTTGTATAACACCTTAGCTTCTGAAGTCCTCAGAGGGACAGGTGAACTGTTAACTTCAAAGCTTTGGACATATCAAGGAAAGAAGAGAACTACGTAACTCTAAACAATGCTTTGTCTAAAGGACTATTTTTGCCTTTTGTTTTTACTACTTAAAAGATGGTCAATCTTCAGTGGCTATTATTGGCAGAAGGGGGAATGGAATGATAAGTAAATCAGTCTGTTCATCTTTTGGGCAAACCCAAGATTTTTAAAGGTGGTTTTTTGGGGGGGCGGGGGTGCTGATATGAAATATTTAATATTTGGTTAACTATCTTTAAAAAAAAAAACACTGTGAACTATTCAACAGCTTATGTTAAAGCTTTTATGAGTTCCCACCTCAAACTGGCTGGAAACCCTGCCAGATTTTCAGCACTGATCAAAGAAATTTAGGTTCTGAGCTGTTTTGTGGTGGTTGTGTGTTCTTCTGTAGACAGAAAACTATAACTACCCCCGACACTTTCATGTTTTTGAATGTTCTGTGACAATGTATTTGCAGAAAATGGTGTGCCATGGTGAGCACACATATCTTTTTGCTCAAGCTATAATGTCCATGTTGGCACAAGAAGAACAAGGGGGCTCTGCCGTGCGTAGAATTGCTCAAGAGGTCCAGCGATTTGCTCATGAGAAGTAAGAACTTGCTTCATTTCTTTTCCAATTTAATTTATGGCTCTCCTTGGTTGCATGCCTCAGGATAATTCTAGTCTATAGAAAAGGATGCCCGATTCAATTCTAAGTCTGATCCCCAAATTAAATTTTGCTTGAAAATGGTATCATTAATCCAAAATGTTATGCCAAGCACAGCATGTCATCAGAACAACATCAAGTGCACCATGATATCAATATGGCAAATGTAACAGATTGTGTGCTTTCAAGGTGACATTGTTTGTGCCTCTATGTGCACTCATGCCTGGCAAATCATTAAGTGTACAACATACATTAGAATTGGTAATTTAGAAATACACATTTATAAAGCTTTTTCTGAGTTCTAGATTTTTTTACTATAAGACCTGCTTGTTCCACATTGTCTTTTCTAATTGGGATTCTGTCCATGTTGTTCGGTTATCTAAAACAGTGTTTCTCAACCCATGGCAACCTTAAGATGTGTATTCAACCCTCAGAACACCCCCATCTAGTATACATTGGCTGGAAAATTCTGGGTTTGAAGTCCAAACTTCTTAAAGTTGCCAAGATTGAGAAACTGTGATCTAGAGACAATCTGCTTAAGGTCTATGAAAGGTAAGAGGGTATAGACCAGAAGGCAAATCTTAATAGTGATCCCCTCCCCTCTCCCCACTTATAAAATCCACACCCTTGAGAGGTCTATACCTGCCTCCTTTTCTTAGGACTATTCAAAGAATACAGAAAACAATGCAGTTTTAGCAGGCTTTTGGCTTGGAAATTGTAGGCAATCATTTATTTGTTTCTGCAAATTTAAATCTCACATTATCCAGTCCCTTAGATTGGGGCAACATATAAAAATGGATGGATGGACAGACAGATGGACGGATGAACACAGGTTACATACTACATAAATCTAGTCTACTTAATGATGACAGTTGTGAGACCCAAAGCTCATGTGAGCAGTTGAATCTCCTCTTTATTTTGTCCATGCATCACCATTGATTCTGTTTGGCTCTTAATAACAGTTTTAGGAGATTGCCCATTAGGTCTCCACTATTGTTGGCGATCTGTTACCTCTTCTTTTGAAGCGTTCCTAAAGCAAGCTTGCTCTGTCTCTTGTTCTTGCTTGATCTCCTGAAGAGGGCATGATGCCAGTCAGATCACCCTAGCGTTGGGCACTGCAGCTTCCTATCCCCGCGCCTGCCAAGCCCTGGGTGCCATGCTGTCGAAAGGAGCTCTGAATCCAGCAGACATCACAGTCCTCTTCAAGATGTTCACAAGCATGGATCCCCCTCCTGTAGAACTGGTTAGTAGCAGCCTCCCTTGGGGGGCATAAAACCTCTAGGCTTCTTCAAAGCTCCCCATCCTCGCCCACCTGTTGAGAAGCAAACGTGATTTAGATATGGTTCAGTGACGGTTTCAAAGTATACAGTAGCTCTCTCAGATTAGAAATGTTCATTTCTGAAGTTGGTTAGTTTTTCTACTGGGTAGCAGGGAGAAATATCTTAAAAGGGTTTCTCAGTCTTAGCAACTTTTAAGATAGACGGACTTTAACTCTCAGAATTCCCTGGCCAACTCTGGTGTACTATGCAGCCTGGGGAATTCTGGGTGTTGAAGTGCACCTAACTCTTACAGTTGCCAATGTTGAGAAATGCGGATCTAAGGAATGATCATTGCCACTCTAATTTGAATTAGAGTCAAAGGAGATGTCTGGGTCATCTTTATTTATGATGCCAAAACCACCCAAGATGCAAGAGGAAATCTGCAGATGTATTCCACTCCCTACTTTTCAAGTCAGGAGTGTAATTCTGCCCTGTTGTGCCAGAGCGGACAAGGTGGTTTTCTTTCCTTGGTCCAGCCCAGTGCTTCAAAGGATCTCTGGCTACCCTAGAGCATTGGCCATCCAGTTTTCTTGGCCTTTTCCTTTCATATATTGACACCCCGTTAGGGCGTACATGCCTGTAATATTTGTGCATGGAAAGACAGCCTCCAACCTACTGGATTTTAGCAGGACCTTCCTCCCTGTGTTGTAGGTATTGAAAAATATACTTATCTGTTGGCACTTATTTTATGGGACGTCCTCTTCATAAGACATCGTTCCTGAAGAGCTTTATGAGCCTTTGTTGCCAAGGTTGACTCAGCCTTCCATCCTTCCGAGGTGGGTAAAATGAGGACCCAGATTGTTGGGGGCAAGAGGCTGACTCTGTAAACCGCTTAGAGAGGGCTGTAAAGCACTGTAAAGTGGTATATAAGTCTAAGTGCTATTGTATTGCTAATGGACACCAACATTTATCTTCATCTTGTTTTGTAACAGGATAATGTCACCCTGTTCTGTAGATGCCTCATTTCTCTTGTAGTTTGGATGCTTTGGGCAGCTGTTGCATCTTTTCTCACAGTTACGACAGTTTGCTGTGTCCCGAGGGGGGGTAGGGGGGTCATGTTATCCCCTTTTGGGACCTTCTGACACACTCAGTGGGGGAATCCAGATTCACTTAACACCCGTGTTACTAACTTAACAAGTGCAGTTCTCCACTTAACAACTGTGGCAAGAAAGGTCGTAAAACAGAGCAAAATTCATTTAACAAATGTCTCACTTAGCAACAGAAATGTTGAGCTCAATTACAGTCATCAGTTGCGGACTACCTGTATTAAATGATACGGTCATGTGACATCACGCTTTGCAACCATATCGCTTAGTGATAGAAATTCCAGTCTCAATTGTGGTGATAAGTTGAGGACTACCTGTATCTTGGCCTTCACAAACTTTTAGATTTCAGTAGCTTTGTGTTGTTTTTCTTTTGTAGAAGGGGAGCTGATTTGATTTGACTTTATATATTTTTAATGAAGAAATCGTCTTTTAAGTATGAAGAGTCATAATCGAAACATAACACTTAATCTTAGTTCCAAAATTCTCCTCCTTGGAAATGGAAGTATTTTGAGATAATTTTAAAAAAAAATTATCTGGTTTTCCATAAGTCAGTGTTAACGTTTTTTTGTTTCCTTTCTATACAGATTAGAGTTCCCGCTTTTTTAGATCTCTTTATGCTGTCACTGTTTAAGCCAGGAGCAAAAATCAATCAGGATCATAAGCACAAATATATCCACATTTTGGCCTATGCCGCTAGCGTGGTGGAAACATGGAAAAAGGTAAACTTGGGGTGGCTGAATGATGGTTTAGAAGTAAATTGGTGCTTTGGAACAGGATAATAATTAGATTATTTTATGTGCTTGCATTGTTTAGAATAAAACTGTATGCTTGGCTTCCAGGTTTACAGAAATAGCTTTCATTTTCTTTAAGCAAAAGAGGTCTTTTGACTCAAGTAGTTTTAATTCTTTTTTTCTTTTTCTACAAATGCAAAAAAGCTGAATGGCAGGTGATAATGATAGATGTTTGGGACTTCAACAGGAATGAGAAACTGTGATTTCCCTATCCTTGTTTTCCTAAACTACAATTCCCATCATTTTCACTACTAGGGCTGAAGGTGTACTTATGCTACAGATTCTGCATTCTTGTTTATAGGTGTATTTGTATGTATCCAAGGGATTTTATGGAATTGTGTCATTGGAAGGGACCTAGTCCAACCTTTTGCTATGTCCAGGAAAACCAGTTAAACCATCCATGAGAGCTGGCTAGCCACCCTCTTCTTCTGAACCTTTTGACGGAGAATCCACAATTTCCATAGTCAGACTGTCCCACAAATCCTACCATCAGAAAGATTTTCCATAAATTGAAATGAAACCTAGGTTTTTGAGCTAGATCATAGGTAGTCCAATAAATAGATAACTATGTTTAACAATTTTAAAAAAGCGATGTCAATGGAGGAAATCAGATTCACTTAATGACCACATGATTCACTTAACAATGCTGGCAGAAAGGTCATAAAAATAGCATGGCTCACTTAATCACAGCTTTGTTTAGCAACAGTGTCCTAATTGTGGTCGTAAGTGGAGAACTGTCTAGTATCAATGAGTCTTCTACTTACTCAGAAATATATACTTTTAAGAACAATTCATTAAACAGGGCTTTGTGCCAATTCAGGTTTCAACAAGAATGTCCTTGTGTCTCCTACACCTTATTTCAACATTTCTTAGAACAAGAGGGTGAGCATCAATAAAGATGAGCTCAAGTCAACTTCAAAAGCGGTTGAAACAGTTCATAATCTTTGCTGTAATGAAAACAAAGGCGCTTCTGAGCTTGTCGCAGAGCTGAGTACCCTTTATCAGTGCATCAGGTAAACCTCACCTTAAAGCATGGTTTCTTTGCTTAAAAATGCAAAATTCTGTTTGCATTAAACAGAATATTAAGGAAGTGTACAATTTCTGCTTAAAATTAAATGGATTTTAAATCTGTGTTTGTGGAGAGCAGACGTGAAAAATCTGCAGGGTCATCTGGGTAACTATTTCAGAGTCTTGTTGATCTGAGTTTCTGATAAAGGACAATAATAAAGGGAGCAAGTTTCTTACCTTTAGTTTTGCGGAAGAAAATTGATGTGCAACTGGAATAATTCTTGAAAAGACTGCGGAAGGAAGAGAACTAGGCCCGGCCTTTGACCGATTCTAAATTTGATTCTGGAAAACATTATCTGCTTAGCAACTGAAAGATCTATACTGGGAATATGTCAGGCAGTAACTAATTGATTAATTAGGTGATGACTTAATTTCCCACAATGCCCCACAGTAGAGACATTTCCTGCTATCAGCTAAACCATGTCCTGGTCCTACAGTATTTCATCTTTTTCTAGTTGTTTTTTAAAGGCTGTTTTTGCACAACTTGACAGCCCTTGTCCCAAAGGCGCTTTGGGCAACCAGACTTTGTTTTTCCTTGAAGACATTTCACGTCTCATCCAAAAAGCTTCCTCAGTTCTCATTGAAGAAGCTTCTTTAGAACTGAAGAACCTCCTTGGATGAGAAGCAGAACGTCTTCAAGGAAAAACAAAGGAAGTCCAGTTGCCTTTTGAAACAAAGTGTCAGGATTCCGGCGATTGCCCTAATTACATCATGAGCTGCGAACCAAGCTTCAAAAGAAACCAAAAGATTTATTAGGAGTAACATGTCCGGCATTAACCTGTATGAAGCCAACTCTGGCATACGTAATTTACAGTCACCTGTGACCCTGTTTCCCCCCTCCCCTCTGGGTGTCTCGTAAATCAGATTCTCCGATGAGGCACATCTGCTGGGTGTCATCAATCACGTTTCGTGGGCAGAAGATCCAGTAGCTTAGGTACAATCTTTGTAAGATAAGTGTTGGAATGTACTTCTGGTTATAAACTGCTGCCTTGCTCCTTCAGATCCCACCCCCCACCCCCACCCCCCATTTATGGCAGCTCTAAAACAGGCATAGGAATGCTTTACAAGTTGACACAAAGCACCTTTGGGACAACCATGACCATCTCCATGGACTCGATAACCCTTGCTTTACTCAGTAAGCCTGTGGTCCATCCAAAAATGTAACTATAATTTTATCTGACCTTCTGAAGAGAGCCAGTTTGGTCTGGTCATTAAGGTTCTAGTCTAGAAACTATTCTAATCCAACCTTAGGCATGAAAGCCAAGTGGATGCCTCGGCCAATCACCAGGAGACTGTGACTTCTAGTCCCATTTTAGGCATAAAAGCTGGCTGGGAGACCTTGGGCTAGTCATTCTCTCTCAGACCACGATATCAGGCTTGAGGGAGCAAGCCGGTCAGTCAGTTTCTGTCACAACCAACATTCTGTTGATCTAGATAAAAAGCAGAACCTGCACCTGCACTAGGAAAACGCTAGAAAAAAGAACTAGCTTTCTAAACACAGTTTTAAAGTTTAAGGAATGAGAAGAGGCCAGCCTCTTAACCTATCCTCCTTCCCACCCAGCAGGCTATAGACCTGTTGAAATGCAGTTTATTGGGTTCACACAACACAGCCAGCTACAACTCAACCACATTTTATTCCAGCATATGAATCAAGTAGCTTCTTTTGTAGGCCCTTGCTTTCTGTTTTCTCTTCCTCTAATTTCTCTGGGAGTTTTTTTTCCTCTTTTGAGGGAATTGTTTAATATCATTTTGCATTTTATGGTTTTCGGAGTTAAATTGCCAATTTTTAAACTGATTTTTTTTTAAAAAAAACACCGTGCACTGATCTGATTGGAAATAAAAAATAATAGGGAACCTTCTGATAATTGTTCTGATAATGTCCAAGGAATAGTAGATTAAAGATGATGTCATAGATATTGGGGGCATTTGCCTCAGTTTGACATGTCTTGCTCTGCTTCCTGCTGTCCTTAGATTTCCAGTTGTAGCCATGGGGGTATTGAAATGGGTTGACTGGACAGTGTCAGAACCCCGATATTTCCAGCTTCAGACAGATCACACTCCGGTACATTTGGCGCTGTTGGACGAGGTGAGGTTTTTGAACTCTGCTGAGTGACAAGTCAGCCTGGCTTTATCTTTTATATATATGTTTGCCATGATAAAATTTCCTTGCTTCCTTTGAAACAGTGTTTTCCTCAGGGACCTGGATGGCCCCAATCTTTGGGCAATTTTGTAAGACTTTGAAGAGATGGGCATTCCCCCAGGCAATGAAGCTGGGAAGCTAATTCATTAACTGTTGGGGAATCGGTTTATTTTATTGTCTATTGACCCTGGTGTATGCTGTACTTATCATTACTAATATTTTGGATCAGCAAAGTTACAACCATTTGGTTAGCAACTGTTCAAAGTTGCAAAGGACCTGAAAAAAGTGATTTACAACTGGTCATTGCACTTAGGATTGTCACAGCTTTACAACGGTCATGAATTCAAAATTTGGGCATTTGGCAACCGGCATGTATATACAACGGTTACAGTGTCATGTGATCACTATTTCCAGTTGAAGAGAAGCAAAACCTTTTTCAGGCCAGTTCTAAAAATAAGTAGGGAAAACACCACAAGTGGAACTACAAATTTTCATTCCCTGTCTGTTAAATAAGTTCCATTTTTTTAAAAGAAATATTTTATTTATTTCCCAAAATTTTTTAAAAAAACATAATAAAACTATATGCACTGTTATCAACATCAAGACATCTTTTACATTTCCTTACATTTTTCAATATATTGTTACTTATTCCATTACCATTACATCTTAATCTTGTTACAAATCAATATATTTCATCTTACATTTCAATCTTCCCCATAATATATATACTTGTTTATATACTTCCTCATTCTTTTCCTAATTGTCATTTTATTTTCTTTTTATTTCTAAACCACTCATACCAGGCATACCAGGCTCTATAATATATTGAATCTTCTTTGTCTTTTAGTTTCAACATTAGCCTGTCCATCTCTATACAGTCTATTATTTCCTTTATAACCATGCCCTCTGAGGGTACCCTTTTTCTCCTTCCAAAGTTGCACATACGAAATCCTTGCGGCTGTTGGTATATGTAATATAATGTACCTATCTTTTTTATTGCATTTTTGTGTTATTCCTAATAAAAAAAAATTCTGGATTAAATTCAGTTTTCTGATTTATAATTTCTTCTAGACATTGTTTGATTGACACACACAATAAGTTCCATTTTTTATTACATCAAGGGTTTCAGTTTACAGGCTGTGTATGGAGGAAAATTATATCCCTCTGCAAGAGCTTTATTCATACCCTTTGAAAGGTTCTTTTTTAAAAACTTTTAAAAAACATAAAAGTAATCCAGTTTCACTGTATGGGAAAAAAAGTGAGATAAAAGCTATTCTCTTTCACTCTGTGCTTTTAATTCACAGATAATTGTTTTCATACAATCTTTGCAAAAGATTTTTCTGACTTGTACACTAGATTATGCTAATATATTTCCCAGTCTCATCCTGTGGCATACATCTGATTAAGGACCAAATTTTTGTATTTGCCAGAGGGCATAAATCCTAGTGGTCATCTACCTTGATTGGTAACATTTCTAAATTTGGGTTCACTGGCAATCGTATATATTCTTTATTTTAAGTATTCAGGAGTTCTTAGTAAGGGTAGTCCCCAACTTACAGCAAGAATTGAGCCCAAAATTTATGTAGCTAAGTCAGACAGTTCCTAAATGAATTTGGCCCTATTTCACAACCTTTCATGCCACAACCTTTTGTTAAATGACTCACTGCATTTGTTAAGTTAGTAACACAGTTGCTAAGAGAATCTGGCTTTCCAATTGAATTTGCTTGTCAGGTTGCAAAAGATGATCACATGATCCCGGAACATTGCAACCATCATAAATATGAGCCAGTTGCCAAGCTTTGATCACGTGACCTTGCAGATGCTGCAGTGGTCATAACTGTGAAAAATGGTCATGTCACCTTTTTCAATGCCATTGTAATTCCGAATGGTCATTAAATGAATAGTTGTAAGTCGAGCACTACTACGTATTCTACATTTTAAGTTTTGTGCCTCATCATAGCTGTCTCATAATCAAGGTTGACTCAGCCTTCCATCCTTCTGAGGTGGGTAAAATGAGAACCCAGATTCTTGGGAGCAAGATGCTGACTCTAAACTGCTTTGAGAAGGCTGTAAAACACTGTGAAGTGGTATGTAAGTCTAAGCGCTATTGCTATTGTGCATTAATATAAATGCAGAACTTACCTTTTGCGTTTTGCTCTGCAGATCAGCACCTGCCACCAACTGCTTCATCCTCTAGTCTTGCAACTTCTGGTCAAACTGTTTGAGACTGAGCACTCTCAGCTTGATGTCATGGAACAGGTGATGACAACTCAAAAATATCAGATTCTTGACTATTGAGACGTCCTGAAGCTGATTAGTTACTTTAGTTTAGTTTATTGTCATTGCACCTCATACAACAAAATCAAACACCACCTTCAATGCACATCATAACCATGAAAATAAACACAAACACACATCCTTCACACTCCATGCATTGAACCGAAACTCCTAACATTGCACCAACACTGCACTGTACAGCAGAATTCAAAGGAGCTACTGCCCTAGGATAGAAGCTGTTTTTTAGCCTATTTGTCCTTGTTTTTATTATTCTGAACTGTCTGCTAGATGGTAATAGTTCCAAAAAAGGGTTCTCAGGATGAGATGGATCTTTGAGAATGTTTTGAACTTTCTTAATGAAGCTGGAGCTATAAAGCTCTTCCAAAGAGGGGAGAGGGCAACCAATGATCCTCTGGCCAATGACAACCCTCTGGGGTGCTTTCCTATCTGCCACTGTGCAATTGGCAAACCATACAGAGATGCAGTAAGTTAAAATGCTCTCTATGGTGCAGCGGTAGAAGGCCACCAGCAGGTTTTCCTTCAGGTGTTGTTTTCTGAGAAGACTCAGGTAGTATAATATCTGCTGGGCCCTTTTGACCAGTGCTGCAATGTGAGCACCCCAGGTCAGGTCCTCTTTTATGGTAACACCCAGAAACTTAAAACTGGCCACTTGCTCCACTCTGTCTCCATTGATAAGCAAGGCTGAATGTCTGATCTGTTCCTTCTATAGACCACTATAAGCTCCTTGGTCTTATTGGTGTTGAGGACAAAGTTATTGTCTCCACACCATGAAATTAGCTGAAGAGCTGGGGTGGTGCAGTGAATAGAATGCAGTATAGCAGGCTAATTCTGCTGACTGCCAGCAGTTCTGAGTTTGATTCTCACCAGTTTAAGATTTACTCATCCTTCTGAGGTTTGTAAAATGAGAACCCAGATTGTTGGGGCCAATATGCTGACTCTGTAAACCATTTAGAAAGAGCTGTAAAGCACTATGAAGCCGTATATAAATCCAATTGCTATTGCTATTATTAAATTGCTGAAGTGGCTTGCCTGCTTGTAAAATTACCATTCCCAAGGAGAGGAAAGTGTTGGGAATCCTAAAGTTCATACTCTTGAAAGATCTATTACAGAATGGATCTGTAGAAATAATTCAGAATTATTTTTATTTAATGTAAAAAAAAAATGAAGTCAATCGTATTTGAGAGTCTATACTTAATGTAATTGGTTAAGAAAATCATCATGCATTAAAAAGCCTTTTTGTTCTTTTGTATATTGATAAAGAAAGATGCATTCCTGAGTATTGTCTGCAGTTCAGTTAAATACCGAAGATGCTTCAGAGGAAAACTCCATAAATTATATTTCAGTTGAATTTGCTGGTTATGCCCTTCTTTATGTAGTGTTTAAAGAGCCCCAGTTCAAAATTGTATGAAGTCAGAAGGGAGAAACTGTCTTTGTTCTGTTCTGTTACTTACTTCATTTTTCCATGTTGTAATATTTTTCTGTTTTCCTAATAGAAAACTAATAGACTTTTCCCAATAGCCTTACTAGGAAAACAAACACTGCAGCTGTTTTCTTTACCAGTAGAGGGCACTGTGACACAGACTTTTCTTGCTCCCTCTACTGATCAAATAAAAAACACAATATTTTTTTAAATTTGGGGGGAAAGTCACCAGAATAGGTTGAGCCAAAAATACTTAGTGGTGGTAGTGATGATTATTATTTGTTTAGCATATGATGAGAACATGACAAAAGAAAAGTAAACATATACACATATTCATAATAATGACGACAATGCGATATGAATTCACTTGGGTGCTTTCGTTGTCCAAAAGTCACCCCTCAATCAACTTCTTGATGGAAAGAATGGGCGTGATTGTTAAAGGGCTACAAGGCTTCTGTTACCCCTTAAAACTCCAAAATCACTCTATTTAAAAAAATTCCTCAAAAATTTACAAACATTTTGGTCCTGGGCGCAGTGTATTTGTTTTCACTTATGCCATAAACAGGAGAAAACTATTTTCTTATGGAGCCAAGAAAGTAAATTCCATGATGTAATTCTCCTGGGTAGATTTTAGCTTTTATTTTTTCACCTCTGCTGATGTAAAGCAGGACAGAAATTGCATGGGAATAATATTTTCTCCGTTAACAATAGAAATCGCTATACAATTTCACGGACTTCTCTTTTTTCAGCTGGAGCTTAAAAAGACTCTTCTGGACAGAATGGTTCACTTATTGAGCCGTGGCTACGTCCTGCCAGTGGTGAGCTATATCCGGAAATGCCTGGAGAAGTTGGACACAGATATATCTCTGATCAGATATTTTGTGACTGAGGTCAGTCGATATTTGGATAGTTAGAGTTTTAAAATGCTGTTTAGATGGATTGATTTGCACTGGTGTGGTGAAATGTAATCCAGATTCCCAGGAGGGAGGGGCTGCATCCCAGAGGACCAAGAGACAGTTGCGAAGTTTAGATATGTTTGGTTGGATATGTTTGTATATCTTTAATGATGCAAGCAATTGCTTTTGTTTGGCAAGATTTCTGTTTATAAGTGAGGAACAATAAAAGAAAACTACCTAAGAACAGGGGTGTCCAACCTTGGGAACTTTAAGACTTGTGGACTTCAACTCCTGGAATTTCCCAATCAACCATGCTTGCTGGGGAATTCTGGGAGTTGAAGTTACAGGTCTTAAAAGTTGCCAAGGTTGGATATCACTGTCTTAAAAGAACTTCAGACTGTCTTTCTTGGGTTTTGGTATTGCAATAACACTGCCACAAACTGCTTGTGATGTAATTCCTGTGCCCTTTGGGCTTGTTGCCATTCTTAAATTTTTCCTCCCCCTTGGGGAATGGGGAGTGAGGGGGGTTGTTTTTTATTGTGAGTTTTGACTTTATTGTGGGAATGAGTGGGCAGCCATATAAGTTCTCCAAATAAGTAAATCAAATGAATTCGGCAAGATGGATGACAGAATCCAAAAACCAAGAAACACACTTATAAAACTAAGAAACACAATGTTATGACCATTGTAAATTTTATTTACTAGTTTGTTCTCCATTCACTGTTCCTTTTTGAAATATCTTCTTGCTTTCTTTTGTGTAGCAATTTATTTTCAAAATGTTTTAAAATAAAATTATTCAGACCCACTCCCAAAAAACAATGGGAGCTCACAATGAAGCTCACAATCTTTTGTGCTACCTGATTTCGTAGGTACTGGATGTGATTGCTCCTCCCTACACCTCTGACTTCGTGCAGCTTTTTCTTCCAATTTTGGAAAATGACAGCATTGCAGGAACCATTAAGACAGAAGGTGAACATGACCCAGTGACAGAGTTCATAGGTAAATCTTTCTGGCACTGTATTTTTATTTCAAGTTTGCAACGTGTTTACATCCTTAAACACACACATATCTGAAAGAATTTACCTCAAGAACATCTGAGCAGAATCCCTTCTCAGATGCTTTTTCAGCACTAAAAAGGCCAGGTGTTTCTATGACTCTCATGTTTTCAGGGTGTTTGGACTGCACAGAACACGTTTCCACAGTAAAAAGAAAAGTCCAAGATGGGAGCCATGATGCTACAATTAAACTCTGCACATTAAAAAGGGAAGGAGCTTCCATCAAACCTTTGTGGCTTCCATCTTGACTTTTGATTGTGGATATTCCTGAAGATATGTAAGCATCTTGAATTAAGGCTGAGCTGGTAGGAAGAGAAGTGTGTTAGTTTATAGCAATAGCACTTAGACTTATATACCACTTTATAGTGCTTTACAGCCCCCTCTAAGTGGTTTACAGAGTCAGCATATTGCCCCCAACAATCTGGGTCTTCATTTTACCCACCTTGGAAGGATGGAAGGCTGAGTTAACCTGGAGCCTGGTGGGATTTGAACTACCAAATTGTAGGCAGCTGGCTGCAGAAGTAGCTTGCAGTACTGTACTCTAACCACTGTGCCACAGAGGCTCCCTATGGTCTTGAGATACCATTTTTAATAGTGTGGTCCTACCACCCCTGGGAATCACCCAAGACTGTCAGGAATCCTGGAAATCAGAATCATTTGCCAGCCTACAATACTTAAATCTCATCAAGAGACACAATAGCAACCGTGAATGCATCCATTTTAATTTTGCAGTATATTTATTATAGCTGCCCACTCTAGCAGACATTGGGATATATTATACTGTATGTGACTGTGGACAACTGTGGAATATTTTACAGGAATAGATTAAAGTGTTGAAGAATGCATGCAATCAGACCCTGCTTTCTGCTTGAATCAAAAGATTTCGGCTCATAAAATTTTGTTCCAAGTCAACTTGTCTTGTTTGTCTTCTTTAAAGCTCACTGCAAATCGAATTTCATCATGGTCAGCTGAAGAAAGGGGGAAACTCCACATCCAGAAGTCATGGTGACCAGGCCCATTTTGTGTCACATAAAGAAATTTCAAATGGTTTGCTGATAGTTTTCAGGTTAAGTAGGAACTCAACGCTGAACAATTTTACTTGCGTAGAAAGCAATTACTGGCACAGATTGCATCAATACTTCAAACCTTGGTCCTCTTGAAGAACTCAAAAGTCGGTGTAGTTTACGTGCTCCATGTATATGACCCAGTGAAGTATGATAGCCATGATATTCTTAAGAAATTCATTGTTTAGTATATGACTGGTTACTTCTAGAAAGTAGAGCTGACATCTTTCTGTGTTCCAGTCAGTTTTGTAGACTGAAAAAACAGTGTAATAATCTCTCAGACTTGGTCTCATTCTTGACAATCCTATAAACATGTGGTGAAAATATTTATCAGATATGGCCCATCGGAAAACACCCTTTCGCAAACCTTCAACCTGGCCATCCTTACATATGTTGGGTCTACAGAGCCCATCCTTTGGTGGATCCCCAGCCTGGATAAATCTCCTTACGTCTTTATAAAATTGTAGCTCGTAAATCAACCATCACGGATGATTGTTGAGAAACAGACCTCTGTTTAGCATCTGTTACATTCGAGTTCTGAATTAATTTTTTAAAAAAGAAAATAATTTGTACATCACAAATATTTATGTTTGTGAACCCTAGCAAAGAAATATAGGTAGTGTGTCAAGGTGTTCTTTTAGGAGAAAATATTACAAAATTAACCATTATCAGTAAGTTTCATTACTTTGACAGAAATACATATATTTGTTGTTACATTTCTCTAAATGCATAGCATATACAGTAATGTATAACTTTTTCAGATCTGTCTTCTTGTTACATATCAGATGAGTGAAAAGTATGACAGCTTGTAATTTTTAATAAATTTTCTTTTGGGTAAAAAATGTTGCGCCTGTGGAATGTAGTCTTCACTGTTTCAATTTGCAAAGCAAACAATGACACTGGGAAAAATAACTGAAAAGATTCCGTACAGTTTTTAATAAGTTGAATAGAGAAATAGACATCAGTTTTCTTCTTACTTATTGGCTGACAAAATGTTGAACTATCATGTTACTGAATTTACTGGGTCTTGTGAACCTAACCAAATGGAAATTATCAGTAATCCAGGTCATAACTGTCTCAGAGGTGTTTTTTTCCAAAACCAACTGGACTGGACTTTTTCTTTTCCTTGAGGAAGAAGAAGACGCTTCACTTTTCATCCAAGAAGTTTCATCTTTTGGGCTGGATGGTGGGGGCAGGGGATGGAAGGATTCATTCTGACCATTAGTCCTATTTTAGGTATCAAAGGTGGCTGGATAACTGTGCCTGTCCCTCTCAGCTCCAGGAAGAAGATGAAATGCATGTGAGAAATCTCCAGAATAGAGTAGAACAGGAATAGAAGCAGAATAGAGCTGGAAGGGACCTTGGAGGTCTTCTAGTCTCAACACCTTGCTCAGGCAGGAAGACCTATACCATTTCACACAAATGGTTGTCCAATCTCTTCTTAAAAACTTCCAGTGTTGGAGCATTTACAACTTCCAGTGTTGGAGCATTTACAACTTCTGGAGGCAAGCCATTCCATTGATTGTTCTCCCCGTTCTTCTTAGTTCTAGGTTGCTTCTCTCCTTGATTAGTTTCCATCCATTGCTTCTTGTCTTGCCCTCTACCCTTTGAGTAGAGTAGCCAGCTTTTAGGGAGGTATCTAGCGTACCTTGGTGAGAGAAGCAAGTGCTCCATGCTCCTTGGGTGTTACAATTGTGCATGGAAATATTCGGCCAAAATTTGATTGCACTGAAGGATATAGGTAGTCCTCAAGTTACAACAATAATGGAGCCTGCCTACTACAGTTCTAAATTGTAACAATTGTGAAATGGGTTAGTCATGTGACTGACCCAATTTTACAAAAAAATTTTTGCAGTAGTCATTAAGCAAACCAATCATTCATCATTGGTGTGCTTTTGCTGAAAACTGGAAGAAACTCCTTGTTTGTTTGTTTTTTTTACAAAATTATTGTAAAACACAAGACATATGAACATGGGACATTGCAAATGGCCATAAATGTTCTGGAATTTTGAATCTGGGTCATAAGTGCACTTTTTCAGGTTGGTGGTAAGCCAAGCTCTATATAATATCTGGCCATTATCACTTGGCCTCTAGATGCTGCTATATTTGATATATAGGCCATGAGGTATTGTTAGAATCTTGAAATATCAGCACTTTTGTGTTATATAGATTTATTAAGGCTGCTCAGTAGCTTATAAAAAGGTGACTGGAAGTCTTTGTTTAGATTAGAATAAAATCAATATGATTAATCATTTTTTATTTTATAGAACAACTTTATTGCAAGGATCTCAGGAAGGTTTGTCTATCAAGGACAATGTGCAAGCAACCTAGCCTACACTTCCTTACCTGTCAGCCTAGGGTTTAGTCTATCCATTCACCACAAAGAGTAGGAAATTTGACATCCATATTATTTTCAGATAATAATTTACGAACTCTGCTCCCCAATTGTTACATTTTTCAAAAGAATTAAACATGATTATTTGTATTTATATATTTACTTATTTGATTTTATTTCTATAGCTGTCCATCTCAAGTGAGTCTGGGTAGCGTACATAATAAAACATTAAAATAATTTAAAAGTACAAAATATATATTGCATCAAGTAAAACTGCTACTATGGATGTTAGCATAGCCAGGAATGGAGTCATTAACACATTTGGTCTCCAAGACTGGACACACAATTTCACAGTTGTGTGAAGGCCCAACAGTAATGAAAGACCAACAGGGTTGGGGTCATCCTGATACCTGAAGGGAGAATCTTCCGGATGGCCCTAGAAGGCTCTTCTCATGGTTTCTGCTAGGTGACATTCCTTGGCTAACGGGACCTGCAACATGTCCAACCTGTCCGACTGAGTTGGATGGGTAAAAATGATTGGGAGAAAATGGTCCCGAAGGTAACCCTGCCTCAAACCGTGTAGGGCAGGGGTGTCACCCTGGAAATAGCGAAGGACCGGCCCGCGGTCCTTCTGCCAGCATAAATGGAGTTCGCGAGGGCCACATCTGCCCCCTGAGCTCCATTTTCGCTGGCAGAGCTTTGAGGAGGCCATCACAACCAAAAACGGAGCTCACAAGCCTGTTTTCACAGGCAAAGCACTCAGGCCACCACAGGTACTCCCTGACACTGTTGTCATGCTGGCCACACCCCCTCCTCCTGAAGTCAAATATAACTCTGATGCGGCCCTCAATGAAATCGAGTTTGGTTTGAGACCCCTGATGTAGGGCTTCAAAGTGCTTGAATTGCACTTGGGAATATACTGGTAAACAATGCTACTCACAAAGCAGTGGTGCTATATGTGTTGAATATCTTGACACCCTTTACTCCCCATGGAGCTGCATTCTCTACCAGTTGGGAGTTTCAGAATGCTCTTCGAGGGAAGCCCCATTTAGAGCTCATTGCCATAGTCCAGAAGAGAAGTCATGAGGGCATGAGTGACTGTGAGCAAAGCCTCCCAATCCAGACACAGGCACAACAGGGACATCACCCTAAGGTGTGCAAAGGCCCTCCTGGCCATGGCTGCCACCTGCTTTTCTAGCAGAAGCCGTGAATCCGAATGCCATCAAATTAAGGACTCCTGGTGAAAAACCTTATCAGAGGAAGAAAGGCCCAAAGACCCAAAGCCACTCTGTCGTGTTTGGCCCATTGTGCCCCATAGGGACTCTTACATTCTCCCAGCACTGAGACACGAAATCCATGGCATCTTTCAGGCATTCCAGAAGGGAGATAGAAAGTTTGTATTCTGATACCTTACCACAAACTGTTGGATTACCTCATCCTGCAAGGCCTCATTCATGTGTCAACTGGGAGAGGAAAGAGAACTGAGCCCTGGGGCACCCACAGAGTAAGGGCTGTGGGCTACATCTTCCCCCTCCCCACAAAATCAACTGGAACTGACCCCAGAGGAATGAAGAGACCAAGACAGTGTCATTCACCAGTCCGGAAGGATGCCATAACCGATGGTATTGAAGGGTGGTGAGATGTGATTTTGCTTCCATGCCCTGGGAGTAGGAAGCCCATCCTGCTCCCAGCAGAGATAATCTAAGGAGCACATAGATGCAGTTTCACTCCCATATCCCGGCCCGAACCCCGACTAAAAAGGATAAAAGCTTAAACCGCAGCTCACTTCCATTTGAAAAACAGTGCCAGGTTTCCTCAGCAGAATCAGTGCATTCATCTTGATAATTTATGAAAAATCTTTAATAGAAAAAAGAGGTTGAAAACTCAGTTTAATTACATGTCCATAGGTTGCCAGCCAACCCTGCAGAAAGTAATTTTCCCTTTCAAAAGCTTAAAAAAAAAAGCCTAGTTGAAAAAGTTCTTGCGCAAGAATTCAAGGTATAATGGGGTCTCCGTATGTGCACTGCTCTTCAACCGCCAGGTTGTAGTCTGCTCCTTTCCCACCTTTATACGTACTTGTCACAATGCGCAGCCAGCCCTTTTCACCCTGGAATTACAAACACGGGCACATCACAAAAGAATTCTGGCCCAACCCTCATTCTCATCTTACAGCTTTGTTCAAAAATGCCGCTTAAACCTTGATTATGCCTAGACTTGCGAAAAAGGTGCCAACAATGCAAGCAGCCACTTTTGATGGTGAGCTGGAATAATCAGATGCACTGGGTATCAAGACCTCACCTCCTCCTTGTACCTTCCCTGCTTTTGTGATGGAATGCAGAAAGGAAGGGGGTCCCCAGAAGGGAGGGGTTGCGTTCCAGAGGAGTAAGAGGCAACACAGTCCAGATCTTATGGTGTGAGAGAAAGAGGATGTAGACAGTCCCTCCCTAATAGTTCATAAAGAAGATTCTGGTAGATTCTTCAGTCTGGCAGGAATTTGTCTCTAGGTGTGAAACAATAAAGAACTCAGCTTGGAATAATCCCCACGTGCAATTCTGAGTATTGGCCCCAACAGCATTGCTGAATCTGAATTGCACAGCTCTCCCTGGCCACGACTCCACCAGCATATTTGTGAGAAAGTCTGGTGTCCATGAGGATGGAGACATCATTCTGAAGATCCTCTTTAAGCAACACAGAGGATAAAGTAGTTCCTGCCATCTCTCATGGTGGCTTCTTTTGGTTTCAGGGCTTAACATACAGTAATAATAAAGAGCCCTGAGACTTGGTTGCCATTCAAGAGCAGTGGTGGTATTCTACCAGTTCAATGCCGAGCCAATAGCAGCGATGAGCAGTGGAGACAGAACCGTTCTCTCTGCTGGCTCTGCTGTTGGGCCCACCCATCCGCCCGGGCTCCCATACTCACCTTTATCCTCTGAATTTGAAGCGCAGCTGCTTTGCACGGCACAGAATAGCGCTGATTGTGCAGGCTTGCAGGTGAGTTAGAACGCCACTGCGCCTGGGCAAAGTGTGCAATTGGCGCATACACGCAAAGTGTGTGCACGTTCGCAAAGTGCACCCACCAAGCCACGCCCACCAAACTGGCCGCTATACTGGCTGGAGAATTCTGGGAGTTGAAGTTCACAAGTCTTAAAGTTGCCAAGTTTGGAGACCTTTGGCCTAAACAGACCTATCCTCTGGCTCCACAAAAGTTCCTATATTCCAGCACAGCCCAGTAACCCCCAGTTTCTCATCTTATATTTTCCATCCTCTTTTCCAGGGGTGGGATTCATTTTTTTTAACAACTGGTTCTGTGGGCATGGCTTAAGTGGTAGGCGTGGCTTGGTGGTGATGTGATTTGGGTGGACATGGCTTGGTGGTCATGTGACTGGCTGGGTGTGGCCAACTCAATATCACTCACATCGAGGCACGCATCTCCTTGCCTGGCCTCTCATGACTATGGAGATGCTGCAATAGTCATAAGTGTGAAAAATGGTCATAAGTCACTTTTTTCAGTGCCATTGTAACTTTGAATGGTCCCTCCACACAAGCAAAGTACCAGCAAAGGAGGGGGAAAAAACTCTGGAGAAGTTCCTGAGACAGGAAGTCTGCCAAGAATGTAATAAGGGTTAATGGAGAGGCAGTTTCTGTAAGCAACACCAGAATGTTTCCTTCCTGCCTTCCTTACAGGATTAGGCCAGTCATTTCTTCTAACAGTTGGTTCTCCGAACTGCTTAGAATGTTAACAACCGGTTCTAGCGAATAGGTGCGAATCTGTAGAATCCCACCTCTGCTCTTTTCATCAAAAGGCCCTTGTGAGATTCCGAAGAACGTCTTTGTTACTTAAGGAATCATTTAATGCAACTAACATGAAGAGTCCTGGAGGATTTATCTCTTTGGTTTCATGGGCAGCCCTGGGAATTAATTAAAGCAGATCTGACGTAATGATTTTGTGGTCACAACTGCCATCTTCAGTTTTTGCACACTCATAATGCAAACACATACACACACACTCCCATGCTTGTGGACACCCTGCTCCTCACCTATCTATAGTGCCACTGCTGGTTTCTATGCCATTTCTTATTCAGGAGACAAAAGCTGGAATTTTAGTGATCTAATCAAGATCACATACCAACATGCCCTGATAGAGACCAGATCAAATACTACAACTGATTTAATTTCATTTAAATTTGCTGTATCTGGACTTTCTTGGCATGTATTTAAGCATTTCCTTCTTTTGTCACACTCAGAATTACTACTTGCTGAAAATTTTTGCAGATTTCCATAGGTGGCAACCAAGAGCTTGGTATAGTTCAGGGGTAGGGAAACTTGGCTCTTTCATCACTTATGGACTTCAACTCCCAGAATTCCTGAGTGAGCCATAAAAGGTTCTCTATCCCTGGCCTACTGGTTTTTCAGTTGTGGGGGAAATCCATTTTTGA
>NW_020769316.1:9435219-9453475 GCF_900518735.1 Pseudonaja textilis | reverse complement strand
TCAAAAATGGATTTCCCCCACAACTGAAAAACCAGTAGGCCAGGGATGGGGAACCTTTTATGTCTCACTCAGGAATTCTGGGAGTTGAAGTCGATAAGTGATAAAAGAGCCAAGTTTCCCTACCCCTGGTATAGTTTATGAAGAGTAAAAATAATCTCTGCCCTGAAGTGAAACATACCACTCTAACCATCCTCAAAGCTTTTTTTCCTTAAAAGAAAGATCTGCTTACCCATGGTTCGCCCCATGAGTTGCGGACAATCCAATATTCAGTTCCATCTTCCACACCCCAACCAGCAACAGAGATAATGTGGTTGATGAAAGATGAAGAGTGATATTCAGTATAAATTCCTCCGGTATAGTTTTCCAGGCCTGAGGTAGCCATGATCCCACAACTGTTTAAATTACATGAAATTAGAAGGTTAGCAAAGTAAACAAGGCTGAAATGTGTGCAGTTATCACAGAAGTGAAGGGTTCCCAACTAGTTTCCAAATTAGCTAGGTGGCCTCAAGTAATATATCATGCACAATGATACTTGCTGTGAGCCAATCATGGATTTGAATAGACCTAGGAGAGAAATCGAACTTGTACATTTCTAGTGAGATACATATAAGTTATAACCTTAACCTGTTACCAAAGGACTACCTAGTCCTTCACATATATTCTCCAAGAACTCCCTCAAAGTACTAATGCTGGAGGGAGGGGAGACAAAATAGGTCAAATTCCCCCTCTCCAAGCCCCCACTAAACTTTAATTTCAGACTCCACCTTTAGGGAGTTAAATAAATAAAATAATGGGGGAGGATTTTTCCAGCTGGTGGCAGAGGAATTCTGGGAGTTGAAATCCACACATCTTAAAGTTGCCCTGGGTGGGAAACTTGGCTTTAAACAATTTTTTCTCCTCCAGTGAACCAACATTGCTATCCACACCTACTTCAATCACATCACTTCAACTTGCCACATGAATCTTTCTGAGCCATTAAAACTTATGTTCACTCCGGTACCTGATGGGTCCATTTGCATAGATTTCCACCATCATTTTCTCTCGACCGCTCACAGATCCATAATCTCCCACTTTCCAGAGGGTGTAATTTTTTATCACGTGGCATTCCCCAAAGGTGGTACACGTTCCGCATTGGTTAAATTTCTTGCAGTCTTCAAAAATAATTGCACAAGATAAATGGAAACAGCCGTTTATTTTCTCAGGCTAGCCTACTACAGGCCCTCGAATTATGACCCCCCCAATAGAGCCCAAAATTTCAGTGGCTAAGGAAGACAGCTGTTAAGTGAATTTTGCCCCATTTTACAACCTTTCTTGCTACTGCTGTTAAGTGAATCACTGCAGTTGTTAAGTTTGTAATACGATTGTTCAGTGAATGTGGCTTCCTCCTTGACTTTGCTTGTCAAAGGATCACAAAATGTGATCAAATATCTTTGGGACACTGCAACTGTCATTAGGACATGCCAGTTGCTAAGCATCTGAATTATGATCACATGACCATGAGATACAACAGTCCTAAGTGTAAAAACCAATCGTAAGCAACTTCTTTCAGTGCCGCTGTAACTTTGAATAATCACTAAACAAATGGTTGTAAGTCAAAGACTGCATTTATCTGCCATCTCAAATTATGAAATGAAGATTCCTTGCAGGGCACCTCATTATTCTTATTCCACTTCCCATATATTTCCACTGAATAATGAAATGTGGGAATTATAAAACAAAATACAAAACTGGCAAGCGTAAAATGATATTATAAACAAATCAATTCCCCCCCCTCAATTTTTTTTTAAAAGCCAGGAGGTTTGTGTCATATGATTTTGTGTCATAATAATTTTCAAAGTAAATCCATCATCAAATTTCTTTCCAAAAGAGGAGAGATAGAATCCGGCTTCACACTATGTGGGAAGAGAACTCCACAACTGGGAAGTGGTGGGAGGGAAGAGAGGTGGCATTCAGCAGATTCTGACCAGTTCTGGAGAACCGGTAGCGGAAATTTTGAATAGTTCAGAGATCCGGCAAATCCCACCTCTGACTGGCCCCGCCCCCATCTATTCTCTGCCTCCCGAGTCCCAGCTGATTGGCTGGGTCTTCTTTTGTTGCCCTGCAAAGGAGAACGGAGCTGGAAAGCAGGTTAGTGGGGTGGGGAGGGAATGGAGATTTTGCAGTATCCTTCCCCCAGGAGTGAGGAGGGAATGGAAATTTTACAGTATCCTTCCCCTGCCACGCCCACCAAGCCACACCACACCACGCCCACCAAGCCCCGCCCACGGAACTGTGAGGGAAGGTCCTATGATCCACTGATTGGACTTTAGGTAAAGGTGGAAAAGAGAGCTGGGTCTTCAATGCGAATCTGAAGTCCTAGGCCAGGGCTGTCAAACTCCCGGCCCATGGGCCATATGCATCATGCGCTGGCCACACCCTCGCCCGGTTTAGCGAAAGGGGAAAATGTCCCAATATGTCACATGATGCTGCAGTGACAATGTAAGTTTGGCACCCCTGGCCTAGGCACATTCTGCTAAACAAAGCTAATGTGGATTAGAGTCCATTTTTTAGTACAAACTATGTGAATTGAAAAATGATGAATACATCTTGTCTCAGCAATAAAAGAATTGCTGGTTTAAAGCTGGCTACTCTCCTTTTAGCCATAGTCAAATTTGGAAGTAACATATTTATAAAGGCAATTATAATTTGGAATTTGGAAGTAATATATTTATAAAGGCAATTATAATCTTTTAATGAAACAATTATCAAAACTTTTGGATGTCACTAGACAATCCATTGAGTCATCATTTCAGAGATACTTCCTTACCTAAAGAGAGAAACACAGTGACCAGAGAAAGTCAAAACAGCGGTGGAAGCAAAAGCAACAGAATCCATTCTAAATTCTTTACTAAGCAGTTCAATGTACATTCAATGTTTTATGTGCTTGAAGGTCAATTTTGTAATCAGCCTGGCTACCTTTGATGGATGCAAATTAGTTCCAACTAATCTGAAAGGGGTTTAGATAAATAACATGGGCATTGGGGAGCTAACAGCCAAACTATCTCACCCTTTGTGGATACATTACCACAGCTGCTCAATTTCATTTTCCAACATCAGTAGTATAGGTTTTTTTTCCAATGCCTTTAAACACCGCTGCCTTAATACGTTGGGTGAGCAGGAAGGACAGGAGTTGTACTCCAAGACTTTGGCAGAATATCTCATTGGAGAAGACATCGTGAAATTTACAACTTTTGCCAAATTGGGGTGATTGTTATTACCATTCTTTAGAAGTAACAATCATAGTCTCATGTCATTAAATGAGGCATGTAGGCTAGTAAGCGTTGGCGTCCATTGCAAGGCCAATACAAATGATGGTGGGTTGAAATTCCCTTCCCTTTTTCGGAGCCCAACTCATACACATGGTTGCTCTGATCATACACACCTTGGTCTTTAGCTTGATAATTGTTGCAGGTTTCATCCGGGATGCCGTGTTCATGAGCATATTGCCATACGCCACTGTCGTCCCCACCTTCACAAGATCCAGCATTGGCACAGTCAATCACATTTTGAACAGAGAGATACGCTGAGGGCCAGGCCCCTTTCTTCTTGATATTTATGCGGTCTAAGAGAGAGAGAGAGAAACAAGCTTTGAAAAGAACAAAAACTGCAACCCTTCTAAGCCACAGACTGAGTTCCCACGACATGCTAAGCCAAGGCAAAATATTTTTCTTTGAGGTCCTTGGTGGTCTCTGAACTCAGCTGTTTTCTTGCAAATGTTTTATTACCCAACTAGGTAACGGTGCATGTTTTACTTTGATTTGACTGTGGCTTGGTGTGTGTTCTGAATTCAGCCGCATTTTGTCAGGCCAAGCCAGATCACTTTTATTGTAATTTATTTGCAATCTGCAACACAGCAAGCCATGACTTAATTCAAACCTAGTCATGAAGTAGAGATTGTCCAGGTCTGATTTATGTAATACAGGAAAAAAAAAATGATTCTCCATTCCATTTTCCTTTCCTGCCACTCACTATTTGTACCAGACCTTAAATTCCAATTTTAAAAAAATGGATCCTAGAAACCTGCTTTTAGCTCCATAAAGTGACCACATGAATTCCTTCCCTTTTAAATCTCAAATGTTCTTTCATTTTTCTCTTCAATAAGATCATCCTGGCCAATTCAGTCCTTTACCACAACCATTTCTCATTGTCCATTGTCTTTTAATATGGCAAAACTTTGGCCAAGAACCTGAGCAACGTTGAACCTGCTTAGTACATAGGTAAGAGTCAGAAAAAGACTGTAGGCTAAAGCAGTGTTGAAAAGAAATGCTCAGTGGACGACTGTGACAAATGGCTTCCATGCCACTACCAAGAAAGCAATAGCAATAGCATTCATATATAGCTTCACAGTGCTTTACAGCCCTCTCCAAGCTGTTTACAGAGTCAGCCTATGGCCCCCAACAATCAGGGTCCTCATTTTACCCACCCTGAAAAGGATGGAAGGCTGAGTCAACCTTGAGCTGGTCAGGATTGAACTACCGGCAGTCAGCAGAATTAGCCTGCAATACTGCATTCTAACCACTGAGCCACCAGGGCTCTCTAAGAAATCAATGTGGATGTGAAATTACCAGGAGTTGAACTCAGCTTGAAGGAGACTTTGCCTCCAATCAAGAGGCAGAAAACAGCACAACTGACTCAAAGGTAACACCAATGAGAGAAGTCCTCCAGCTCTCATTCAGTATTGCCCAACCTCAAAAGGCACAACCACATTTTCAAAAGGAAACACTTAATTTGATTTGAAAGGCAGATTGTGGTGTGAGGTGTAGTGACTAAGATTTCTTTTTTTAAAAAAAAGACATCTATGCATTTCCCCCCTTGAGATTTGTGATTCCCAGTGCTCAGAGGGAGGCCTCCCCACTAGATATTCCGTACCTGCTAGAGCACTGGTGCTGCCGTGAGCCCAGCAGGAGCCACAGTATTGGGGAATGTGCTGGTTTCGGGTGGTGCTTGCGTAATTGACGCCATCTCTGTTTCTCCAATCCCAGCTCTTGGGCAGCTCAGAGATATCCAAGTATTCATGCGGACGAGGATAGGTTCTTTCAGGGGGAGGAAAGAATAAGGAAAGTTAACTTTCTGCGAGCAAAGGTAAGAGGGTGATTTCTCAGTGCTTGCTCTGATTTATAACCAAGCCTATCCAGGGGTGGGCTGCTGGAGCTTCGCAGGGGTTCGAGAGAGCCCCAAGCTAAAATTCTGTGCAATTCAGAGAACCCCCAAATCCCGCTCCTGGCTGGCCCCGCCCACCCTGCCCCACCCCACCAAGGAGTCCCCACGCGGCTCATTTTGGATGCAGGTAAGTGCAGGGCGCGCGTGAAGGCTCAGAGAGGATGAAAAATAGGCCTCCTGGAAGTTCGGGAAGGCCGGAAATGGGCCCGTTTCCAGCTCCCAGAGGGCCTCTAGAGCCCAAGGAGGCTGTTATCGCGGAAAGCCTCCGGAGCCTGGGGAGGGCAAAAATGCCCCCCCACACACACACTGTGGTGCAGAAGGCCGGCTAGGCCATGCCCACCATGGCCACACCTACGCCCCGGGCAGAGAACCCCTTGCTAAAATTTTTAAAGACCACCCTTGAGCCTATCCTAGTCTGAACAGCGTATATAATTCTCACTTTATTTGATCCTCTGGCTGTTTGTGAAATAACTTCGGCAGACAGGAAGTGACTTTATCACGAGGTGCCTTTTTCCCTCGGAATTCTGATGACCTCAACTACTTTCTAAAGTGATGAGATGAACTCTGTTCTCCTGCCTGTTTTGCAAAACTCCAGAAGGGGGAGGGGGGAACATCTCGGGACAGCAAAATTTTAACGCAGCAACATTTGCAAAGGGATAGAAAGGAGAGAGGCCAACTGGCCCACTCCGTGTTTTGAATAATATGATCCATAATACCCAGCAGCCATGCTGGCTGAGAAAGATAGGTAATGTAGCTTAATTATCCCAAGGAGGAGAAAGCTGTAAAAACAAGCTGCAAATGCATTGTGTGTTATCAACAGTGTGCAACTCAGAAGGATCAACGATGGGCAAATATATGTTTCATGGAAAAAGCAGAACCCCAAGAAGGCCCAGCCTGCTTGGTAGATAGACCCGGGGCACTTGACAACAAAGAATGTTCTTTCTGCGCCAACTCAGAAAGCTCAAACTGGCTAAGAAGCTGCTAATACAGTTCTACAGAGGAATCATTGGGTCTGTCATCTGCACCTCTATAACTGTCTAGTTTGGCTCTGCAACCCAACAGGACAGACACAGACTTCAGAGGATAATTAGGACTGCAGAAAAAACAATTGCTGTCAACCTGCCTTCAATTGAGGACCTGTATACTGCACGAGTCAAAAAGAGGGCTGTGAAAATATCTACAGACCCCCTCACATCTTGGACATAAACTGTTTCAACACTTACCCTCAAAACGATGCTATAGAGCACTGCGCACCAGAACAATTAGACACAAAAACAGTTTTTCCCCCGAGAGCCATCACTCTGCTAAACAAATAATTCCCTCAACACTGTCCAACTATTTACAAATTCTGCACTAGTATTACTATTAATCTTCTCATCCTGATCGCCCATGCCCTCCCACTTGTGACTGTATGACTGTAACTTTGTCGCTTGTATCCTTGTGATTTTTTATTGACTGTTTCCTAGTATGATTTGATTGCTTATTGTACCCTGCGACTATCATTAAGTGTTGTACCTTATGATTCTCGACTCTTTTATGTATACTGAGAGTATTTACACCAAGACAAATTCCTTGTGGGTCTAATCACACTTGGCCAATAAAAGAATTCTATTCTATTCTAAAAAGAAAGCTAATGTAGGAAATACTAGGGTGTGGCTAGTTTGCATTCTGATGATTCCCATGAATTAGCACTTCCTTCGGAATCCTTCTTCCCTATTTCTGTTCTCATGAATTATTAGATAATCCTCGACTTACTCATTTAGTACAACAGTATTTAAAAACATGACTGATGACTGTTTTTCATACTTATGACCATGGCAGCATTCCCATGGTCACATGATCAAAATTTGGATGCTTGGCAACTGGTTCATATTTATGACGGTTGCAGCATCCCAGCGTCACTGATCACCTGTTGTGACCTTCCGACAAGCAAAATCAATGGGGAAGCCGGATTCACTTAACAACTGGGCCCTCACTTAGCAACTGCGTTGATTTACCTAGCAATTGTGTCAAGAAAGGTCGTAAAACGAGGCAAAACTCATTTAACAACTGTCTCGTTTTCCAGCAGAAATTTGGGGTTCTATTCTGGTCATAAGTTGAGGACGATCTGTACTGTAAAGAGAGTTAAATGCTGAACACCATCGTCAACAAATATCAAAATGATGTAACCAGGTATTACTCCATGCCTGAGGAGCAGATGCTAGTCTAAACTCTAAGAGTCTTTTCCATGACTGACTGTCCCCCTGTCCTTACCCAAGAGACAGACGGACCCAATGCTAACCCCCTTTTTTTCTGGGGTATCTCCATTAGGTTGACTTCAGCAGTCCCCAGACCAGAGGTGGTATTCAGCAGGTTCTGACCAGTTCTGGAGAACCGGTAGCGGAAATTTTGGGTAGTTCGGAGAACCGGCAAATACCGCCTCTGTCTGGAGGCTTTACAGTATCTTTCCTCTACCATGCCCAACAAGCCACACGCACAGAACCGGTAGTTAAAAAAATTGAACCCACCATTGCCCCAGATCATGAATGAGAGTCAGACTTGGCTGCACAGCTATTGAAGTAGCCTTTCCTTCCATATGTAGCCATCAAGGGCTCAGCCTCAAGATATATACAGTTGTTCCCTCTTACCAACTGTGCATGGCTAGTCTAGTGAAGAGAAGGACCAGGGGAGAAAAGATAGCAGTCTTCCAATATTTCAGGGGCTGCCACAGAGAGAAAGGGATCAAGCTACTTTCTAAAGCACCTGAAGGCCAAACAAAGAATAATGGATGGAAACTGAACAAGGAGAGATTTAACCTGGAAATAAGGAGAAACTTTCTGACAGTGAGAACAATGGAAGTTATGGGAGCACCATCACTTGAGACTTTCAAGAAGAGATTGGACTGCCATTTGTCAGAAATGGTGTAGAGTCTCCTGCCTGGGAAGAGGGTTGGACTAGATGACCTACAAGGTCCCTTCCAACTCTGATTATCTGTTATCTGTTACCAGGAGGGAAATAAGGTGAGGACAGTGATCTGGAACAAGGGGCAAGAGAACCAATTTCAGGCTGGATAGGAGATTTTTTTTTTTTTTTTTGCTGACAGCAAGGATTGGTTGAGAGAACTATAAACTGGAGGTGGAGAGACGCCCTTAGGAAACTTCACAGCTGTAAAGTTTTTAATCTGCTATTTTATACTTCAACCAGGGATGGGCTTCAAAAACTTTAGCAAGAGGTTCTCTGCCCGGTTGCTGGGTGGGTGTGGCCATGGTGGGCATGGCCTAGTGTGCACCACAGCCGGGGTGGGTCACTGTTGCCCTCCCTGTGCTCAGGAGGCTTTCCTTGAGCCTCCAAGAGGGTGAAAAAGGGCTCCCCGGGCTCTGGAGGCTCTCTGGGAGCCGGAAACAGGCCCATTTCCGGCCTTCCCGAACTTCCAGGAGGCCCATTTTTCACCCTGCCTGAACCTCCACACACGCCCTACACTTACCTGCATTCAAAATGGCCGTGTAGGGACTCCTGGGAGGGGTGAGGTGGGCGGGGCCAGTCAGGAGTGGGATTTGGGGGTTCTCCAAACTGTGCAGAATCTTAGCCAGGGGCTCTCCCAAACCTCTGCAAACCCCCAGCAGCCCACTCCTGACTTCAACTTATAAGAAGCTGCCTTCTGTGATGGATTCATCCAGCTCTGACCAGGGGTGAGATTCTACCGGTTCGCAGCTATTCGCTAGAATCGGTTGTTAACATTCTAAGCAGTTCAGAGAACCGGTTGTTAGAAGAAATTACTGGCCTAATCCTGTAAGGAAGGCAGGAAGGACACATTCTGGTGTTGCTTACAGAAACTGCCTCTCCATTAACCCTTATTACATTCTTGGCAGGACTAGACTTCCTGTCTCAGGAACTTCTCTGGAGTTTTTTCCCCCTCCTTTGCTGGTACTTTGCTTGTGTAGAGTGACCATTCAAAGTTACAATGGCACTGAAAAAATTGACTTATGACCATTTTTCACACTTACGACTGTTGCAGCATCCCCACAGTCATGAGAGGACAGGCGAGGAGATGCGTGCCTCGATGTGAATGATATTGAGTTGGCCACGCCCAGCCAGTCACATTACCATCAAGCCATGTCCATCCAGTCACATGATCACCAAGCCACTCCCACAGAACCGGCTGTTAAAAAATTTGAATCCCACCCCTGGCTCTGACCCATCTTCACCCCCCCCCAATTTTTTTTTCACTCTGGGCAACTTCAAGTTGTGTGGACAACAAACCGACAGAATTCCTCAGCTGCCTGATGAATTTCCCCGCACTGGCTGTGAAATTCTGGGAATTTTTGTCCACACATCTTGAAGTTGCCCAGGGAGGGGAACCAATGGGAGATATGTCTCAGAGTTGAGAAATTGATCTACAGTGATCAGCCCAGGGAGTCCAGCTTTTCAAGAAGAACATTTCCCCACTTCTGAGATGTCGCAGAAATAATTTGAGATTCAATCTCTTTACAAATTTTCAGTTTTTAAAATATGCAACTTGTACTTTGCTGCTGAGCTCCAGTTTTACCCAGAGGCAAAATGCCCATTTCTGCTAATAATCTATGCCTGCCTCTTTCCCACGTGAATAAATAATTAATTGATCAAAAATTAATAAATAATAAATAATTCATTTCAAATCACCTTTGTTTGCCAAGAGACTCAGAAAATTGTAGACGAGATTACATTCTTTTAAGGTAAAGCTGGAGACTCAATGGTTGCATAAGCCCGTTAGGCAATTTCAGGGATCAAGCAAGGAGGCGCCGTGAACCCGGGTTCAACCCGGGCCACTTTTTGGCTCCGCGAAAACAGCCTTGAACCGGCGGGTCGTGCAATGCGGGCAAGCAGCGGCTCCCCCACCCCACCTCCCATCCGCGTCCAGGTTACATCCAGAGCCCGAAAAGCGAGGGAGGGTCCCCAGTCGACTGGATTAAAAATGCTTACGGGTTTTCCCCAAGCCCGTTGCGCGGAGATCTCCGGCTCTCCACCCTCCCTCCAGCCGCTGCTCCGGGATCGCCCGCGGCCCCCTCTTCCTCCAAAGCTGTGGGACCGGCAAGAAGTTGGCCCGACGGGCCGGTCTAACTTGCTCAATCCACCCTCCAACATTGGAAGTGTTTAAGCAGAGATTGGACAAAACGGTGTCTGAAACGGTCAAGGCTTGCCTGCCTGCCTGCCTGAGAAGGGGGTTGGACTAGAAGGCCTCTAAGGTCCCCTTTTCCAACTCTTGTTATTCTGTTATTCTGCCTCCCCTTGCCTAAAATCTCCAGCCGTGCCAGATCACCGTCCCAAATGCCACGCCGGCTGGGAATCCCGAGTTTTGTAGTTCTAATCTAACGCGCTTCATTGGCTCCGATGGAGGAAAGGCTACTTGCCCAGCCCTCGCATCCCTCGAGCTTCCTTCCCCCCACCCCCTTTCCTTGGACCGGGACAATTCCAGAAAAGCCCTTCCGGCCGGTTCAGCCGAGCCTTGCCCCCGATCTCTGCCCGCTTATCCCCCGCCGACGCATCCTCCAGAACCGGAGCGATTGATCGGGCGCCGCCTCTTTTACCGGACGCCGGGAACGTTGCGCGGCAGCGGCTTGTAGCAGCTCCGCCCTGCTTGGAAATAGAGGCTGGTGGCGTCCACGGAGGCCACGAGCAGCCCCGGCAGGAGCCAGAGGGCGAGCGAGGAGAGGTCGCGCCCAGCCATGACGATCGCCGGCTCAGCTGGCCGCCGCCGCCGCCTCTTGAGACAGTCGCCGGGAAAGGAGCGCGCAGAGCCGGGCGGGACTACTTGGGTCCTTTGTCCGGAGGAACTGAGGGGAGCGAGTTAGCCAAAGGCCCGTGCAGGCGGCGACGTCATTGGGGGAGGTGGGGGGGGGACGAGGAAAGCAGCCGCCCCGCCTTGGTTCGCTTCAGGTAGGCCGACGGGTTTGCCCGGGATTGCGAGAGCGGGAAGGCGTTGCGAAAGAGGAAACGATCAGGCGGCTCCTCGTGACTCCGGAGGCTGAGACGTGCCGGCGGCCACTGGGCAGTAGTGGACCTCAGCCAAGAGGGAAGGGCCAAGTTTGAATGCCAGGAGAGGAGCAGAATAGCAGATTAACAGAGTTGGAAGGGACCTTGTAGGTCATCTAGTCCAACCCCCCCTCCCCCACTCCCCAAGCCAGGCAAGGAATAATGGAGGGAAACTGAACAAGGAGAGATCCAACCTGGAAATAAGGAGAAACTTTCTGACGGGGAGAACAATCAACCCATGGAACATAAGTTGCCCTCGGAAGCTGTGGGAGCTTCATCACTTGAAACTTTCAAGAAGAGATTGGACTGCCATTTGTCAGAAATGGTGTAGGGTCTCCCGCTGGGCGGGGGGTTGGACTAGATGACCTACAAGGTCCTTTCCAACTCTGATTATCTGTTATCTGTTATAAAGCAGTCCCATTCCCAGTCCCAGCTGTCCGGATGGGGGGGGGGGCTGCCGGCATCCTTTTTGGGTCAGCTGTACCAGCAGTCCTCGACTTACAGCGGTTCATTTAGTGGCCATTCGAGGTTACAACAGCACTGAAAAAAGTGACTTGGGGCCCTTTCCCACACTTTATGACCGATGCAGCATCCCCACAGTGACGTGATGTACATTTGAGTGCTTGGTCATCTGATCAAAAGTTTGGACACTTGGCCACTGGTTCATATTTATGACCATCGCAGTATCCCAGCGGGTCATCTGACCATCTTTTGAGACATTCAGAGGAGCGAAGTCCATGAATCACTAATTTTCAACCAGGTTGCTAATTTAACAACTGCGGGGATCCACTTGACAGAGGCCGGGAGAAAAGTCGTAAAATGGGGCAAAAGCTCACATAACAGATTTCTCACTTAGCGACATCAATTCTGGGCTCAGTTGTGGTCATAAGATGAGGACTACCTATATTTCAGAGTGCTGCTGGCGTTTACCTGAACGCCCCTCCTGGCTCAGGGAAGGCAACCAGAAGCAGATCAGTTTGATAGCATGGAGCAACATAGCATCCTGTGCCTATAATTTTTAGAGTGCATAGCTGGGCACACGTGTTACTTGAGAAAGAGATTTAGGGCTGTTTTCAGATATGATTCATGAGTGCCAAGGCAGCTGTTTTTTTCTGTATCGCCTCCCTCAGGCTCCAGCTGGTTGAAAGAATTATTTCTAGGAAGTATATAATTCATGACCAGGGGGGCATGATTTATGATCTGTAGCAGCAGCTGTGTTACTTTCATAAGAATGTGTTCCTCATAATATTACAGTTTGGATTTTACTTTTAAATGAGGAAGTTAACAAATCACCAGTTTTGGCTGATTTCCTGTTTTTATCATACTCTTTGCAGATACCAACTGTGATTTGATGGGGATTTCCAATGCCCACAACAGCTGAGATTCAAAAAGAAGTGGCCTTATGACTACTTTGGAAATTATGTTTCAAGAAATAGACAATAAAAGTGAATTGAAAGTGAATGAAAAATGAATCACCTGGCAAAAAAAAATTACACAGGAGGTGGTAGAAATTCAAAGCAGCAGAAACTTTGAAAGACTGTTGATCCAGGCACTGTAGGGAAGGATTTTTTTTTTAAAAAAATCTTTATTAGAGATAGTAAGATATAGGATCCTTGGATCGTACTATTTACCACCTACTGTGCTACTTTTGCACTCAAAAGAAAGCCAAATAGATCCTTTCTTACTCCTTGGGTAACAGTTTTCTTAACTTGGCGAAATATTTGCATTAAATGAATTTACATTCTCAGATACTGGCAGAAAAAAACCCCAAGGAACTGGAAACAATCCTGGCTTTTGGAGATAATCAGTTCTTCTTTCTGTTGAAGAAGCAGTATTCTCGTGACTTTGCTAAAGCAGCCAGTAATATAGTTATAGCCCTTAATTTAGAAACACCCAATGTGCCACGTGTTGAATGAAATACCTCTGCAGATCCTTGAAGGTGCTGAATGAAGTGACTCTAAAAGAACTCTCCTGCCTCCGTGGCCCAAAGCCCATCCCTGTCAGATTCATCAGAGTTGATGAGAACAGTAATTGATGACCCCCCTGAGGTTTATATAAACAAATGTTAGTTGTAGAATGAATAATTCAAGTAGGAATCTTATAGAAACCAATCTGCATAAAAATAAGTTTCCATGAAGGAAAATACCTTGTAAAAGTTTTTATAGTTCATATGTTTGATTAAAGAACTGCCATTTGCTTTTGAAGAAAGAACTTCTGTTTCATGAAGATAAACATGCATATGTCAATGTTGCATAATATGCTGCTAATTACCTAACATAGCCTAGCATAGCTGGCTGGAGAATTCTGGGAATTGAAGTCCACAAGTCTTAAAGTTGCCAAGGTTGGAAAGCCCTGGTCTGGAGAAATCACAGAATGTGGCCCACATTGATACTAGACTGTGCTGGAATATAGGAACTTGCGTGCAGCCAGAGGATGGGTTTGTTTAAGGCAAAGGTCTCCAAATTTGGCAACTTTAAGACTTGTGGACTTCAACTCCCAGAATTCTCCACCTGGCTGGAGTTTTGGAGACCTCTGCTCTAATGAGTAGATTTTATTCGGCCACCCCATCTTATATGTGAAGTTGTGAACTGTGGATGGCTAACAACAAATATTTTTTTTAAAAAAAATAGAATAATTAGGCAGGCAATCCTTAACTTCCATCTGGTCACTCAGCAATTATTTGAAGTTACCACAGAGTTCCCCAGGGATATGGTTGTGATGGCTGCTGCCTCCATAGTTATGTGGCTGTATTTTGGGCACTCAGCAACTAGCACCCAACAAATGTGACTACATTTTATGACATTTTTGCCAATACTTTTGCATATACTTTTAGATTTGGGCTAAACTGGTCCATAATGAACAATGCCTGCTGCAAAAAAAGAAACGGTTCTAAAATGGGATCAGTCATGTGGGTGACTTGCTTTATCATGACTTGCAACCTTGGAATGTAGGACCCAAACCATTCCTGGACCTTACTGGGTTCATCTAACTCCTGCCAAGGACCTGTAGGGGAAAGCCATATATGCACAGCTTCCAATCTAAAGAGGATTGGCTTCCAATCTAAAGAGGATTGGCTTCCAATCCAAGAGGATTGGAACCCACCGGATTTTAGAAACTGTTCCATAGTTTGCTTTGATATTCTACTGCTCTTTGTACTATACTGGGTTAGATATAGATACAGATTAACAGAATTGGAAGGTGCCTTGTAGGTCATCTAGTCCAACCTCCTGCCCAAGCAGGAGACCCTACACCATTTCTGACAGATGGGAGTCCAGTCTTCTTGAAAACTTCCAGTGATGAAGTTCCCACAGCTTCTGAAGGCAACTTTTGTTCCATCAGTTGATTGTTCTCACTGCCAGAAAAGTTCTCCTTATTTCTAGGTTGAATCTCTCCTTGATCAGTTTCCATCCATTATTCCTTGACTGGCCTTCAGGTGCTTTGGAAAATAGCTTGACTCCTTCCTCTCTGTGGCAGCCCCTCAAATATTGGAATGCTGCTTATGGGTTGCATAACATCCTAAGCTTTAACTTGGTATAAAAGGAGTAATAGCTGGAGACCTTCAGGGAGGAAGAACAGACAAATTCCTGGGCTTACCTGTTTCATTGTCAGTTCTCAATGTAAAAAATGTTCCTCATGAGAACAGAATTGGAAGGGACCTTGGAGGTCTTCTAGTCCAACCCTCACTCAGGCAGGAAATTCTTTACCAGGGGTGTCAAACTCACATCGTCACGACATCATCACACAATGTATTAGGACTTTTTTCCCCTTCGCTAAACCAGGTGTGGGCATGGCCAGTGCGTGACTCATCTAGCCCATGGGCTGGGATTTTGACAGCCCTGCCTGATACTATTCTGGACTATCCAATTGAACATGAATGGATTCACCTGCATTTTCAACACACCTGCTGTGGTATTCCTGCACAAGTATTGGAGAACAAGTCCCCTTGTTCTCTTGTATGCCAACCCTTCAGATATCTGAAAAGTGCCATCATATGTCATACCCCTGGTGGAGACTGACTCTGAGGAAGAGGAGGAACAGCCAACAGGGAGTGGGAGTGTGGCTCCAGAGGTTGTGGAGGAGGCTGGGGAAGGGCAGAGGCCAGCTGAGCAATCAGAGGAGGATCCAGGCCCATCCCCTATCCATCCTAGGTCACGCAAGGAGGAGAGGATCGGGGAAAAGCATGGTCTACTCGGGAGGAGAGGGCCATGATCTTCCTCATAGCTTGCAGCTGGGAGCTATGTATATACATTTGTAACTGCGTAGTCAGAATTTGCTGGAGACAAAGTTTAGTGTTTTCTTTGAAAGAGGTTTATCTTTGCTGGCGTTCTTCCCATGGACTCTCCTCGGTTATCTTCCTGGAATGTATGATTAATTATCTCGGCTTGCTTCGGAACTCTCGTCAATGCGGTTTGTTTTAGTTTTCTTTTTGCCTCATTATTTACTTTTGTGACTTTAAACTGCCTAATAAAACAGTGAAGTTAAGTTGAAGGCATTACCGGACTTTAATGTATGTTTTGGGTTTGGGGTTATTTTGAGAGACTGCACACATATTTTGCATTAGTCTTTTCTTCTGCACACCTAGTTCACTTAGTGTCCCTCATAAGATTCAATGCTCAGTCTCGTCTCCAGCATGATAGTCCTTCTCTGAATTTGGCTCCAGTTTTTCATGACTTCATTTTGCAGGGCCCAGAATTTGGTTGCAGTATTTCAAGTGGGGCCCAGTCAGAATGCAGAGGTACTCTGTTCAACTCCAAACTCATACTTATATTAGAGTATTACACAAATCCAACTCCTGAAAAGTTTTCAGAATATAGGATTAAATCTTAGTTTGGAAATCTAGTGATGAAGGAGATATCTGTTAGGAATAACAAGGTTACCTAACGTAGTTTGGGTAAAATAATATATATAAACTATGATAGTAAGTTTAAGTGTGTGTCACTTTAAACTGCAAAGCATGTAATTTTGGGTGCGGTTGTGAACCGTCATAAGAGGGAGCAAGAGAACCTGACGATTGCTGATTGCTAACTGTGTTCCCTACTACTGAGTTGCTGAACGTCGAAGGAAGAAAGGAGGTTTGACTTCTTCATATCTCTACTGCGAGGAGATATATTACTGGACTGATATTTGTAAGTTTACTGACCTCTTTTTCGACACTGGACTTTGCAACTGAATAATCCCTGGACGGACTGAACTAGCGAATGATATATGGACTGTTTGACTATGCTATAACTCTTACTGGAATAAACTATTTAACTAGCACAGTGTATCTGTTATGTTTATCTCACATATTTTGCCTGCCTGCCTGACTGCCGTGCAGATTCTGCTAGGGTGTATCCCTAACAATATCTCTGTTTTCATGTAACCCATTCTTCTTTCCATTGTATAGCACTGTTTCTCAATCTTGATGTGCTGGCTGTGGAATTCTAGGAGTTGAAGTCCACACATCTTAAGTTGCCCAGGTTGAAAAACACTGCTCTAATGTTAACCTCCTTTTACAGCAGCTCTTTTAAATACAGTCCTATTTCTCAATGCTGTTAGAAAACTACGGTCATATAAAGGAAGACACTGGAAAGGTGTGGACATCATAATTATGTGCATGCAACATAAAAGAGGGAGAAAGCTTTCATTAAGTCAATATAAATGCCACCCTTTCGGCTCCGCCCTTTAACTTGCCCCTAGAATAAGAGGCATCAATTTAAAGGTGATTCAGCTGTTTTGAGTTTTTTTAAAACACTCAATCCAGCATCAAATGTAATCTCATTTTGCCAAAGCATAGGTGACAACTCATGAATACTTTTCAAGAAGAAAGCAAACTTTCTGGCTTTATTTCCTGTGTACCCAATGAACAGATGCCCATTTGGGAGTGGATAGTGGTGGCCTAGCAGTTAAGTTGCTGGGCTTGTCAATCAAAAGGTTGGCATGATGGGATGAGCTTCTGTCTTTAGTACCCCAGCTCCTGCCCACCTCGCAGTTTGAAAGCATGCAAATGCGAGTAGATAAATAGGTACTACTTCAGTGGGAAGTTAATAGCACTCCGTGAGCCTTGGTATACAGCCATTCTGGCCCCACGACCGCAGAAAATGTCTCTGGACAACGCTGGTTCTCATAGCGGGAACAGAGACAAGCACCTCTCCTTACAGTCCAACACAATCGGTCAGGAAAAACCTTTATTCATCGATAAAAAGAAAGACTGAATTATGATGATATTCCATCAGCAAATGCTACTGAATAGCGCTGCCCCTTTCTTAAGAAGAGCACATTTTGCAGGATATTTTCTTTCCTATCAACATCTCCAACAGCACCAGTCAAGGAAAGTGGCCGAGGCACATTCAGAGGAGTACAGGGTCTCCATAAGCACACTCCTCTTCCAAAGCCAAGTTGTAGTACCTTCCTTTTCCATCTTTATATGCGCTGGTCACGATCCGAAGCCAGCCACGCTCTCCCTGCAAGGCATTAAGTCGCACCCATTCATGTAAGTCTTGGGTTAAGGTAGCCCTCCCGCAAAATATTTCAAATCATAATCGAGCAGTTGGGTATAAGATACAAAACTACATCGAATCAAGAAGTCAATTTTCCTAAACCACAACAATGGAATAACATGACTGATAACCACAATAGGGAGCAGAATTTCTGTCGTTAAGTGAGTCACGCTGATTTTACAACCTCTTCACTACAAATCAATTAAGCCAATCACTGCAGTTGTTAAGTGAATCATGCAGTCACTAAGGGAATCCAGTTTCCCCTATGGACCCTCCTTGTCAGAAGTCATCTGGGAAGGGTCCCATGATCACATGAACTGCAACCATTGTAAATAGATGCTGGTTGCCAAGCACCAAATGTTTATCACATGACCAAGGGGGATGCTGTGATGACCATAAGTATGAAAATTGGTTGTAATTTTAGTGCCGTTGTAACTTTGAATGGTCACCAAATGTATAGTTGTAACTCGAGGACTATCTATTAAGGTTTAACTAAACCCTACCCCTATGTAACTTGTAGAATAGGAATAGGAATAGGAATAGGAATAGAATAGAATAGAATAGAATAGAATAGAATAGAATAGAATAGA
>NW_020769316.1:9361776-9431684 GCF_900518735.1 Pseudonaja textilis | reverse complement strand
TCTGGGAGTTGAAGTCCACAAGTCTTAAAGTTGCCAAAGTTGGAGACCCCTGCCCTAAAGAACCTGAGAACTTCTAATTGGACATTGGCTGACAGCAGGGGTTGGCCAGGAGAAAAAAGTGGAACTTTATTGAATCATTTTCATGCCAAGCCAACCAATTCTGCATGCAAATATCTGAAATCACTTTGTTCTCAGTAAAGTATATTCTTGGGGAAAAAAAATAATGTGCCAGGAGTCTTTCTTTGCTAATTAATTTAAGTGGGATGGATGACACAATGAATTTTTTTTGGCTGGAAACCAGCATTTATGTCCAGGTTTGGGGGAAAAAAAAGAAAGAAAAAGCAAATTGTGGACAATGGGTTTACTTAATAACCATCACAAACCATGTCATAAAATTGAGTCAGTCACATGGTGAACCTAATTCCGGTCTCTATTACGACTTACAGTCGTAAGTTGAGGACTACTTGCACCTTGAGCACCTTGCCCATTCTGGGCTGGGGGACTCTAGAAATACAGAGTTTGCTTTGCACAATTTCACAGCAACGGACATTGCTCTGAATTCTTGAAGCCCACTCACTGGGAGGGCATCTTAGTGGAGGAAAATTGCTTTGCAATAGGTCAACTTTTCTTTATCATGGAATTAAAAACACCTTGGAAAACAAGTGGAATCCTGTTTGTGGTTATCGTGGGAGCTGGCCACAGACCCAATGCTGCATATCCCTGTTGCTACTCCATAATAGACACCGATAAACCCCATATCAGTTTGACCTTTGAATCCAACAGAATTAATCTCTTCAGACTAGACTTGGGGAAAAGTTATAAGAAGTGAGAGAGCTTGTGGAAATATGGGGCAAGCTTAAAGGAACAGAAAGAGGAAGGAGAAGGAGTGGTGGAAAAGGGAGTGGAATCAAAACAGGAATCAGTTTAGAATCTCTACGTAGTCATAAACAGACTAAGTCCATCCCCTCTTCAACTCCGTTGACCTTTCTCTTACACCAACATAGTGCTATTAGTTGAGTAGATTCTTTTGCATAGGCATGTTGAGTAATAAATTAGTTTAACTGGAACTTCACGAACGATCTTGATCTTTCAATTTGGGAGCCAACCCACAGAGAAAAGCACTATCGACTAAGGTTAAATTATACAGGAAGGGAGCCTCCATAGTCATGCATAGTGTATCTTTATAAAGGAGGAAACAAGCACAGCAATAGAACCACCACCTACCTGCTAGAGCACTGGTGCTGCCGTGAGCCCAGCAAGAGCCACAGTATTGGGGAATGTGCTGATTTCGAGTGGCACTCGCGTAATTGACTCCATCTCTGTTTCTCCAGTCCCAACTCTTGGGCAGATTTGAGATATCCAAATATTCATGAGGACGAGGATAGGTTCTGTTAAGAGGAAAGATGAGAATGTCAGAAGGGAGAACCAACTGATACTCTTTCCCCATTTGGCGGGTGGAGGGGGGAAGGGGCAAAGGGGAATAACACACTCTACCCTTGCTGGAAGATTTTACTCATTTTTCCACTTAGCTGGCAATCGTGTTTAAGCTCCTCGTGATTCTATTGTCTTCCAGACATGCAAACCAATAACCAAAGTTACAAAATGTATACAGGAAAGTTACTCAAAAGAGAAAAGTATCGAAGACCAAGAGGTGGCATCCCAAAAAAGTATGTGGTTTGTGAAAAAGCAAAAAGCAAACTATGTGAGTCAAACAGAGCCAGCAGGCACAGACAGGAAACTCTGGTCACCCCGTTTACTATCAATAATGAAATTACACCTTTATCATCATCATCATTTTATGATTGCACCTATGTCAGCGCACCTCAACCTTCAGGCACAGAATGAACAATACTTTTTTAGACCTTTCCAAAGCCAGAATTTTCTGACATCAACAAGGATCTTTACGAGGACCAGGCATGATAAGTGACCTAAATGATAATGTTAGTAGCCAGTTTTGAGCCAGGTTCTTCTGAGAACTTCAGAATGAGGTCTAGGATCTCCCCAATGTTTATGCTCTAAGAAAATGCTTCTGGTTCTTTCCTGTGACCCAACAACTGGAAGCACCCCATGGATATACTGGGTGTTATCTGTAGGGCACTTCAGTGTAATAAGATCAAGCAGGCTATTCAATCCTGGTGGAAGATAAGATACCCTGGTTGTCCAAGAAAGCAAACAAATGGTTCATAAAATCAACCAATTTAGGGTTCCCAATTGGGTAAGAAAGGACAGGCTCCAGCTATCAAATCTTGAAGACATTACGAACATCTGGCTGTTTTCAGAAGTCCACAACACTGGGAAAGATGGAGGGGAAGAGATAGAAGATGACAACCAGCGGCAAAACCGACAGTGATCGCAAACAAGATGCATTGTTGGAAGATCTGAAAGGCCAAGTTGGACAAAGATCATCCTGAAGAAGGTTCATCTATGATACGGTCACCAATTGTTGACCCTGGTTTGATCGCACATTATCTTATCAAGGAGCGGATTGAGAAGAATGCCTGACCTTGTTTACTGTGAGTCACAATCTTAAGCCCTAAACAGAAGACGAACGGAGGTCAAAGAGGTGATTAGATAATGAAAAGGGGAAAATGAATTCTATCTCGGAAGAGGAGGGAGGGGGCTATTCCTGGATCCCTTGATATTTGACACATATCCTATAGTATGACTGTTTCTGATGTGCTGAGACACACAGAATCACTTTATGAATGCAAGCATTAACACCCACACTGTTCTCTGAATGTATTTAATGATGCTGATCATTAGATGTGGACATCATATCTAAGGAACTGAATAACTAGTCTGTTCATTTGTTCCTTCCCTTCAGGGAAACAGGCAACAGAAGTAGCTGCATGGGAGAAATTTCCATGAGGAAATTCCAGGACTCAAGGCTATAATGACCACAGTTGGGGCCAACAACTAGGTTGTTCAGGGAAGTGGTTGCTAAGTGAAACCACAACTGTGCTTATGGTCTGACTTCTGCTTTCCTTTGGTTCACAGACCTTTGAAAGTGGCAAATGTGAAGATTGGTTGCAAAATGACTTTTTCATAACTGCAAATAGTCACTAAATGGAGTGGTGCAATGGCCTAGAGGTGGAGCTCTCACCTCATAATCAGAAAGCTGTGAGTTCAATCCTACGTAGAGGCAGATATTTCTCTCTCTGGGCACAATGAGAATATATCTGCTGAACAAAACTCCATATTGGCAACAGGAAGGGCATCCAGCCATTAAACACTCTGCTAGCTCCATTTATTTGCCCAGACTCCACCCCACAAAGGGATTATGGGGTCATAAGAAGAAGAAGGAATAGTAGTAGTCACTAAATGAGTAAAAAAAGTAGGAAGCTTTTTTAAAAGACATCTTGCAAGAACAGAATGGCAAAGTACTTCTAAGGTGCCACAAAAATAGCCCAATATTTTTAAACTTTTTATTTTGCTTTATTTTTAACCAGCATCATCTACAAATCTCCTCTTCCTGGGTGTATTTTCCCCTTCCCCATCCCCACAAGCCTTTAATGTTTTCTGGGCTCATGTAGCACCTCCTTGGCTTCTCCTGGGTAAAAATTAAGCGGCCTTCCAAGATCGCAGCTGGGGATTGAGATCCTAAATGCTGCTGGATTGCACCCTGAAGTAGGAGACCAAATTCCACACTGTCTCTTGCTTTGCTCTGACCTCCATTTAACCAGCCCAGCCAAACCGTTTTCCAATGCTTCCCACAGCTGCCATCAAATGGTTTTCCCTTCTGCGGGTTTCTTAATGCACCGCTACTTACAAATGAGCACAGTTGGGCGCAAAAGCTGAATTCACACCCACGAAGATGCTCAAGTTGGGTCGCTGCGCTTGCACAAAACGAAGCACCAGGATGCAACCGATGGTGGAGTTCACCCAGCATGTTAAACTCCTCCCCATCCCCATTCAACCGAGCTTGGCGTGATGTGCGAATGCCTCACTTAACCTGGTTAAAGGGGATCACGAGGGACCTCGCTGGGAGATCTCAATCTCATCTCCATCATTTGCAGCCGAAAGTTGGGGAAACAGTGAGTGGCTGCCCATATGGTCAACCCGGGAGCGGCAGCAGCTCTGCACCATTCTGGACACAGGGGTGGTTCCTCTGGTTTCGGAGAGGCAGAAGCCTGACTTGGACCAGAGATGCTACCTTGTGGAACAGAGGTCTCCAAACCTAGCAACTTTAAGACTTGTGGACTTCAACTCTGGAGTTGAAGTCTTAAAGTTGCCAAGTTTGGGGACCGCTGTTGTAGAATATAGAATAACAGAGTGAGAAGGGACCTTGGAGTTCTTCTAGTCCAACCCCCTGCCTAGGCAGGAAACCCTACACCACTTCAGACAAATGGTTATCCAACCCTTCAGACCTGTAGTTGCCAATCAGTGAGCTGGGGACCACTGGTCATCCGTGAGAAAGTTTTGGTGGTCTGCAGAGAAATGTCACCCCCCCCCCAAAGCGATTATTCCAGGCTGCACGGGAACACAAGGCTTGCAAGGCTTGCATTCGCTTGCATTGAGAACAACACGAGGTAGTGAGGGTAGGGGGGAAAGGGCAGAAGGGGGGAACTTGCCCCATTCACCCTATGCACCTCGCCTGGCCGCCTGGCCACTGGGCTGCTTCTTTCTGCTTCTGCTTTTGGCTGCACACAAGGAAAGCAGCAAAAGTCTTTTTCTCCCCTAAATTGCCCCAGAAATGAGTCTTTGGGATGGCAAGACAAGTTTGACAAAGATTCATTTCTGGCAGAATTTTGGGGAGAGAAAGAAAGACTGCTTCTGCTGCTTTCTTTGCATGAAGCCAAAAGTCTCTCTCCCTCTCTCCCCTTAGAAGGGAGCTGAAGACGGTATCCTGCGATCCCAAATAAAGAATGAGGGCTAGGTAGGAAAACAGCGTAGGGAATTTTCCTGCAGACTTTTTTGGGGATTTTTCCCAGGGTCTCTGTTTGGCGGGATTTTAAAAATTATGAGTTTGGTGTCCCTGAGGTCCGAAAGGTTGGCGACCCCTGCTTCAGAGCAACGTAATCCAGCCCTCCAACCTCCTCCCTGTAGGAGAGGGTTACTCCTTCTCTCCGCCGCCCCCCTTTCCCCTCATCCCTTTGCGCCCTTTTGCCAAGATCCCGAGTGGCCGGACATCGCCGCGCTCCCAGCACCGGCTGCGTCTCGGGGATGGCCGCAGCTGCAGCGCCGATCCCCCACCCCCCACCCCGCTATTGCAACCGGGAGCCGAGCTGGAGCGACGGACGGGATCGCGCCTTGGTTGCCTGCCTTACCGGAGACCGGAGACCTTGCGCGGCAAGGGCTTATGGCAGCTCTGCCCTTCCTGGAAGTGGAGAGCGGCGGCGGCGGCGGGAAGGGAGGCGCAGGCGCCCAGCAGCAGCAGCAGCAGCCGCCTCAGGACGGGGACCGGCGGCAGGCGAGGCGCCGGCATGGTGGCCTCTGGCGACGCTTCTTCAACCCCCGGCCGGTTTCTCACAGCCGGCCGCTGCTTTATGAGGGAAGACCGAGGATCGGGCGTGGATGACAGCAGCGGCGCGCGCACCCACCCCCCATCCACGTGGACGCGCGCCGAAGCTCACCCACGCGCGGCTTCTCGCTGGATTTCCTCCCCCCACAACACTCGCACCGCGGAAAAGCGGAGCCTCGGAAAGGGATCCCGCCCAGCGTCCCCCGGCTTGCAGTAGCGTGACCGGCCTTGGGCCCGGGTGTGTGTGTGTGTGTGTGTGTGTGTGTGGAAATCACCGGCGGGGCTTGTTGGGGTGGGGGGGGCAATTGGAGTCTGTGTCGTTCCAGAAAAGGCCTTTGGGGAGGCTCAGCTGGGCGCCTTCCGATCTAGAAGATCAGTGAAATGGTTGTGGGATCTTTGGGAGAGAACAGAAAGTGCCCCACAACAGGGTCAGGACAGAGCTCCTCTCATCAAGCTGGCTGTGGGTCGAGGTCCCCCAACCGTTGTTTTGTAGGTGTTCTCCAAATCCGGACAAGAAGGATTCCCCTTCCCTTCCCTTCCGCTCCCCTCCCCTCCCTTCCCTTCCCCCCCTCCCTTCTATTTATTCCTATTCCATTCCATTCCATTCAATTCTAGTTGCCTCCCCCCCACTCCATTCTGCCCAGCAGTTGATCTTTCAAGAGATATTTACTGCCTGAATCTTTGGAGGACCATGAGAACCTTCAAAATCCTTAGCAGGTAGTCCTCGACTTACAGCAGTTCATTTAGTGACCGTTCACAGTTAAAACAGCAGTGAAAAAAAGTGACATGACCATTTTTCACACCTGTGACCCTTACAGTTCATGTGATGAAAAAAGGGACTCACATTATTGATGGTTGCAACGTCCCGGGGGTCATATGCACCTTTTGTGACCTCCTGACCAGCAAAGTCAATGGGGAAGCCGAATTCCCTTAACAACCTTAAAGTACTGCAGCGATTCACTTTTAACAAACGTAGCAAGAAAAATGGTAAAATGGAGCAAATTTTCCTTAACCCTGTCGTGCTTAGCCACAGAAATTTGGGGCTCAATTGTGGTTGTAAGTCAAGGATCCACCTGCACTGATGTCTTCCTTTCCTATAAATTTGACTCAGAACTTTAAACAGAAACTACATGGGTGATCATTGCCATATATCTAAGGGCTAATAAACTGATATGCTTCTTTGGATTGTTTGGTGGAACTTGGGTGCAGAGCATGCTCGTCTGGTCAGTCTCTCCCATATAGTCCTTGATGCTTCCTGGTGGTTGTTTGCCTGCAGAGTTTCATTACCCAGCTAGATAACATCACCAGTATCTAGCTGGGTAATGAGATGTCTTCAAGTAAACAACCAAGTTCAGGGAGCCGTTCTACCCTGAGCTGCGCAGAAGCTCTTCTGCATAATCTCCTTTGTAAGTTCCTCTGTGGTGTAAAAAAAAAAGAGTTTAGCAACATGGGTTTTGTGGCAGAGATGGGTCTTGGCTGCAAAGGGAGGGAGGGGGGGAGCTAGAAAGCCACAAAGGGCAGGTTGCTGATGGGATGGGATATGCCTCTTCAGCCCCTAATCAGAATAACAAGGGATCTTGGAGGCTCAGCTGAAAGTGGAAGACTAGACAGATACGGGGCTGGTCCAGGCATTTGCCATCTGAGAGAAAGGATAAGAAGGACCTCCTCCCATTTTGTGTGCAAAATGATGGGCAGGGGAATCTTCCACATTGCTCATAGGACACGGGCACACTCTTTTCTAGCATGGACACTGAGAGCTGGAAACCCACGCAGGGCAAGTTGCAAAGCCATAGGCTGCTTTACTCTTTCCTCCTAGCATTCCCGCATCAAGTTTCTGAATAACTTTTTGGAACCCAATATTCTCTTCGTTCTACTTTTTCTGAAACTCCTTAACCTCCAGCAGGATGATCAAAGTGGAATGCAATTAATCCTACCTGAAAAGAAAAAAAAACCACTGGAGAAAAATGCAATTTATTTTAAAACGATGGGCTTGCTGGAGTGAGAATTCTCTTCCAGCACTGATACTAACCTGTTACTTAATGCTGCCACATTCTGAGTTTTATATTTTCTACATAGTTTTTCCCCTCTTTTAATTTTCTCAACTTTATTTTAATTATCTCATCTCAATTCAAATCATTATATTTGTACTTTTGTCTGTCCTGTTTCAATTTCATATTATCCTTTCTCATTAAACAAATTTTTCTCTGTAATTACCAATTGGAGTATGACACCTTTATATCTTTTAATTTTATCCATTCAAACTCTTATTTAAGCTTCAATGTATACCTTTAAGATTATAGCATTCAATATAATACATAACTTCTAATCGAATTCTGCTTGGTACATTCTTAAAATACACACTATATTCTTAAAAAGAAAAAAATTATATATATGTAAATAAAACACACATTCCATTCCAATTCAATTCTATCATTAATATTCATTAAAATCTTAACATCTTTAACATTTCTTTTCAATTAAATATACTTCCTTGGGAACACTTATAAACTTTTCATAGTTAATTCTTTTTTTCCCATGTTTCTCACTTATATTTTTATAAATCATTACTAATAATTAAAATGTTCCCATTTAATTCTCTCAATCACTTTAATTCATTTATTTATTAACAAACATTCCACTACATTACAGTAAATATTTTATCCATCATTTTAGTCATATTTTCTAAAATTATTTCTGTTTGTAATATAACAATGCTGCCTTATGTACCTTTGCAGAATTACAATTAAATTTTCACCCATTATCTCTAAACAAGCTTATGGTTACAATCCTTATATTTTTTCCCCTGTTTCTCTATTTCTTGTTTCTGTCTTTTACCATTTTTTTTCCCTTGCCTTCTTCCCCCTCTTCTTCCCCCTCCCCTTTTTACCCCCTCGTCTCTCTACTTCTAACTCTCTCATCTGTAATCCCCTCTTCTGTTGCTTTCTAATATTATACTTATCTTTCAAATTGTTCTTCTTTTTGGTTGTTTTTTCTAGTCTTAAACCTTTCACTCTCTTTCCCCCCTTTCCTTTTCCCCCCACTTAAAATTATTTGATCATTCGGTTTGCAGGGCTTCGGTGGCAGGCAGGAATCCGCGATCGTGCGCGGTTTCTGCCTGGGCTTGCTGCTGGAGTGCCCCGAGCCAGCTGGTTTTGGGGCTAAGCCACCCCGTAGAGGTGGTGAAGAGGGGGGAGATCACCAGCGAGCCGCATCTCTCCTCCTCAGCTGGTCAAACTCCCTTTCCCGAAAGCGGTAGGAGCGGTGGTCAGAAATGGCCACCTCAAAGAAGCACTCAACTGGAAAAGAAAGTGCAGGAGGAAGATAAGAAGTGAAAGTTTTGGCTGATCAGGATAAAAAGCAACAACTAAGGTACCCTGGAATTTAAATTTTATAAAAGATAACATCGCTCCCAAAGAAGAGTCAGAAGCAGCGGAAGAAAGTTCTTCTCTCCTTCCTCACATTGACAATGAAGAGAGCTGAATAAGAAATCGGAAAAATCCACTTTGGCATCAATAATTAAGCTGAAAATCTGGACATTAAAAAATGCTTTTGGTCTATAAGTAGGAAGGGAGAGGAAAAGAATAAGGGCAGGATCTGGAAGGAGGAGACTGCCTGGATTTCAAAAGAATTTAATGTAAAATCTCAATAAGACTTCTAAAAGATACATTTTAACTGGAACGTTGTAACTAAATAGTAACCACAGGAAGAGAAAATGAAAAAAGAAGAAAGTGTAAAAAGAAACAGCTTGTGTGTATTTGGATTGCTTGGTGACTTTGGGATTCTTGGATATTATATTTGAATGACTAAAAATTGGGTGGTTGTTTAAATTTTTTTACAATGGCACTATCTCTGGATGAACTGAAAATGGAATTTAAAAAATATAAAGAAGAGACACAAGAAGGGAAGGGCTCCTTTGGCTCCGTTTTTCAATTCTTAGAAATGGCGATTCGTAATTACGAGAAACAACAAGAAAAGACTGCACAACAAGAAGATTGGGACAAAGAAGAAGCCATCTTTAATGAAGAAGTAACTCCATCTAGGGAAGAAAGGGGAAAGGGGGGGAAAGAGAATGGAGAATTTAAGACTTAAAAAAACAACCAAAAAAGGGAAAAATAATTTGAAAAGTGGATAGTGTTAGGGATACACCCTAGCAGAATCTGCACGGCAGTCAGGCAGGCAGGCAAAATATGTGAGATAAACGTTTTTGTAGCTTACACTCAATAAAACATACACTGTGCTAGTTAAATAGTTTATTCCAGTAAGAGTTTTAGCATAGTCAAACAGTCCATATATCATTCACTAGTTCAGTCCGTCCGGGGATTATTCAGTTGCAAAGTCCAGTGTCAAAAAAGAGGTCAGTAAACTTACAAATATCAGTCCAGTAATATATCTCCTCGCAGTAGAGATATGAAGAAGTCAAACCTCCTTTCTTCCTTCAACGTCAGGGAACACGCAGTTAGCAAACCATCAATCCAGTATATCCAGCAATTGTCAGCAATCCAGCAGGTTCTCTTGCTCCCTCTTATGGCAGTTTCACAACCGCACCCAAAATTACATGCTTTGCAGTTTAAAGTGACACACACTTAAACTACTATCATAGTTTATATATATTATTTTACTCAAACTACGTTAGGTAACCTTGTTATTCCTAACAGATACAATGTGGGAAAGTAACAGAAAAGGGGAATAAAGTAGAGGGAAATAGAGGTGGAGAGACAGTGGGGTAAAAAGAGGAGAGAGAAGAAGAAAGGGAAGAAGGAAAGGAAGAGAAGTTACAAAGGTTTGGAGCAAGATGTAAAGAAACAGGATTTATCCAGAAATAATGGGTGAAAATCTAACTGAAAAAGGGACTCTGTGAAGGCACATAAGATGGTATTGTGATATTTGTAATAGAAGTAATGTTAGAAAATTGGAAACAACATATGATTAAAAAGAGGGATAAAATAATCAGCGTAATTTAGTGAAACTTTTGTGAACAAAATAAATGAAATAAAATAAATGAGAGAATTGAATTAGGAAGGAAAGGGAACATTTTAATTAGTTAATGTTTTATAAAATATAAGTGAAGTGGGGGGGGAATTAACTATGGAAAGTTTATAAGTTTATGTGGGAAAGGAGAGGGGCTTGCATCACCATTTCCCATCTTTGCTTTCCTCAGTCCAGCCTGCCCACACCTGTGGACATCATCAATAGGAAAAGACAAAGTTTCCTAATATTTGTAATCCTTGGTTTGTAGGAGATGTTACCAAATGACTCTGTTTTTCTTCCCAGACCAGATAGATTTTAAAAGCAGAATTTAGCTTCGTGTTCTGGGAAGTGCCAGAAATTCTGAAAAAGAACAGTCCTAAATCTTAGAACAAAAATGCTAACACTTTCGGAAAACTGGGGGCCACCAGAGCTGTTCTTTTGAACTGAAGTTCATCTTTGGCCATGTGGTGCCAGTTGATAAGGCCAAGGGCAGTTCACTCGAGTTCCAGCTGTAGTGTGTTTCTGGATACAGCTAAAGAGCTGATTTTATTAAATTAGCCTTTTCTTTTAAAGGGACGTGTCATGTATTCTGTGACTCCCTAAGAAACAAGTTTAGAAAAAGTAGGGTGGGAGGAAAGACTGGGTTGGTTGTAGTTTTTGCTTTTTCTGTTTGTAGAGTAGAAAAATATATATTAAATGAGCAGTTTTGGTGCTAACCAATATAGCAAACTTTTTAATACTGCCGTAACTGCTTGCCAGGCACAAGATCGACAGTGTTGGGAGCTATGCAAAAAAAATAGACCAACCAACTGAATAATGAATGTGTAAGATAGGTGCTCCTCTCCCTCTCTCCCCCTCTCCCTCTCTTCCCTCCCCTCTCCCACTCTTCCTCCCTCCCCCTCCCTCCCTCTCCTCCTCTCTCTCCCTCTCCCTCCCCCTCTCTTTTTCCTCTCCTAGAAGTAGGAATGGTGGTCTCTGTTTTGGGGAAAAGAGGGTTAAAAGTCTCCCCAAATTTAAGGGAGAGAGGGCAGAATTTTGGTTGTACAAGTAGTCCTCGGCTTACAACAGTTCATTTGGTGATCATTCAAAGTTACAACTTTTCACGCCATTGCGGCATCCCTATAGCCATGTGATCAGAATTCAGAGGCCTGGCAACTGACTCATATTTATGAGGGTTCCAGTATCCCAGGGTCATGTGATCAGCTTTTGGGACCTTCTGACAAGTGAAATCGATGGGGAAGCCAGATTCCCTTAACAGCTTCATCACTAACTGAACATCTGCAGTGATTCACTTAACCGCTGCGTCACAAAAGGTTGTAAAATGGGGCAAAATTCACTTAACAAATGCTCTTAGCAACACAAATTTTGGGCTCAATTATGGTCGGAAGTTGAGGACTATCTAAGTAATTTCATTTTTTTTATTGTTCTCTTCCACATTTCAAGTGTGTGAAATTGCCTTGATAGAGGTATAGATCACCAATGAAATATTCTGAACCAGATTGTCCTCAAATGATATCCCGGAAGAGATTTTACTGATTTTTCCTTAGCTCATCCCATTGTCCTACTCTGACAACTTCTTTGAAGTTTTGCATCCACTTTATCATGCAATTTTTAATTTGTTCCATCTCCATCATTTTTTTTTCAAACTAAAACATGCTACCTGCAGCGTTTATTTGTTAAATTCCTTTCAGTGCCATCTTGAGTTCTGACATTTGCATCCCCCATGGAGAGCTGAGATGATTTTATCCAGTTCCAATAAAATAGCCAATAGATGAAATCAGGCTGGAAAATAGTAAGGGCAGATAGAGACTTAAATATGTGTCTTCCCTTTGGTTCTCCAAAATGCCCGCTTTGATGTCTTAGAGTTGGTTGTAAAAAAAGAGAGTTTTTTTTTTACTTTTTAACAATCCTCTAAAAAGGAAAAAAAAAAAAAGTGGAATGGTGTGCATCTCACTTCCCCCATGCTCTCTGCTTTTCAACAGCTTTTATATATAATTATCTTTCGGACTTAACCATGCTATCTGGATCTTAGTCATTGCAAGAGCACTGGGCACATAATTTCTAGAGTTGTTTTATCAGAATTTGTCCGGAGTTCCGGTGCACAATTAAAAATAAATTGGGCAGTCCTTCCTCTAATTAAGCTGTAGCCTAAACAAATAAGGTCCCATTCTGCAGCTGAGGAAGGATAACACACTTACAGCATCATTGCAGCCTTTGGGCAACACTGCTGGGAAGCCTGGTGCTTACAGATAAATAGATCTCTCCCTATCACAGTGGAACATGCTTTGCTATGGCTTCTCCTGGAACAGAATGCTTTTGTTTTCAGAATGGTGTCTCAGCAAAGACACAGAGTGTTATGAAGGCCATGAAAAAGAAGACTAAAAGAGATAAGCTATGGGGGAATATGTGGCAAAGATCAATTTTCTTCCTGGGAAAGGATTGCTTCAGGATTAGCCACTATCAATCATTAGCCCCTTGGGGAATGGCAGATATTTTGTGAGAACCTCCAAGACAGATATCCAAAATTTCAAAAATGTTCACTGTTCCTCCAGTAAAGTTTGCCTCTATTTGATGCATATCCAAGAACAGAAGAAGAGAAAACTACAAGGATTCTCCAAAATCTATAAATCCATGCCCAAATGGGAAGGATTACCTTTGCATTCTCCTAGTGGCAATTAACTTAGAAAAGACAGAAGATATAATTATGGGTTAAATAATCAATCTGTAGAAAATAATAAATCCAGGCTAGAGATCATCCAGGAGTTAGCCAAGCCATAAGCTCCAGAATTTCACAAAAAGAGAAATATCAAAATACTATATATATGATTGAGAGATCAAGAAGAAAATGCAGAATGGGATTCAAGATACTTGACAAAAAAGCATGCAAAGTACAGAGCTGGTTTCCAACACTGGGCCATATCTGGATGGATAGTTTTATAAAGCCTGTATTCCCTATGCACGAAATTGGATTGAAGGGCAGCTTAATGACTGATCCCTAATACTACTGCAAGGAGGTTTTTCTTCCACTTTCTGCACCCTGTACTTGTTTGACTTTCTATCCAGCCATAATTATCAGTGTTTTGGAGGTTGTTCCAAAGAATCCAGCAGAACTTCACAATCCAGATTATTGACTCATCCTTGCTTGTTCTGCTGATCCTGATCAATACACCTGTGACTTCCAAGGCCCCTTTAGCTTCTTCTTACCTTCTCAAGAAGAATTTTAATGGTGGCTATAACAATCTCTGTATCTGGTATGGCTGGCATCTGCCTGCGCTATTTGAACACAAAATGTTGGATTTGATGGTCTTGTGCTTCGATAATTATCAATAAAAGGTGGGGGACCAGACACCAGGCAGCATATATGGTCACGCATTATTATTTCATCACAGTTGCACATTTGGAAATGTGAGTAGCTGTTTCACGTCGCAGTGGGATTCCACAGCTTGGGCTGGATGGGCTGAGTCCCTGTGCATAAAATTATCTGGATGGGAGGGGCATTCATTAAAGGGACTCTGAATTATTGGAATGCTTTCCTTCTTTGGGACTTTCTTATGAATGTCATATCAGAAGAGCTGTTGCAGTCAGCAGTGGGAGGTGCCAGATATTCCCATGTTGATGCTGTTGTTTGCATTTGCTCTAGAAGTTGCATTTGGCAGATGATAAGAGTAGTTATAGCTGACACTACAGGGGCTGAGTGAGCCTTTGAAAGAGAGAACATCTGGAAAAGAGGAACCCACCATCATTGCTAGATCTAGGCAAGATGCGTGAAATTGTGCATGTCCAGATTGGCCAGTGCGGGAATCAGATCGGTGCTAAGGTAGGACATTGCTTTCATTTTCTGCTAAAAGATAATGAGATATAAGTTTATACCACATAAAGTGTGATGGAAGTTTGAACAATGTTGGGTGAAAATGCACCCATGGCTGGGTGAAAATTACATTTGGCCAACCGGCAAAATCTATTAAAGTGTAACTTTTCAACCTGTCAGAAGAGATGATAATGTGAGGTCAAATAATGATTCATTAAGACCAACATTCTGTTTCATACCAGATGCCTCAAGGAAACCTGCATAACTTAAAAGAGATGTTCACTTCTTCCAGTAACGTACTTCCTCTGGAAAACAGGAGTAGCACATAAATATGACAATTAGATTTATTTTTATCCCATTTGTTTGTTGAATCCTTCTTTAAAGACATATTGTGGTGCGAGTAGAGAAGAAAATGGATGCTGGTATGAAAGAATCATCTTAAAATACAAACAGGGCGAGAATATAGTATATTTAGTAAAAATGGCGAAGGCTAAATAAGTTTAATGATCACAGTTCCATTATGCTGGTATATTCCCTCACCTTCTAAAAGGTTTGTCCATTCTTTGGACAAAATGCTCTGGTGGTGCTTGAGTTTTTCAAAGGAATCATTACCAAGCTGTTCTCATAAAGATGTGGCCGAATAAATCCAGATTAGAAAAATAGCATTACAGCATTAGATCCTGTCAATTCCTGCCAAGAAATTATTATAGACATTTGGAGTCCCCAGGCTGGGAAAATCTGTGAATATTTATTCAGCAGTAAATATCTCTTTTTAAATGGTAATTATGCCTGTCCTAGTAAATTATATTTTAAAGTTAACAGTATGGAATTCTTTTCTTATTGTAAAGAAAGAAAGTTTGAAACAAGTTCTGTATTTCTTTCACTTGCAAATATGTTTGGTTGCTGTAAGTAAGGCAACCTAAGGCATATGAAGAACAGTTGGAGGAACTGGGCTTGGCTAGTCTAGTGAAGAGAAGGACCAGGTAGCAATGTTCCAATATTTGAGGGGCTGCCACAGACAGGAAGGGTTCAAGCTATATTCTAAAGCGCGTGTAGGCCAGACAAGGAATAACGGATGGAAACTGAACAAGGAGAGATTTAACCTGGAAATAAGGAGAAACTTTCTGACAGTGAGAACAATCAACCAATGGAACAGCTTGCCCTCGGAGGTTGTGGGAGCACCATCATTTGAGACCTTCAAGAAGAGATTGGACTGCCATTTGTCAGAAATGGTATAGGGTCTCCCGCTTGGGTGGGGGGGTTGGACTAGATGACCTATAAGGTCTCTTCCAACTCTGATCTGTTATTTGTTAACCTGGAAACAAAGAAGCTGGCAAAACAATTGGCCAAAATCTAGGCCTGATATAGATCATATGCTGAAAATTTTTGTTCTAACCATAACTGATAGACATAGCAACTATTTCTTGATGCAAGTCAGTTATAAATACAGCTAGTCCTCGACTTATAACCACAATTGAGCACAATTTTCTGTTGTGAAGTGAGATATTTAAGTGAGCCCATTTTACGATCTTTCTTTGCCACCATTATTAAGTGACTCACTGCGATTGATAAGTTAGTAACCTGGTTGTTAAGTGAATCGGGCTTCCCCATTGACTTTGTTTGTCAAAAGGTTGCAAAAGGTAACCAAATGACCTTGGGATGCAGCAATGGTCATAAGTACGAACCAATTGCCAAGCATATGAATTTTGATCACATGATCCTGGCGGCTGCTACAAAGGTTGTAAGACTGTGAAAAATGGTCATAAGTCACTTTTGTTCAATGTTGTTGTACCTTTGAACTAAATGAACTGTTGTGTAAATCAAGAACTACCGGTATTTTCTTAGTGATGATGGAAACAGCTCCCTATAAGAACCGAACAAAACTTCTGGAAATAAATGTCTGTTGAATTGCATATTCCAGGCACTCAGAAGGAGAGTGAATTATCTTCTTGCTTTCCTCTGCATTTCCTAATGACTGTGGAAGAATATAGTCTGATTCAGCATGACACTTTTGCACACATCCCAGTTTTGAATTGGAGATTATTTGTAATTATCAAAGTATTCTTTTGATTGCAAACTAAAGGCAAGAGCTGTTTAGAAACCTTGTCGTTCCAAAACAAGGGCGTTCTTGCATTTACACCCTCATAGTCCTAGATAAAGGCTCAGTGGGACTGAATGTCAAAGTGGACATAAAGATAGACATTGTGGGGGTAAGAATACAATGCCACACTTAGCTTTCTGTTCCAGGTCAATGTTGGATTAGTAAATAGTCTGCCTCATTGTTGTCACTGTGCTTTTGATTCTTACTACAAGCCTTGTTGAAATGAATGGGTGAACAATTAATACGGTAATCAGTAATAATTAATGAATAGCATACAATGCAATTCAAACATCGTGAAGGATGGTCTAAAAACTGAGTTCAGCTATAGGGAGGAAAGTTAAACAAAGCTGATAAAATGTGTATAGCACAGCTTGGGGAATACTTTCCAACCCTGAGTCACGAATGGACAAAACCTCTCCTTTTATAATAAAGACAGATATTTTATACCTGTGGGTTTGGGTGAATTTCTGCTCTTCTGTCACGTTGCAGTTGTGTTTGTCTGCATGGGTGCACAGGGTGAGCTGCACATGCTCTGTTGTAGGTCACATGACAAAAAAAAGTGGGGGGAGGATTTTTCTGGAGTTTGCAGTCTTCCACCAAATCTGACCCATTTTAAAACTGGACCTGTCTTTTGCAAATTTGATCTTATTCTGTCCTGCATTGGCAGTTCTGGATGCCATGAAATCTACTTTCTCCCCTTTTCTCCCCACCCGGTTTTGCTAACAGGGGAAAGACTTCTCAAGATTGCAGGGAGAGGAATTGACTGATTAAGTGCAAGGAAGGTGGTGTTGACTCTTATTTACCAGACTGAGGGAATGGGTAAGGGGGAAAGAGAGAAGGAAGACTGAGAAGACAGCTATGGAGATTCTTGGTCATTGAAGTCATGGATGTCCCAAAAGTGCTTTTTCAAGAGGTAATTGGACTTCCTTGTTTTTCCTTGAAGATGCTTCGCTTGTCATCAGAGAAGCTTCTACAGATCTGACTGAATGGTGAAGGATGGAAAGATTTATATTCCTTGCAGTCATCTGGTCGTCAGCTCTCCTTCTGAGAGGTGTTGAGGCCACTTGGAAGTTTATCTGTGCCCTCAGAGTCATCTGAATAATACAAATGGGTGTGGAATCTTCTTGGAACCGCTGAAAGGACTGTGTTGTAAACAAGAGACAGGTGGACTTCAAGGAATATAAATCATTCCATTCTCCACCATTCAGTCAGAACTGAAGAAGCTTCTTGGATGAGAAGCAAAATGGCTTCAAGGAAAAACAAAATCCAGTTGCCTTTTGAAAAAACAATCTTTGGGAAGACTAGAGAGAGAAACCAGGATAAATGAGAACCTAGAAGTACATGGAGAACTGCCAGAAGATATCTTAAATGTTCACAACTACCCAAAGCAATCCAAATCCATCAAGGGCAAGGGAATCACTCTACTAACTTGTGGCAAATAACCAATTTTCAATTTCAGGGTTACAGACCGAGGGAACTGTTATTTCCTGATCTGAGTCACATTACTATTTTTATCTGATTTGTTTATCACCTTGATTGATGTATTTATTATTTAATTTATTGATGGTTTATCACCTTGATTGATTGACTAGAGAGGTGGGTGGAGGAAAATTCATGCATGTGTGTAAGAAGTCAAAGGAAAAAAAAAAGAGAGCGTATTCAAATTCCATACATGCTGCCCCATACAAGAATGCCAGTGATCCAAACCTCTCACAACTTCACCAGGCCAATAAATACAGAAATAACCAGGTGAAATGCTTGTATTGTTTGAGTCTGTTTGTCCTCTTTTCAGTTCTGGGAAGTCATCAGTGATGAACACGGGATCGACACCACGGGAAACTATCACGGTGATTCACCATTGCAGCAGGAAAGAATTAATGTGTATTTCAATGAAGCTTACTGTAAGTAACCGGGCAAACAAAATTTGCTTGCACAGACAATTACAGAGGTTAAAAATAAAACTTGTTTATCAATTATTACTATCATTTTTACGCAAGAGAGTCAAGAGTATCTTAACGGTATTATTATTATAACACAATAATAAAATGCTTTGTCATCTTTCACTGCCATGAAATCTACTTCCATTAAGAACTGTTAAATGAGACTTTCCCTGTGGAGAAACGGTTTTGTGTATTAGAAGTTCAGTGCCAAAAATTTCTTAGTTTGTGCTAAACTGGGGCTGGCAAATGATAGACCATATGCTGAATCTGGTCCATTGGCCAGAGAATTCTGGGAGTTGAAGTCTACACATTTTAAAGTGGCCAAGTTTAAGATAATTTGCAACCCAGGCAAGAATGACCATCTTATTATTATGTATTAATTGCTTCCAATATTTGAGGTGGAGGAGAAGGGGTCAGCCTATTCCCCCAACTACCAGAAGGGAAGACAAGAAGCAATGGGGTAGGAGCTTATTAAAGAGAGATCCAACCTAGAATCAAGGAGAAATTTCCTATCAGGGAGAACAGTTAATCAATGGGATGGCCCCAGAGGTTGTGGGGGTTTTGAAGAAGAGACTGGACAGTCATTTGCCTAGAATGATATAGGGACTCCTGCTTGAGCAAAAGGTCGTGTAGAAGACTTCCAAAGGTCTCTTCCAACTTTACTCTTCTGTTACCTTTGAGTGAAACCATGAAATGCAGTGTTTCTCAACCTTGGCAAATTTAAGAAGTGTGAACTTCAAGTCAATTCAACTTTGCTTGCTGGAGAAATCTGGGAGTCGAAGTCCACATTTCTTACCAAGGTTGAGAAACAGTACTCTAGGATTAGGGTACATTTGTATTATCCCAAGAGAAAGTTGGATGAATAATTCTGGAGTTCAAATGCTTTTCTTTACTGTACAGTGGAGAAGATACGGTTGCAAAGTCTGCAGCATTTTAAAACCATCAGTCTGATTGAAGATAGTTAATATTGTCTTCCACAATAGATTTCTATGGTCAAATTGTGTAGATGTGATGATTTCCTTAATGTAATGTGTATTTCACCAATACATAGCTTTCATTACATTGCCATCTAGTGGACATACCGGAAATTGCACAAACGTTTGATACTACAGGTAGTCCTTGACTTATGACCAAAATTTCTGTTGCTAAGCGAGACATTTGTTAAGTGAATTTTGCCCCATTTTACTACCTTCCTTGCCGTACTTCTTAAACGAATGATTGCAGTTGTTAAGGTAGCGACACGGTTAAGTGAAGCTGGTGCCAGAAGGTCCCAAAATGTGATGACATGACCCTGGGACAGCACAGCTGTCATAAATATGGATCAGTTGCTAAGCATCTGAAATTTGATCACATGACGATAGGGATGTTGCAATGGTTGTAAATGTGAAAAACGGTCATACGACACTTTTTTCAGTGTCACAACTTTGGTCACGAAATGAACTGTTGTAAGTTGAGGATTACCTGTCCTATTGCCCTGCCAGGCCTTTACACACATCCTTTAGCTTTCTTTTTATCTTCCCCTTTCTATTTATTTACTGGTAATAACAGATAATGAAGATTGAGGACAGTGTTTTAACAGTTTTCCTAAGCCTATTTCTAATGAGTAGTCTATTTCTAATTCCCTGCCCATTCTTGGGCCTCTTAGTGGATTATAGAAGGAACAGATCAGACATCCAGCCCTTGCTTATCAATGGAGCAAGTGGCCACTTGTAAGTTTCTGGGTGTTACCATGAAGCAGGACCTGACCTGGGGTGCTCACTTTGCAGCCCTGGTCAAAAGGGCCCAGCAGAGATTATACTACCTTAGACTTCTCAGAAAACAACAGCTGAATGAAAATCTGCTGCACCACAGAGAGTATTTTAACATACTGCACCTCTGTATGGTTTGCCAGTTGCACAGTGGCAGATAGGACTGCACTCCAGAGGGTTAATGTCATTGGCCAGAGGATCATTGGTTGCCCTCTCCCCTCTTTGGAAGAGCTTTATAGCTCCCGCTGCCTTAAGAAAGTTCAAAACATTCTCAAAGATCCATCTCATCCTGGGCGCCCTTTTTTTGAACTATTACCATCTGGCAGACAGTACAGAATAATAAAAACAAGCACAAATAGGCTGAAAAACAGCTTCTATCCCAGGGCAGCAGCTCTTTTGAATTCTGCTGTATAGTGCAGTACTTGTGCGGTGTTGCAGGTTTTCGATTCAATGTGTGGAGGGTGAAGGATGTGTGTTTGTGTTTATTTTCATGGTCATGATGTGCACTGAAGATGGTGTTTGATTTCATTGTATGAGGTGCCATGACAATAAAGTAAACTAAACTTTAGAAAGGTCATCAGATGAGTAACCCTAAAGTGGATCTGGTGTGTTGGGGGGGGTCAACTGGCTAGCCCCCATTTTGGACTGATTGTGTCTGGCTGACAATCATCTTGGAGTCCCCACAGATTCTGAGAAGCCTCCAAAACGAATCAACCCATTGCTCTAGGCCCATGATGGCGAACCTATGGCACGCAGAGTCATCTCTGCCAGCACACGAGCTATTGCCCCAGATCAGGTCCACTGCACTGCACAATCAGCCAGCTGATTGTCGGGTATCTGCCATGCATGAGCGGGGCGGGGGCGCAGGGCAAGTGGGAGACTCGTGTGCATGCGCAGAGGCATGCAGCATGCATGGGGGTCACACATGCATGCGCAGGGGTGGGGGCACACACGCACATTGCGTTATGGGTACAGGCATGCGTGTGTGTGTGTGTGTGTGTGTATGCGCACTTTAAGCACGCGATGACGAAAAGGTTTAGCCATCAGTGTTCTAGGCAATGTCAATATCATATTGACATCTAAGCCCAAACTGCTTACATTCTAGTTTAAAGACAATACCAATCCTATTACAATAGTTTGCTTAGTGACCGTTCAAAGTTACAACAGCACTGAAAAAGTGACTTATGACCATTTTTCACACTTCCGAGCATTGCAGCATCCCCATGGTCCTCTGATTTACATTTGAGGGCTTGGCAACTGACGCATATTTATGATGGTTGCAGTATCCTTGGGCCGTATCCTTTTGCGACCTTCTGACAAGCAAAGTCAGTGGGGAAACCATCGTGTAACTCAGGGATCTCCAACCTTGGCGACTTTAAGCCTGGTGGACTTCAACTCCCAGAATTCGCCAGCCAGCAAAGCTGGCTAGGGAATTCTGGGAATTGAAGTCCTCTAGGCTTAAAGTCGCCAAGGTTGGAGACCCCTGGTGTAACTCATTTAACAATTGCAGTTATTCACTTAACAAATGTGGCAAGGAAAGTTGTAACGTGGGGCAAAACTCACTTAACAAATTTCTCACTTAACAACATAAATTTTGGGCTCAATTGTGGTCATAAGTTCAGGACTACCTGTCTGTCAAGCATGGTTTAGGTGACTGAAGGGTTTAAAATACTTCTGGAGTCTTTTAAATGAGTTCTGTAGGTTTAAGAAACGTTCAGGTGAGGCCTACAGGTGATTACTTAATCATATCTCTGATCTATTGTGCTGCAGCTCATAAGTATGTTCCTCGTGCTATCCTGGTAGACTTGGAGCCTGGAACAATGGACAGTGTGCGGTCCAGCAAAATAGGTCCACTCTTTCGGCCCGATAATTTCATTCATGGTATGTATATGACATTACTTATCAAACTAATTTAACAAATTGATATTCTCAGAAACAACGTAGCTGACATTAATCCCTTTGATTCACGAAGGTATCAGTATCTTTAATCACAGCTTCAGAACACCTAACAGTCTAATTTTTATGAGGGGAAACTTAATTCTGTTTTTTATGCTTTACAGAGTGAAAGCTTAAACAGATCACAGGAGACTTCCCTAAAATGTTCAAAGAAAGATGAAGCCAGATCATTAATCTTAAGAAGAATGTTTCCTCAAGTGTCTTTCCCTGCCTCTGTAACATTTGTTACAAGATAACTTTTATTGTCATTTTTTTTTCTGTGAAAAAAATGACACACATTAAAAAACAAAATTCTGATACCCGCCCTCAAAAGAAAATAAAAGTCCACCCAAGCTAATAGCACTATCTGGGACAAAACGCTTTAACCAAGTTTCTGCTGCAATGACGACACATCAGTTTCTCACCTGCCAGTTTGTTATTAAATCTGGCTTCATGTAATCCATTTTAGGTTCTAAGAGGCACATTAGCAAACAAAATAGATGGTAGCAACACTCCATATGGAGACTTTAGCCTGGTTGTTAGTCCTCCACATTTGCCTTGTTTCCTCTTTCGATCACACTGTTTCCTTGACACTCAGCAACGGAGTGCTGCAAAAAGCTGCTGCTCCCTGCTGTCTCGGCCACCCAAAATGCCAAGCACTTTTAGAGATTGCAGCTGATCTCACACCCTCTGCTCAACTCACCAACATTTCTGCTGCTGACACCCTTCAACTGAAGCAGTCCGAAGCAATGCAGACTTTCCAGAAAAAGCTTTATCAGCAGTTCCTCTCTTGCTATATATCACTAAAACCAATTAGATTGACGGTCATATAACAGTTTGGTAGTACAATTCCACTTTTTGTCACAATTCCCAAAGAATGATTCAAATCAGATGTCACTTTCAACTCCAAACCCCCAACACTCTCGAGAGCCAAAGCAGCTGCAGCCAAGCAAGGCGCCGCCATTTTAGAATTAACTCATCCTACATGGAGATAGCGGCTAGCCGCCTTAGTCATTCTATAATTAATTATAATTTTATGTTAGCTGCAGGATCTGGATATGGAGGTTGAAAATGTTTTTGTAAGCAAATAATTAAAGATGACAGTGTTTTTTTAAAAAAAATCCCTAGAGATGAAAGTGGAAATTCTACAAAAAAAACACCACCCTCATACATGTAACATTTCCATAATTGTTATCAATCTGCTTAAAATGTTTAAGTCAAACTGATGTCGGCTACTTTTCTCAAATACGTATATCTGTTTTGATATAAAATGTTCTTCCCTAAATATGAGCTGTGGTGGCGAGGTGGTTAGACGGCAGTACTGCAAGCTACTTCTGCTGACTGCTGGCTGACTGCAATTTGGCAGTTCAAATCTCACCAGGCTCAAGGTTGACTCAGCCTTCCATCCTTTCAAGGTCGGTAAAATGAGGACCCAGATTTTGGGGGGCAATATGCTGACTCTGCAAACTGTTTGGAAAGGGCTGTAAAGCATTGTGAAGTGGTATATAAGTCTAAGTGCTACTGCTATTGCTAAATGTCAACAGGTATTTTCATCCATTCAGCATTTAGGAAGACTGGCTGAGGTCCTGCCTTGTTTTAGAGATAAACTTTTTGCATTTGGGTAGAATTAACTTTTCAAACAAACTGCTAATTATTCAATTGACATTTAGCCAGCTTTCTTTATAATGATGTATATTTACAGGAAATTCAGGTGCTGGTAACAATTGGGCAAAGGGTCATTATACCGAAGGGGCCGAATTGATTGAAAATGTGATGGACATCGTGAGGAATGAATCTGAAGGATGCGACTGCCTCCAGGGCTTCCAGCTCGTCCATTCTCTCGGAGGTGGCACAGGATCTGGAATGGGCACACTTCTGATTAACAAGATCAAAGAAGAATATCCTGATAGGATCATGAACACTTTCAGCATAGTGCCTTCACCCAAAGTTTCGGACACTGTGGTTGAACCGTACAATGCCATCTTATCGATCCACCAGCTGATAGAAAACACAGATGAAACCTTCTGCATTGACAACGAAGCTCTGTATGACATCTGCTTTAGGACTCTGAAGCTCCCCACACCAACCTATGGAGATCTAAACCACTTGGTGTCCCTCACCATGAGTGGCGTCACGACCTCACTTCGCTTCCCTGGCCAACTCAATGCAGATTTGAGAAAGTTGGCAGTCAACATGGTGCCTTTCCCCAGACTTCACTTCTTTATGCCAGGATTTGCTCCACTGACAGCTCGGGGCAGTCAACAATACCGCGCTTTGTCAGTCCCAGAACTTACACAACAGATGTTCGATGCTCGGAATATGATGGCAGCTTGTGATCCACGCTACGGGCGGTATCTGACGGTGGCCTGCATCTTTAGAGGCCACATGTCTACGAGGGAAGTGGATGAGCAGATGTTGGCTGTGCAGACTAAAAATAGCAGTCACTTTGTGGAATGGATCCCCAACAACGTTAAAGTGGCTGTTTGTGATATTCCTCCTCGTGGACTAAAAATGTCTGCCACTTTCATAGGCAATAACACGGCCATTCAGCAGCTCTTCAGTCGCATCTCTGATCAATTCTCAGCAATGTTCAGAAGAAAAGCATTTCTCCACTGGTATACTGGTGAAGGGATGGATGAAATGGAATTTTCTGAGGCGGAAGGCAACACAAATGACTTGGTTTCCGAATACCAGCAGTATCAGGATGCGAAAGCTGATGTAGAAGAATATGAGGAAGTGGAGGAGGAAGTCAGGGAAGAAGAAAAGGAAACAGCTTAAACAGAAAAGGCAATGACTGACTTTTGGTCTTTAAAAATAAAAATATTTTTAAAATAATAAAAATAAAAAATAATATATATTTTAATAATAAAAATATATTAATAAAAACTTTATTAATATAATATGCCAATTGTTACCAAAAAGGATCTGAAATCAAATGCAGGAACAACCATTGCTACGCATTAAGCCAAGTTATATCTAACTTTTTTTAAAAAATTAAATGCATTGCAGAACTAATAGCTTAGTGTTTGATTTAAGAGCTTCACTTTAGGCCAGGGGTGTCAAACTCGCGGCCCACTGGCCAGATGCGTCACATACTGGACACGCCCACCCCCAGTTTAGTGAAAGGGAGAAAAGTTGTGATATGCCATGTGATGTGTCATCACAAGTTTGACACCCCTGCCTTAGGCAATAAGAATTTCCTCTGAATCAGGGCCTTAATTTCAAACGAAGAAGCAAAGCTAGGCATATGACATGCTAAATGAAGAAGGCAGAAAACGTAATTGGTCAGCTTATAGATTTTGCTATATCTCTCTAGAACAGTAATGGATAACCTTTTTGTTGAGTGCCAAAAGTGTGCACATGCGCAAATGTGTGCATGTGCCTGCATCTATAATGCAATGCACGTGACCCCCCCATGCTCCCCCGCCCCCCTGCACATGCGCACGTATCTCCTGCATGCGCCCTGCCCCACATGCATGCATGGTAGATACCCCAAAAATCGGCTGGCGGGAGGTGCACATGCATGCGCTAGTGGAACTGAGCTGGGGCGACAGCTCATGTGCCCACAGAGATGGCTCTGCGTGCCACTTCCAGCACGCGTACCATAGGTTTGCCATCACAGCTCTAGGACAACATTTCTAAACTTGGCGACTTTAAAATATGTGGATTTCAATTCCCAGAATTCCCCAGCCAGTGTACACAACTTAAAAGTTGCCAAGGTAGAGAGATACACTGACTTAGAACCTTGTACTTGAATGTGCCAGCCAGCTTATTTAGGGGAAGGACCACTACGATTCCCATTTGTGTTTCACTCTTCTAGTATATTTAAGCTTCTGCAGATTTAAGATGAGCAGCCTAATAAATATAAGCTCTAACATAAGCCGTTAACAAGAGATTAAAAATTATTATCCCTTAAATCATTTAGCTGACCTGCATTTTATGTAGACTTTTGAACCTATTAATTGGACAGACATTCCTTTCACTGGATCAGCTCTCCTACATAAGGCAAGAAAATAAGATGGTGCAGGATGAAATTGAATGGTCCAAAGTTCCATCAGCTAAACATTCTGGAAAGGGTTCAACAGCCTTTACCCTTACCTACAAACATGTCAATTGCCTTTCAATACAGAGGTTTTATTTAACCATGATAGTTAAAAGCTGTTGATAGATCTTGTTCTTATTAATTTACCCAATCATTTCAGGAGTATAAAAATGATGGATTATGTTAATTTTGAATCAGTTAATGGAACACATTGGGTGGCACGGTGGCTCAGTGGTTAAGATGCTGGGCTTGTTGGTTGGAAAGCAGGCAGCCCAGGTTTAAGAGCTGAGTTCCCACGTGACGGGGTGAGCTCCCATCCTCACTCCAGATCCTGCCAACTGAGCAGTTCAAAAGCATGCAAATGCAAATAGATAAATAGGTACCCCTTCAGTGGGAAGGTAACAGCACTCGGTAACATCATGCTGGTCACATGACTGCGGAAATGTCTTTGGACAGCGCGAGCTCAATGGCCTTGAAACGGAGATGAGCTTTGCCCTCTTATGGCAATGACTAGCAGAATAAAATCCGCAGGGACTCCTTTATCTTTTTTAATGTAACACATTACTGGTAATCCTCAATTTATGGCTATTCATTTAGGGACTAAAGTTATGGCAGCATTGAAAAAAGTGACTTATGATTGATTCTTGCACTTAATGATTGTCAAAGTTCCCTGCAGTCATGTGATCAGTGGTGGATTCTCTTATCAACCATGGTGATTTGCTTAATGGCAGCAAAAAGGTTGTAAAATTGGATGCATCTCACTTACCAATTAACTCAATGGAAATTTCAATGCCAACTGTGGTTGTAAATGCAGACTTATCTGTATGTATTATGGGAATACTTTTTGTGTTTTGAATGTACTGTAAATTATAGTTCATTGTAACTAACTCCCAAATATCAACACGGAATTAAGATGACTACCTAAACTACCAAAGTCATTGCTAAGAACTTCAGTATGGAGAGAAGGGCCAGAGTTGATCCTTTAAATTACCTATTTTATACCGATTCGCTTGCAAAATTCACTAAACCAAATTTGCTTTGAGAATTTAATTGTAATTAAAAGGTTAAATACAGCCACTTAGAAGAATAAATACATTCTGGGAAAGAGGAAGTACTACTTAATGTATCAGAACATGTTTTATGTAAAGTATGCAGGTGTATATATGGAATTATGCTTCATATTAGTATATATATGTATATACACACACATATACATGTGTTGGTGTGTCCTAGGTATGTATAAAAATGTGAGTTTTCATTTGAGCAAAAGCCCCGAATTGTATATATTTTCTTATGAAAATGTGATAGCATTATTTACAAGATTATTAGCTATAGGATTTGTATATATATTTTGTACCAGGCTACAAAATATTAACTCTAGTCCCACTTTAGCCATAAAAGCTGGCTGGGTGACTTTGAGCTAGTCACTCTATCTTAGCCCAATCCACCTCACAGGGTTGTTGTTGTGGGGAAAATAGGAGGAAGGAGTGTCTGGTATGTTCACCGCCTTGAATTACTTATAAAAATAACAAAAGAAGATAAAAAATCAAAACAAAATTTCATTTATAGGACAGAAAATGTATTATATAATAAATCTATTGGCCTTTAAGTTGCTATAGGACTAGTAGTTTTTCTACTAAAGACTTTTCAAGGGAACTTTGTTGTAATTGCTTGTAGAAATAAGTTTGCATTTATCAACTTGATGTTAAGATGTTCTAAATGACATGCTGGTAGCAGAGGTTGGGAATTAACACACCTCAAAAGGTACCAACTATGGTAAGCTAGAGGCTCAAACAAAAAACTGGAGAGTGGATCAGAGAGGTCATCTGGTTTAGTTTTTTTCCCCTGTGTAGTATTCAATACTTTAAACCAGGGGTCTTCAAACTTGACAGCTCTAAGACTTGTGGACTTCAACTCCCAGAATTCCTCCTCCAGTCGTTAGCTTAGGCATTCTGGGGGTTGAAGTCCACAAGTCTTAAACTTGCCCAAGTTTGAAGACCCTTGCTTTAAACAGTAGCATTATGTAAAACTTTGCGCTAAACCAGCCCCCCCAACAGACAAGTCAGAGGCTGCCAGCTACAGTATTAATATACATTTCTTTTTATCTTGTACTTTTGTTTGTAGCATGTTGTGCAGATTTATCTTGAATGTTTACACAAAATATGCGAATATGAGAATCTCCATAGACATACACAATATTTATTTTCCTATAGTAGAAAACTAATTTTGCTAGCAGAAAAATTGAGAAATACTTTTCTTATGCTGCCATTTATTTTACTCGCATCATTCTAATTTTATTTAAGCTACTGTTGTAATGCAAGTATTATACAAAATCCAATAAAATGAGATTAAACAGAATTTGAATCCATTTCTATGAATTAAAACACGTCTTGGGGTTTACAATGTTAGTTTGTACGAATTAAATTTTTTTCACCATTCCTCAAAGGTTTCAGAAAAGGTTATCACTATAGAAGTGAAAACATTCCCATTTTCCCTTCTTTTTAAGTCCTCAACCAATCTGTAAAAGATAATGAATCATCACCTTAATGACTGGCACTGTATTACTTTCTTCGAATGCTCCATTGTGGTTGAAATGTTCAATTTTTGTTTCATCAAACCAAGCCATTTTTCCCCAAAACATTTCAGATTTATCAACATTTTCTTTTGCATAATTTAGTTGCAGAATTTGGGAGGAAACAAGACAAAAATTCTCTATCAATTCTCCCATGCAGATCACTGTTGGTGATCCATGGTGCAACTAATCTACTGAATTTATAAACTGCATGCAAATAAGAACCGACCATTCAAATTCAGAAGGAAAAGTCATTTAACTCGGTGCCATGTAGCAGTTGGTGGCAACTTCTCTTCTCTTGGAAATTCACTGAAACATACTATTTGACCACAGTAGAATGATTAGGGTAGCTAATTTTTACAGGAAATCCTATGTAGCAAAACTTCAATAGTAAAAGATTTAAAACTAGTTTCCATAATATTTTTCATGTATTAGATTTTTATGCCACTCATCTCATTGATACTGTGATTCTTTGAAGGATTATGAACTCACTGAACACAGCTTTGGAAGCTAACTGTTAACTACTTGTTGTCATAGGTTAAAAATGATTTTTATCCTGAATGCAGTTTTCTTGGCAACATCCACATTATTGCAAAGTTCAGCAGCATAGAGAATATGGAAAAAAAACAATGTGAGAAATACTAATAACACCAAGCTAATGTTAAGCCATTTTAAATCTAATTTCTTACACCACGATCAATTTTAAGAGTAACTGTTCTACTAAAAGTAAATGGAATTTGGAAGCACTTACAGTAGTTAGGATTGCAATGTGTTAATATCCATTCATAAAAAAACGCATCAGTGTAAGTTTAAAATATTCAAAATATCATATTAGTACACTTTCTTTGATAAAGATCTCATTGTATTCTTAAATTGCTTTGTTTTAAAGTATCACTATTACTTCCAGGATAAAGTATAGCTTTTTCAAATTTTAAAGGTACCTAAATAAGTGTGATTGTACATCTTTGTCTACATATCTAGTAATAAATTAATCAATAGAATTTAATTCCAAGCAAGCATGATCATTTAAGTTATCGTTAAATTCTTTCACTGAATATTTCCTGTTGATTTTCAATATTTCTCTACCCCAAAGGATTCAAACATCTTCTGTAACCAGTGACCTTTTTATTCAAAGCAGGCATTAAACTGAAAAAAAACTTTTTAATAAGTTACTGTCCAATAGAACTTAGGCTGCTTAATTCCTTGAAGAGTTATTTTATTATTGCTTGATAAAACATAATCACTAAAATCATTTGCATTAAGTTTCATTTATTGGCATGGTTCATATATATATATACATGGTGGTTTCACAAAATGGGAAGTGGCTGTCCATAAGTATACCAACGAGTTGTCATTTTTCCTTTTAGAGAATGGGTTCTGTAAAGAGAGATAAATATACAGTAAGAATTTAAAGCAGCATAGAATGTGAATTAAAATTGATAGCTTGAGAACTAATATCAATGTACCAGTCCCTATATTCTTTAAGTATTATCCAATTAAATCATTCCATTGCTTCAATGAGCTGATATGCAAAAGGTTAGAACTTGGAAACACTGAAATTGTTTCCACATCTTTGAAACACACACATGAACCTCCATCTTCCTTTGATGTATTTGCTTTAGCAATTGTTTTCAGCACTGGGAGTCTCCTATACTGAAGCTGAATAAGGCGACAGATGTAGGATGAGGCATTGTGCAAAACTTGGATAAGACAGAACTGCACGAAGCTTCTCTCTACCTTAGCATGCTAGCTATTTCCAGTGCTGGAAGTTCCACTTCAATTGGTTTTTGTATTATAAAACAAGAAAATCTTGGCCATTGTCTGAGAAGGCAAAATTCATTGGAATAGCCTAACAGGAGGATAAATAAAATGGTTTCTGCCCATCCAGTTCTGTTCCTTGCAACCATATCCATTCAGTACTCTCATATCCATCTATTTAGAAACCATCCATCTCCCACACAGAGAGAAACTGAGTGGCATAAAAATGTTAAAAACATAGAAAATTTAAAAGCGAGGCAAGAATAGTTTAAAGTTCACCATTAAAAGTTAAGTAAAAGGTGAGGGGATCAGCCTTCAGAACACTAGCCAGCCTCGCAGTTATAGCACACTGAAGTTGTTATTTAATTTCACTGTATGATGTGCAATGACAATAAAGTAAACTAAACTAGTCTGCAAGCACCAAGCAAGATAGCAGAGACAGGACTTTAAATATTTTCAAAAGGCTGGGAAAGTGGGAATCAGTCTCACCTCCAGCAGAAATGTGGGGGGGTGGGGGGGGCAAGTTCCAAAGGACAGGAGCCACAGCAGAGAAGGCTCCCTTCCTAGGCCCCGCCAGTCGGAATTCTTTGCCTGCCTGAGTGGGATGGGCTGATGTAATGGGGTAAAGAAAGCTCACTAGGTAATTATAGGTAATCATAATACATTTCTTGCTGGAACTTTGAACGAAATATTCATCAAAAACCAATTCATAATAACCAATTAAATCACAATTTTTATGGCTGCATAATCTGCATAAACTGAATAAGACAAGATACAGTTTAATGCTGTAAAACTGTATACAGATCTGAGGGAAACAGAAATCTCTAGAACTTCTTTACTTACTTGTGTCATTCCTTTTTGGGTTTTATAATTTTTACATGGCTTCCAGCTGCTTTCTCTGCCTCTGTTTTAAACTGAGTTTTCAGGGCTGCTCTTACTGCTTCTGCACAGATCTGAGAGTAGCGGATGTAGCTGAAAGAAAAAAACAATATGGATCAAAAGAATATCCATTCCCTGAAGTTAACAGCTATGGAAAATTAGAAAAGCACCCTGGAAAACTGATTATAAACCGGGACTTCTGATAAAATGGGACGTAGTGCCTTGGACATTTATTCAGAAGCACATTCTGAAGGTGATACTGAAGTCAACTGAAAAATGGCCATTGACAACTCTACTCTAAATGTTAATTCCGTTAAAGCCCTCTAAATTGACGGCCTTTACATCTTCAGGTGTTACTGGTTACCCTCACAACTGTCTATAAGCGATAGTGGGTTATTTTCCATCTTTCACACCCTTGATGCATCACCACCTAGCTTTTTCTCAGCCTGTCTTGAAGAAGTATTTTGCAACCTCCCCCCATGCCCATAGATAAAAGTTTTCGATCAGTGTGTGCTATCTACTCATACCTACACCTAAAAAGGTAAAGGTTCCCCTCGCACATACTTGCTAGTTGTTTTCGGCTCTGGGGGCGGTGCTCATCTCCGTTACAAAGCCAAAGAGCCAGCACTGTCCGAAGATGTCTCCGTGGATATGTGGCCGGCATGACTAAACACCGAAGGTGCACGGAACACTGTTACCTTCCCACCAAAGTGGTCCCTATTTTTCTACTTGCATTTTTACATGCTTTCGAACTGCTAGGTTGGCAGTAGCTGGGACAAGTTATAGGAGCTCACTCCATTACGTGGCGCTAGGGATTTGAACCGCCAAACTGCCAACCTTTCTGATCGACAAGCTCAGCATCTTAGCCACTGTCCCTTATTACCTACACTAAGTGGACACTAATTTCACAACTGATACAAAAGCTATGAATGGCGCAAAGAACCATGGAAAGATACATGCTAGGTATAACAAGACAAGATAGAAAGACCAGCAACACATGGATTAGGGAACAAATTAAAGTATAGATCATCAAGAGAGTAAAAGAACGGGAATGGAAATGGGCTAGTTATATAGCAAGAACAATAGATGGCTGGATCCATGAAAGAGTCCTAAAACAAGATGGAGCAATGAGATCAGCAAGTTTTGCGGGCCCAATTGGCAAAAGAAAGCTCAGGATCATATGGGTTGGAAACACGCGGAAGAGGCCTTCATCCTGCAGTGCAAGGGTCTCCAAACCTTGGCCACTTTAAGACTTGTGGACTTCAACTCCCAGAATTTATTTGTCAAACATGTACAAGATAACAAGTATAAGTATGAACATAAACGTGAACAATACAGATAAATGGGGACAGTAAGACAGGGACAGTAGGCACGCTGGTGCGCTTATGCACTCCCCCTTTAAGGACCTCTTAAGAATGGGGTGAAATCCACAAGAGACAGTTTGAGGTTGAAGCTGTGAGGGTTTGAGGCTGTAACATTGGAGTCGGGTAGGTTGTTCCAGGCGTTGACCACTCTGTTGCTGAAGTCATATTTTCTGCAATTGAGTTTGGAGCAGTTTACCTTGAGTTTGTATTGGTTGTTTGCCTGTGTATTATTGTGACTGAAGCTGAAGAAGTCATTGACAGCAAGATGTTATAGCAGGCAATAGATCGGACCGCAGGGGCGCAGTTCTAGATTGTTCAGGCCCAAAATTTCGAGCCCCTAGGCATAGGGAATTCTATTATGGGTGGAGGTTCTATTGTTAATTAATAATAATTAATTGTTAATTAGTTAATTTCCCATTAATTCCATTGTAGGTGAATTCTGGGAGTTGAAGTCCACAAGTCTTAAAGTTGCCAAGGTTGGAGACCCCTGTTGTAGTGGATAAACAATGGCTAAAATGACAATAGTGATAGCACTTAGACTTAGGTATATAAGTCTTTAAAGTACTTTACAGCCCTTTCTAAGCTGTTTAGAGTCAGCATATTGCCCCCAACGATCTGGGTCCTCATCCTTGATAGATGACAGGTATCTCAGTCTGGGAATGAGATTTTATTGGGGTTCCCCCCCTTCCTTTTCTAGAATCATAGAATTACAGAGTTGGAAGGGACACCTTGGAGGTCATCTAGTCCAACCCCCTGCTCGAACAGCAGAGAGTGTTTATTCCAACTATTAGCCACTACCTAGGGTCGAACTTACAGCCTCCTGATGGTGAGAGGCGAGAGCTCCGCCTCTAGGCCACCGGAACTGAGGATTAAAAGGATTTAAAAAATTAAAATTAAAAAACAAGGATTCTGCATTAAAAGGATTTAATTTGCAAGATGGAGAGGAACTACGGAAGCTTTACGCGAGCTTTCCATCTAAGGCGCCCGAACACCAGGGGATCGGCGGCTTCACAAGACGAGCCTGGGGCGGGGGGAGGGGAGGAGCGAGGGTATTCTGAGGGCGCGGAGGTCGGGACTGCCCCCTCCAGCCGCCCACCTACCTGAGCCCCGCTTGCCTCCAGTAAGACACCATGACGGCTGCTTTGCTTAGTCGAGGAAATCGCCCGCCCAAGGGCCGCAAGGTCGCCCAGTCAAACAGCGGGAGGCTGCTTCGCCGGAGTCTAACCCGGAAGTGCTGAAAGACCCGGAAATGAAAACCAAACCGACCAATCAAAACTCACGTCGGATCCATACCCCGTTCGACTGACGGGCTATTTACGGTTCAGCTATTTTCATTGGTTGCGTGAGCTTAAACCTTCGATGAGCGTAAAACCTATCCTCTGGAGCAAAGTTGGCTGAGGAATTCTGGGAGTTGAAGTCCACAGGTCTTAAAGGGGCCCTGGTCTGGAGGAATCGAAGAATTTCGCCCACGTGGTCTAACACCCTCTGGGGATCGCAGCGCCGCAGAATTTGGAAATTCCGAGTTGTTGGTGGCGGTGGCTTCGTTTCGTATTGTTGCAATGATTTATTTTTCTTAGCGTGCTTTACATCTTTTATTAATCAAAGTTATCAAATTTCTACACCACCCATCTTTATCTGAGCGACGCTGGGCGGTTTTAGAAATAAAAAGTGTAACGCGATGTGGAAAACAGAATTAAAAAGCAATTAAAAGCGAAATTAAAATCGCAGGTTAAAAGTTAAGAGGCGGAGGGAGCGCCCTCAAGCATGACCATATTAAGAGCAACTGCATTCTCTTCGCTGATGATGTAAAGCTGTTCAACACCACAGACAATACTACTACCCTTCAAAAAGACCTTGACTATGTATCAGAATGGTCAAACAAATGGCAACTTCAAATCTCAACAAATAAATGCTCTGTCTTTCATATTGGCAAAAAAAATCAGAAAATAAAATATAGGCTAAATAGTCAAGACCTTGTTGATGATCCAAACTCTGTCAAGGATCTTGGAGTACTCATCTCTAATGACCTAAGTGCTAGAGCCCACTGTAACTACATAGCCCAAAAGCATTGAGTTGTTTAACCTATTCCTACGAAGCTTTTTCTCTGGTAATATCACACTACTAATTAGAGCATACAAAACATTTGCTAGACCAATACTCGAATACAGCTCATCAGTCTGGAACCCACATTACGCATCTGATATTAGCACAGTTGAGAAAGTCCAGAAATATTTTACAAGAAGAGTTCTCCACTCCTCTACTGGTTGTAGAATACCTTATGCCACCAGATTCGAAATTCTAGACCTAGAAAACCTTGAATTACGCCATCTTCGGTCTGATCTAAGTATGGTATATAAAATCATACATTGCAATGACTTACCTGTCAATGAATACTTCAACTTCAACCATAACAACACAAGAGCACACAACAGATACAAACCCAGGGTTAACCGCACCAAACTTGATTGCAGGAAATATGACTTCAGCACCAGAGTGGTCAATGTCTGGAATACTCTACCTGCCTGTGGTTTCTTCCCCAAACCCCAAAAACTTTAACCTCAGACTGTCTACTATTGACCTCACCTCTTTCCTAAGACGTCTGTAGGGGGTGTGCATAAGTGCACCAATGTGCCTACCATCCCTGTCCTATTGTTTCTTTTATTTTTCTTACATGTACCCATTTCATGTATTCATAACTATGTATATACTTATACCTATTATCTTGTAAGCAATTGACAAATCAAAACAAATAAATAAATAAATAAATCCCAAAATCTCCCGACTGTAAAGCCTACAAACTTGAAATTTGGCACATATGTTCCTCTTGGCTTCTAGGTGCTTATTAAGAAAGGATTTTTCAAAATGACCATTAGAACATTAGTATTTCCTATATTATTATTAACATGCTGATGCTAAGGAGTTCTACTCCCCCTCCCCACCTGAAAAGAAATCTGTTTCAAATGCAAAACACAAGCAGGAGAGGAGTTTCAGTTTCAGAGCAGCAACCAGTTTTAGTACAGAACAATTGAGCTAAGCCATGCCCAGGCTCCTTACTGTCTCCTTGCTCACACAGCAAATATTGTTTCAGTTTCCAAACAGCCCTCAACTCTCACACACTGACAGGACAATAGCCAGATGAATACTGATGGATGCTGGTAAGCAGAGGCACAATTCCTCCCCCCTCCCCTTATTTTCCTCCCCCAAAACTAAGACTGACTAGTTTTGTAATGAAGCACGGGTATAGAGCTACTACCTTAATATTCCTTCATTGTGCTATTTCTTCAGCAACACCGGCCCTGTGGGTGAATTGGGATGAGAGATTGTCCTTGGTGCTATTGTGGCTTGGATGCAGATGTTTCGTTACTCGACTAGTGTTAGCTGAAGTGACTGGCCCAGTTACACAGCTTTCAAAACTTAAGATTTGGCTCCATGTATTTTCCTCACTGGTGATGTAAAATTGGGACTGCACTATGTAACTGTGCAGTGCTGATTAGCACATTTTCTCTGCTTCTGTATACAAGTAGTCCTCCAATTACAACAGTTCACTTAGTGACTTTTCAAAGTTACAACAGCACTTAGAAGTGACATATGACCCTTTTTCACATTTATGACCATTGCAACATCCCCATGGTCATGTGATCTACATTTGGATGCCTGGTAACTGGTTCATATTTAGGATGCTTGCAGTGTCTTGGGATCATGTGATTACCTTTGTGACCTTCTGACAAGCAAAGTCAATGGAGAAGCTTAACAACTGTGTTACTAATTTAACTAATTTGACTTACAGCAGTGCTTCCCAACCTGAGTAAATTATCCAAAATTGGGTGTTTTTTTTTCCTTTGGAAAACAGTACAGGAACCCATTACCCAATCATAACCAGGACTTTTTAAAATTTCCATTTAAACAATAAAGTGTTTTGCCTACATTGGGTAAAAGAACCTTTCTGATAATTGGTTTTTGATTGTAAAAAAATTGGGAAGCACTGATTTAGATTAACAAGGCATCCTGTCAAACCTCCTCTCTGTAACAGAAGATGCTTCTCCAAAGCTACTCTATTCTCCAGATTTAAGAAAATCATATAATTGTTGAATTATAAAGTTGGATGGAACCAGAAAACCTCTGTAGTATTCAGGAAAATTAAATTAACAAGAGGTGGGACATCCAGTCACTCCAGATGTGGAAAATGCACAATTGTAGGTAAACTGTTCCACTATTGTCCAATTCTTACTGTAAGGATATTTTTACCTATTTAAATAAATGTAGGTACCTGAAACTTATATTCATTATTTCTGGTATTAATTTCTATGGTAATATTTTCTCTATAGCACATTGACACACCTCTTCCCTCAGTTTTCTTCACATTGAAATAATTTCCTTTCCAAATTCCAAATTAAAAGCCAGCTTGGTTAAGGTGGCAGACTAGAAATTGGGGGACTGAGAGTTTTACAGATAGTCCTAGACCTATAACCTAAGTTGAGATTGGAATTTCTGTCAGTCTTAGATGAAAGTGTCTGACAGGGATACTGTGATGGTGAAAATAGGAGAGAGCATTATATATGCACAAAATGAAATTGGTCTATAAATCCAATTAATCAAGAGGCCTTGGGATCAGAATGTGTATCTGAGCCCATACAATGACTGTTAATTTGTTACAGGAGAATTTGTTCATGTTGCTTTTAACTATTGTTAACTGCCCAGTGCCCAAAGGCACTGAGATGTGTGGCCATATAAACTGAAAGAGTGAATGAATGAATCAATGACTACTCAGTGCAGAGCCATTAATACAGATTCTCAGAATGTGAGTAGCCAACCAGTTGTGGAGCTATCATATGGAGCCAAACAAACTATACTTTAATGTCCCTAATACTGCTAGAGGTTTAGGGAAAAAAATAAAAAAGGGCTGATTGGGAAAAACAAAGAAAAGCAAGTCATACATAATTTAAAAAGGAAATTGAATATATGTAGAACTTCGGCAAAGAGTAGCCACAGGCTGCCGCTTTGACTTTCTTAAATGTATTAAAGCTTCTGGCAAAGACAGATCCTTCTCGCATACACCTACCCCTTTGGATTCAGTTTGTTTCTATTGTTTGAATGAGACCTTCTCCCCATTCACCATGGTCAACCTGGGCTGCTGCCATTCATCACTCAAGGAGGAGTATTTGACATTGAATTAAAACAGAGATTAGAGTATCAAACATTAACCTTTTTTAATAACATTGTCTCTATAAAATGTTTTTGAAGTTTTTAAAAATGAAAAAGACAAAACATAACCCAGTAGAAAAATATTTAACATTTAAATGCATTGGTAAATGTTTGCAATCACACCTCACCTCACAAGAATCAGTACCGTCTACTGAAATATTAACTTTTAAAACTAGCTTCAGGTATTACAGTATTTACAGACGTTCTTAAGAACAAAATATTAAATACCGCAGATGAGACTATTAAAGGAATCAGAATTCAGAAATTAAGATATGTCTAGAACTCATTAGTTCTTGCCATTTATGACAGATACCAGAGTTCTACTATTGTCCTGCTCATCAAGGATACTTAAATTTTACACTGTACCTGTATCACAGACATAAAAGCCTTTTGGGTGTTCCAGTTTTTGACTACATAAATACTCCTCTGTGAAGAAAGGACTACTTTGAAATTGTAAGGGAACTATTCTTTTACTTATGGAATTTAGATATATTTGTTCTGAAGTACCTAGACTTCTGTAGATAGAAGGTAGGGCAGTATGGATATATATTAAGGAACAAAACAAAATCTGTTTACGTGTGTATATGTAAAGAGAAACAACAAAGTATAATTTAAGAGACTTCAGTTGTCTGGAGTACATAAATCATGATTATGCATTTTAAAAGGGAAGAGTGGATTTCTTCCTATAAATGTAGTAATTATACAATTTCTGATTCTTAGAAAACGTGGGACCAAAATGAATTAAGTTGAACAAGTTGTATTGTTCAACACTTTAACTATCTTATCAACTAGAGACTTTGAAAAACTGAAATTGTAAGCCACTTTTAGTTCGTATCTAATTATATAGCATGCGATTTCTGTTACATTCAGAATAATTTCAAAACGGTGGAACTTCTGTAAACATGAATGTTAAATATCAAACTTCTCAGGTTAGCAAATGGTAATTTTCATGAAAACAGCCTATAAAAAAACACTTTAGATCCTATTTCAAGTAATAGTGTTTGTTCTTCAAAGCCGAACCCTGTAACAAACTGCTCAAAATCTTGTGCCCAGAATATATTCTGCAAACACATGAACTGTCTTGAATGCCTGCATTCCAGTTTAATGAATGTACAATTCAACAGAAAGCCATGCGTCTTACCTTCGTGTACAGATTTATCAAGTTCTCTCCAAAATTTTAATTTAAAAATCTAAACTACAGATCTATTTTTTAAATAGGTATAAGAATAAATATTTCCAGCTTTGAGGAAGCTTGAAAGTGTTCCTTTCAAATTGTTAGGCCTAAGAACTTGGTGTAGCTTCTATACTAGTCTTCCACAAAGGCTGCAGCTGCCATTGGAGATCTCATATTTCCTCTTGCTGAAGAAGTGAATTCTTCTATTTCGGCATTAAGTTTGCTGATGACCCATTCCAATGCTTCACGTCCCTGTAGAAGACACACCTTCTTTATTGAAACAAGTCCAAGTATCTCAGAGGTCATAGTAATTTACAGAAGTGAAACTGATCATAAATATGAATTACATTGGTATTACTTTAACATTTAGAACCACTAGGTGAAAGGGTGTAAAGTCTCTGTGTTGAATTAAGAATAAGACTTCTTTTTGTGATGGCCAATTTTTTTTTAAAAAAAATGCTGTTTGCTCAGCCTTTTGGAAGCATTTAATTTATATTATCTATTGGCAGCTACCTTTTGTTTTTATTGTGATACATTTTAATCGGTGTGAATACCTTGGACTCAGAAGAAGGAAAAAGAAAACATTCATAGAGTCAGGGAAAAACAGATCAACCCAAAGTAAAAGCTACCCACTGTAAATGTAAAACTGATAGGGAAAACTGACCCCCACCCCCAAAAGATATCACATATGACTATCTTGATGTTCAAACTAAATAGAGGCAGCTTAAATAGATAATATAGTATGTTCAAACTAAATAGAGACAGCTTAAACAGATAATATAATATGAAAGAAGAACCTAAAATTGTGAAAAATTCCACTGGGCCACAAAAGCTTCTCGGGTTCTCTTGCCTCTTAAACGGGAGTGGGCAATGAATTTCCCCAAGGGGCCACATGAGAAACTGGAATTGTTGTGGAGGGCTGCTGCTCTGCCCTCTGCTGCCATTGTTCCATCCCCGTTGCAGCTGCCCTGCCTGAACCCACCACTGTGGGCTAGACAGGGACCAGCCAGCAGAGCTGGAGGCAGACTCGGACAGTGAGGAGGTTGGGGAGGAACATGGGCCAGTCCTGGAGTCTGGGGAAGGCTCTGATGAGTGCTCTGCATTGGAGGCAGAGATGGGGCCAGGGACCTCTGACAGTTATCAGCTGTCTTCGGAGTTGGAGATTACTGGGAAAGAAGAACAGCTGGAGCATGTTCCCAATGTGTGCATGCTCAGAGCTGCCAGGAGAAGGGAAGAGTTAAGGAACAAGGGTTGACTTGGTAGTAAAGGAAGGAATAAAGGAAATAAAGAGGAGCGAAAGGGGAGTGGTGTTTGCAGGAGACAATTAGTTCATTTAATTAGGGTGAAGATTTGTGACTCCTTGCCAAGTATTTTCTGGTAAAGCGCTATGCTTGGAAGCTTTCAGCCTGGCAACTCTCCAAGCCTGATAAGGTCTATAGTTCTAAATCACTCTTGAAAGACTGTTCGCTGGGACTTTGCTGGATGTGAATGAGAGGAATTCATATTAGCCTAATAAAAAGAGGTTTTATTGGGACGAGGAATCTGCTTTGTGATTTTGTGAAGCCTATAGGTCAGAACAGAATCTCTGTTAACTTTTGCAAGGATGTTTCTGGTATGACATCATTAATTTTGATTGTAATGCTTGAATTAAGAAAAGATCCAGTTTTCTACTTCAACACTTCTCAAGGTGGCTGGGGATAAATATAATTCTTCATAATACTTTTGTTATGCTTATCATCTACATGATCAATATTGTTACCTTTTCAAGTCTTATAAACATTGATTAAATGGCTAAAAGTAATACATTAGCACAAAAAATTCACAGTAAAAAAAATCTGTTGCAGGATCCAATCTGGGTTAGTCAGTGGGATCAGAGGTGTAATCGTCTGAGGTTTCGGACTCACGCTGGAGCCCATTCTCAGGGTACATCTCTCTTATTGGAGCTTAGAGGATGAACTCCAGCACGAGTCCAAAAGCTCGAAGACTAAACCCAAATTGGTCCTGCAATATGTATCCAGGGACACATATGTTTGCCTTCATTTGTGAAAATAAATCTAATTTAATCTCGCAGGTGAATTACTTTTATTTATTTTCCCTACTAACAAATGGAAGAGGGAAGAAATCATTCAGGGTATCCTTAAGTTTGAAATAGGTAATATTCATAAAATATAACACAGCCATTAATGATCTCATATTTTCATTCCATCTCAACTCATCCACTATTCTCTCCTGTCTTCTCAAAATAAGTTGGCAATACGTACTTTTTTGGCATTAGAAGAAATTGTGTTTTCCATTAGTCCTTCTAAGTAACTGCTGAGACTAACTCCTTTTACACAGATGGTTGCTTCTTGAGTCAAAATAGTTCTATGGAAAAAAAATAGCAATAGTTTACCAATTTCTCAAAAAGTACTCAGAAGCTACCTTTGTTCTTCCTATATCTATTAAAAATTCCACATATTACAACTACCACCAATCAATTTCCATAGGGATAGAGTGTTCAGATACACTAAGCTAGTAGGGAATGGGTAACCAATAATCTCAGAATTGTTTTAAACACTAAAGTGTGCATATGCATTTCTGTGTTTGCGTGGATGGCTCTTGGAATTCCTTCTGACAAAGGTTACTGAAGAGAGTACTGTTTTCTACCTTAATAATACACTGCTCAAAAAAATAAAGGGAACACTTAAACAACACAATGTAACTCCAAGTCAATCACACTTCTGTTAAATCAAACTGTCTACTTAGGTAGCAACACTGATTGACAATCAATTGCACATGCTGTTGTGCAAATGGAATAGACAACAGGTGGAAAGGAGAGGCAGTTAGCAAGACATCTCCAATAAAGGAGTGGTTCTGCAGGTGGTGACCCCAGACCACTTCTCAGTTCCTATGCTTTCTGGCTGATGGCTTGGTCACTTTTGAATGCTGGCGGTGCTTTCACTCTAATGGTAGCATGAGACGGAGTCTACAACCCACACTAGAGGCTCAGGTAGTGCAGCTCATCCAGGATGGCACATCAACGTGAGCTGTGGTAAGAAGATTTGCTGTGTCTGTCAGCGTAGTGTCCAGAGCAGGGAGGCACTACCAGGAGACAGGCCAGTATATCAGGAGACGTGGAGGAGGCCGTAGGAGGGCAACAACCCAGCATCAGGACCACTACCCCTGCCTTTGTGTAAGGAGGGACAGGAGGAACACTGCCAGAGCCCTGCAAAATGACCTCCAGCGAGCCACAAATGTGCATGTGGCTGCTCAAACAGTCAGAAACAGACTCCATGAGGGTGCTATGAGGGCCCAACATCCACAAGTGGGGGTTGTGCTTACAGCCCAACACCATGCAGGACGTTTGGCATTTGCCAGAGAACACCAAGATTGGCAAATTCGCCATTGGCACCCTGTGCTCTTCACAGATGAAAGCAGGTTCACACTGAGCACACGTGACAGGGTCTGGAGACACCGTGGAGAACGTTCTGCTGTCTGCAACATCCTCCAGCATGACCAGTTTGGCAGTGGGTCAGTAATGGTGTGGGGTGGCATTTCTTTAGGGGGCCGCACAGCCTTCCATGTGCTCACCAGAGGTAGCCTGACTGCCATTAGGTACCGAGGTGACATCCTCAGACCCCTTGTGAGACCATATGCTGGTGCGGTTGGCCCTGGGTTCCTCATAATGCAAGATAGTGCTAGACCTCATGTGGCTGGAGTATATCAGCAGTTCCTGCAAGACAAAGGCATTGATGCTATGGACTGGCCCGCCCGTTCCCCAGACCTGAATCCAATTGAGCACATCTGGGACATCATGTCTCGCTCCACCCACTAACACCATGTTGCACGACAGACTGTTCAGGAGTTGGGGGATGCTTTAGTCCAGGTGTGGGAGGAGATCCCTCAGGAGACCATCCGCCACCTCATCAAGAGCATGCCCAGGCATTGTAGGGAGGTCATACAGGCATGTGGAGGCCACAAACTACTGAGCCTCGTTTTGACTTGTTTTAAGGACATTACATCAAAGTTGGATCAGCCTGCAGTGTTTTTTTCCACTTTAATTTTGAGTGTAACTCCAAATCCAGACCTTCATGGGTTGCTAATTTGATTTCCATTGATAATTTTTGTGTGCTTTTGTTGTCAGCACATTCAACTATGTAATGAACAACTTATTGAATAAGAATATTTCATTCATTCAGATCTAGGATGTCTTATTTTTGTGTTCCCTTTATTTTTTTAAGCAGTGTATATAGTACAGATAGTGCTTGACTTATAACCATTCGTTTAGTGACTGAAGTCACAATGACACTGAAAAGTGATTTTTGACTGTTTTTCACATTTAGAAGAGCCATGGTGGTGCAGTGGTTAGAATGCAGTATTGCAGGCTAATTCTGCCAACTGCCAGGAGTTTGATTCTGACCAGTTAAAGGTTGATTCAGCCTTCTATCCTTTGTGGTTGGTAAAATGAAGATGCAGATTGTTGGGGAAAATATGCTGACTTTGTAAACTGCTTAGAGAGGGCTGTAAAACACTATGATGCGGTACGTAAGTCTAAGTGCTACTGCTACAACCATTGCAACGTCCACATGGTCACGTAATCAAAATTCAGGTGCTTGGCAACTGGCATGTACTTATGATGGTTGCATGTGGTCTCCTTTTGTGACCTCTTGAAGCCAGATTTACTTAATAACCATGATACTAACTTAATAGGTACAGTGATTCACTTAACAATTGTGACAAGAGAGGTTGTAAAATTGGGCAAAACTCACCTAACAACCAAAATTTTGGATTCAACTGTGGCCTTAAGACAACTATATGTTTGTCTATGTCTCAATATATATGCTAGGGATGCCATCATTGAAAAAGAAAGGGAAACATCAAGATATCCTCCACATGCTTCCTTGCTTATGTTTGAATTCGGGAAATGTGTTTGATTCAATCCTCTGCACAAATGTTAAATGTGGCCTCAGTCACAAATATCCATCCCAACAGAAGCATACAACCTGAGTTTCAGGGTCACAGATAAATCCTCAAAGCCTTATTTAGGCTCACAGAGCCCTCAAACTGAACTAAATGTATAGTTTTTGATATGACCATAAAAGAAAAAAAAATAAACATATAGAAATTAACCACAATTAACCATATTTAAGTAGAATATTATATATAGATAGTTGGGCTGATTGCAGCTTTGCACTCTAGCACACCCTGAACTAATGCATGCCACGATCTCCCTCATCCTTTGATGCTCCCCTGCATTCTGCTTAGTGAGCAAAGCAGTCATGTGGATGCCTTGACTTATGACCAAATTTCTGGTCCCAACTGTAGTTGTAACTTGTATCAGTGAAAATCGTATTTGGGGGCAAAATTCCTTATCTGTATTCACAAATATCAAATAGGTTATTACTATTGTAAAGTGGCATTTCATATTTGTTTAAGTTTAAATTAAATTACCACAGATTATACCTGTTGCATTTAGTTTGTTTTTATTATTGGTTCAAGTATGCTGAGCAGCATTTTGATTATTTTTAAATGATCTACTGTGATTTGCTGAAGTATTTCATACTATAAAGATAAGTAGAGTAAAATTCTGAAAATACATTACTTACTTTTCTGGCTCTTGAGGATGTGGCTTATAAATTAGTCTCTCATCTACTGACACCAGGTTTGTAAATGAAATCTATAAGAAATTTAATTTAAGCTTCAGCATGAAAAAATAATCCAGTAAATACAATTAACTTGAGACAGCATAATTTAATAAGCATAGATTATATTGGCTTCCTCAGATACAAATTTCATTGTACTTTCTCATAAGACCATGATACACAAATGCATTATGATCTATTGCTATAATAATAAAGTAATCCATTTCACTTGGGGGGATACCATTTTAGAAAAGACGGTCAATTTTACAAAGTACAAAAAGATAGTTTCCGAGAAAAATCTGAAATTCTAAGGACTTTAGAAGGAGTATCTTTCTAGCATTCTGCCACCTCTGAAGAGATACTTGGAAGTATGACTTACAGGAATTAAGTCTACTAGAAATGTTTAAGTTCATTTGTGTAATACTTACATTAATAGACTTGAGCTCCATTATTTTCTCAACTGGGTCAACTACAGAGTGCTCTTGAACATAGGTTCTCATTCTACAAGCACCAATAAGCTAGAAGATAAATATAACATTAGCTGCATTGTGACATAAGCATAGCATCAAAAGCTGAATTACATTATACTATTTCGGGGGCATGAAATAAAAAAAGAAACCATTTGTAATTTTTGCACCAAATTTCCCTTCCATAAAGGTTTGTTTTAAAATATAAATGGGATTTTCCTGCTTTTCTACCGTGATTTAATTGAACCTCTTTCAAGCCAGCATGTGAATCAAATGCATACACCCTTTATAATTGTAGAAAATTCAATCATCCATTTACAAGTGTGGCATGCTCTTGATATGTACCCACAATGGAATAATTTCTGAAAGACTCAATGGGTCATGAGTTGTCTGGTATACATATATATGCATAGAAATATATAAATTAATAAATATCTATAAATTAACATTTCTTTCTCAATTTATAAAACTTTTCTGCATTTAAGTTGCCACTTGTATAAAAACTGTCCTTATACTTAGTATGTTGCTAAAATTGAAATTACTCGACCAACTAATTTTCATGCTGTCCAAAACAGCATAAAGGATGTAATCTGAGGAAAAAAGAAACAATAAAACAATTCAACTTGCTGTAACATGCAGTTGTTTATGATGTAACAAGCACAATGGATTCATTCATCAGCTATAAGGAGCTGTTGCACAATCCAATGTACCAGTCACCTTTATTATAAAAAATCTAAATGAATACGTAATAGTAACTTTCTGTGAGAATTTGGTCTATATTCAAATTCTGAATACCACTTGGTTATAGAAATATTCACCTTTTGTATATTAAATAACAGACGTTCTAAAGAAAATGAAATGCAATATGGTACAATGTGGACTATATGCTATATTTTGTACAACCAAAGTCAAATGACATGCATTCAAGAAAACTGTTGAAAGCCCTAACTGGCACTTACTGATTTTACAATGGATGGCATTCCCCATTCTGTACTCAGCAGCCGGTGGCTATGTAATTTTCCATTAGTGTCTACATGCCGGTCCAAAACATCAACTCCAACTACGCTGGGATTCATGGGATTGGGGTATTTCTGCATAGCAGCTGTAGTAACAGTCTTCCAGGGGTGACTATAAAGCAAAAACAAAAATACAAGGATGGCCATCTTTCATTAGACTACATGACACATAGATGGGCAACCAGCGATTAGCAAGCTGTTTGTTCCTCAGGGGTCAATTTTTAAAAAAAAATCTCAATCCTCTCCAACGTAGTCTGACAACAAGCCATATGTTTTTTGGTGCATGGGTATATATTATCAAGGTTCCAGCAAGCTTAATTTAAAGTACTTTGCTCATAATCATTTCAAAGCAAAATGAAAAATGTTTAAAAGGTTAACCCAAAGGTATTTTTTCAAAAGGCAACTGGAACATATTTTGTTTTTTGTTAAAAGATTCCCCATCCAAGAAGCTTCTTCAATTCTGAATGAATAGTGATGTTTAAAAGGTTAAAAATTAATAATTAATTTAATAATTATTAAAAATTAATATTCACCCAATATCATCCCACATATACAACTATAGGCTATTGTATGGAGAGATAGACAGAAGTATAGTGAAAAAGATAACACTCTTCTCCCTACAAAATATATAACCTTCAAATTCCACGAATACTTTCACCAAAACATACATCTAGCCTTTCCTTCAGGGACTCCTATCAGCCTACATAGCATTTCTAAAACCCTGTTGCAGTAGGCTGAATTAAGAAGCATCATATGTAAAAATGCCTCTCTCCCACACCCAATCCCCCAGAGCTGAAGTATCTGACAAAACAAGATGTAAAACTAAACTGAGTTACAGAAACAAAAAAGCTACTTTAAGCAGCTCAAATACATAAAATTAGTTACATATATATATTCTGTCAAGTCGGGAAAAAGATAAATTCCAAGTTAAGTGAGGGAGATCTTATGCACAGAAAAGCTTTCAATGGCTAGTTCTGTTTACTTGTGTTTGTTTCTGGGTTAAAAGTAAGAGCCTCACCATTTACCTTTACCTCAAATCAAGTACTAAGAGGCTCCTTCAGCAGGTGGTAGCATCTAGCTGACCTTAGATAACAAGGGTAGTGTCTCTTTACTTAGATGAGAGAACATCAGGAAATTCAAGGGCTGAAAGGTTGACTAGTAAGTTGAATAAACATCAGGAAAGCTTATGGAAACTGCTCCAATGCTGCTGCAAATGGACAGCAGGAGCCAAACTTAGCTGAAGAGTACTTTTAACCTTTCACTGAAAAGCTTAACAGGGTTCTACAGCTCAATTGCCTGGATCTGCATCCACTTTCAATTTCATAATGGAAAAAAACATAGGACAGTGACTAGGACTATTCAATTGACACCAGAGAGATCCAGATTCAAAACCCATTCTCAACTGTGGAATCTCATGGGGTGTCTATGGAGTCAGCCACACTCTCAGCACAACTTAAGAGAGTTGTTGTTTGGGGAAAATTGAAGAAAGTGTGATATGTTTGAATGGAAATATAAAACAAACAAAACACATTGTGTGCCCAAACCTAAGAAAGAAACTTCTAAAACAGTTCATATTAAAATATGCACGAAACTGGATCCTCCACAGAACACATTTTCTCTATTTAAAAAAGGACCCAAAGAACAAGAGTCTGTAGACTATAAACTAAGAGAGTGACAGACAATATTATGATCTAAAGCAGGGTATCCAATTTGTGGGCCATATGCAGCCCTGGACAGCTAATAATGCAGCCTCACAAGATAATGAAAAATATTAAAAAATAAAGGAAGTTTCTTATTTATATCCATTAACTATATATTTTATAAGTAGTCCAAGAGAATTCCTCTTTATTCAATGTGGCCCAGGAACGCTAAAAGGTTGGACAATCATGATCTAAAGGTACATGTTTTTCAGACATACATGATGTTCCCTCAAATTTGAACATTTCCCAACCTAAAGGTATTTTGAAGGGCCTTAGGGACCTAACTTTTCCCCCAGGCCTTTGGAAAGGTCAACTGATGCCTCTTTCTTCTGGTTCCCCTCTGGGTTTGTTTGTTTTTGCCATCACTGTTCTTTTGATTTATGCTATTTTGGGAGGGGGTTGTATTTTTTGTTTTTAAATGTTTTTAACAATTATAAACCCCCAAGAGTTGCTGGGAATTTAAATTTATATAAATTTAACAATATAATTTCTGAAAAAGATACAAGGAAGAGTAAAACATTAGGCATTAATGTTTAATCTTAACAGATGACCTTGGGAAAATGACAGCTCTCTTCAAATACCTGAAGGATTCCACAGTCAAGAGCTGTCCTTTATTACTCCAGACAACTGGCCAGGGAATAAAGAACTTACAGTGGAAGGAGGTTTTTGGTTGAAAGTTTAGAAAAAGCTTCATAAGAACAATTCGACACCTGCTGAGGATGGCAGGTTATGCTCAAGCAGAGCCATTTGCCAGGATGCTTTAATTTGGATTCTAGAACTAGCAAGGGGTTGGTTTTAGAGTGGCCTAAAGGAATCCTTTCAAGTCTACACACCTACCTACCTAGAGAAAGAGAGAGAAGGTAATACTGTAATTTCCCAGGACAACTGCTTTGTCACAATCATGCTGTAAACAAAAACATAACTGAAAGCTAAACACTAGCATTGTATTATATAATTCCTGCTTCTGAAAAACAATCAAGCTCATATCTTCAGTTTTTTCTTCTCCCCCCACCCCTTTCCCTTTACCAATCACAGCGTTTATAATCAAGCATACTGTATGTACATATCACCATTTGTCCTTAAGGCCAGGACAAGGTGAAAAGAGAGAGAGAGAAAAAAAAACCTAGATAGTCCTCGACTTACCACAGTTCATTGAGTGACTGAAAAAGTGACTTATGACCATTTGTCACACTTACGACCAGTGCAGCAACCCCACGGTTCAAGTGATCCAAATTCAGATGCTTGGCGGTTGGCTCATATTTATGACGGCTGCAGTGTCCCAAGGATCATGTGATCCTCTTTGGTGGACCTTCTGACAAGCCAAGTCAACAGAAAGGAAAAACCAGATTCACTTAACCGCGTTACTTACTTAACAACTACCATGATTCACCGTGGAACCACTGTGGCCTGGAAGGTCATAAAGCAAGGCAAAATTCACTTCACAAATAGCAACAGAATCGCTTGTACAGCTTCGCCAACCGAAATGGTTAGGCTCCATTGTGGCCATAAGTCGAGGACTATCTTGCACTGCTCTCTGCAAAAGCAGCCGCCGCCTTTGGGAAAGAGACGCAGGGAAAGTTTTGCTCAGCCCAGGGAGTGACTTTGTGGCCTCCCTAAAGACAGGTGCGGTGTTACCCCAACCTTCTTCGAGATCCCCAAGGGCAGGGGTCTCCAACTTTGGCCACTTTAAGGCTTGTGGACTTCAACTCCCAAAGCTGGCTGAGGAATTCTGGGAGTTGAAGTCCACAAGCCTTAAAGTGGCCAAGGTTGGAGACCCCTGCCCAAGGGGAGACCTCGAGAAAGAAAAGGAGCTGAGGGATTGCAGGGCTCCGAGTCTTCTCCCAAGCAAATGCAGGTGGCTTTGATACCCGCGAACCCAGTCACCCGGCCTTGGGAGGAGGATGGGCCCTGTAGTCCCACGTCCTGGGAAGCGGGGGCGGGAGCCCGCACTTTCTCCGCCAAGGTCAGCCCTGGCGAATTTCCCCGCGCCGAGAGATATGTGGAGGAATGAATGAGCCGCCGAAGCTGAGGGCCGCAGGAGGAGGAGAAGGCTCTCCCCGGGCCCTCCAAGCCTTCACTATTCCCCTCGCAGCAGGGTGGGAATGGGAGCCCCCGTTACCCTGGTGACGCGACCACCACCACCCCGCCCTCCCGAGGAACGGCCGCTCCTCCGACGCCTCGGCCACTGACTCGAAGGTGTGCTCCGAGGTCCAGATCTTCATCGTGATGGGCGGCGGTGCTTCCTCGCAACCCTCCGGGGAGACGCTGCCTCCGCCAGCCCGCCGATACCGACCAGGAACTCGCGGCGAGGGACCGTCGCCGAAGAAACCGGGCGAGGCGGAGACCCAAAGGCGCCTGCGCGGTTGGCGCGAGGAGAGGCCGCAGAAAAGTGGGTGAGGCCAAGCCTCAGGGAGGCCTCGGATAGGGCGGCTTCCTATTGAGGGCCGGTGACGTCAGAACTGAAATCAACGTTCCTTTTTTTTTTTCTTTCACCCGGCCGGCTTGGAGAGTGCGCCTGCGCGAATAAGTAACGGTCTGGATTAAATTTGGGGAGAGACGCCTGGGGTTGTGGGGAGAGAAGATTGGGGTTATTTTTTTTTGCCCATCTATGGAGATTCTTAGTCATCCAGGTTATGGTTGTCCCAAAGGTGTTTTTTCAAGAGGCAACTGGACTTCCTTTGTTTTTTCTTTGAAGTCGTTTCCCACCGTCCAGTCAGAACTGAAGAAGCTTCTTGGATAAGAAGCGAAACGTCTTCAAAGAAAAACCAGAAAGTCCAGTTGCCTCTTGAAAAAGCACCTTTGGGACTTCAACATTTCCATTAATAACATTCCCAGCATTTGTGGCCTTCAGAACCTCAGTGAAGTGGACCACAAACATACATACTTATGCACTGCTCAAAAAAATAAAGAGAACACTTAAACAACACAATGTAACTCCAAGTCAATCACACTTCTGTGAAATCAAACTGTCCATTTAGGTAGCAACACTGATTGACAATCAATTTCACATGCTCTTGTGCAAATGGAATAGACAACAGGTGGAAAGCATAGTCAGTTAGCAATACATCCCCAATAAAGGAGTGGTTCTGCAGGTGATGACCCCAGACCACTTTTCAATTCCTATGCTTTCTGGCTGATGGTTTGGTCATTTTGAATGCTGGCGGTGCTTTCACTCTAGTGCTAGCATGGGACGGAGTCTACAACCCACACAAGTGGCTCAGGTAGTGCAGCTCATCCAGGATGGCACATCAATGTGAGCTGTGGCAAGAAGGTTGGCTGTGTCTGTCAGCGTAGTGTCCAGAGCAGGGAGGCACTACCAGGAGACAGGCCAGTACATCAGGAGGAGGAGGCCATAGGAGGGCAACAACCCAGCATCAGGACCGCTACCTCTGCCTTTGTGCAAGGAGGGACAGGAGGAGCACTGCCAGAGCTCTGCAAAATGACCTCCAGTGGGCCACAAATGTGCATGTGGCTGCTCAAACAGTCAGAAACAGACTCCATGAAGGTGCTATGAGGGCCCAACATCCACAGGTGGGGGTTGTGCTTACAGTTTTGGCATTTGCCAGAGAACACCAAGATTGGCAAATTCACCACTGGCGCCCTGGGCTCTTCACAGATGAAAGCAGGTTCACACTGAGCACATATGACAGACGTGATAGGGTCTGGAGACGCCGTGGAGAATGTTCTCCTGCCTGCAACATCCTCCAGCACGACCAGTTTGGCAGTAGGTCAGTAATGGCGTGGGGTGGCATTTCTTTAGGGGGCCGCACAGCCCTCCATGTGCTTGCCAGAGGTAGCCTGCCATTAGGTGCCTCAGACCCTTTGTGAGACCATATGCTGGTGCAGTTGGCCCTGGGTTCCTCATAATGCAAGACAATGCTAGACCTCATGGGGCTGGAGTGTGTCAGCAGATTCTGCAAGATGAAGGCATTGATGCTATGGACTGGCCCGCCCATTCCCCAGGCCTGAATCCAATTGAGCACATCTGGGACATCATGTCTCGCTCCATCCACCAACACCACATTGCACCACAGACTGTCCAGGAGTTGGGGGATGCTTTAGTCCTGGTGTGGGAAGAGATCCCGCAGGAGACCATCCGCCACCTCATCAGGAGCATGCCCAGGCATTGTAGGGAGGTCATACAGGCACGTGGAGGCCACACACACTACTGAGCCTCATTTTGACTTGTTTTAAGGACATTACATCAAAGTTGGATCAGCCTGTAGTGTTTTTTTACACTTTAATTTTGAGTGTAACTCCAAATCCAGACCTCCATGGGTTGCTGTTTGATTTCCATTGATAATTTTTGTGTACATTCAACTATGTAACGAACAACTTATTTAATAAGAATATTTCATTCATACAGATCTAGGATGTCTTATTTTTGTGTTCCCTTTATTTTTTTGAGCAGTGTATACTGCATCTCAAGCGCAGGTTAAACAATGGTGGAAGAAGACTGTTTCAGCAGCTAGAAACAAAAATGCCATACAGGTAGTCCTCAACTTACAACCATATGTTTAGTGACTTGAGTTACAATGGAACTGAAAAAAGTAATATGATTGTTTTTCACATTTGGGACTGTTGCTGCATCTCCATGGTCATCAAAATTTGGTAATGGTTCATATTTATGATGGTTGCAGTGTCCTGATCACTTTTGCAACTTTCTGACAACATCAATGGGAAAACAAGATTCACCTAATCTTGTTACTAATTAACTGCAGTGATTCACGTAACTAGCAAGAAAGGCCCCAAAGGAAGAAAACTAAGGTAACTGTCTCATTTAGCAACATAAATTTTGGATCAAAAGTTGACAACTACCTGTATTGATAGAAGAGAATATTTGTAGCTTAGGGATGATATTGTTGCCTAGTTTGTTAATGAAATCTCTGCAAGAGACCCCACAAAATGCCATTTAGTCAATCAACCAGACACAATACTGCTGTGATATACATGAATTAAAGACAAATAAATAGTTTGGAATCCCAAGGAGGCCTTTTTTTTAAACCTTGCAAATTGGATGGAGTTTGGCTTTGTTTTTAAAATTTTCTCCTGAAGATTCAACCTAGAGCAAATCTGTAAAACTCTTTAGCTTTTCCTAACTTGGGTGCATCTGTTGCTTCGAAACTCACAAACTTTATTTGGCTTGTATGAATATGGTCCCTGAATTTGAGAGAGATACTTTTACCTTTGCAAAGGGGTTGCTTTGCTCACCTGAAAATATGAATTGCCAATTAATTTGGACAAAACATATGTGATGATCAGAAAGCAAATGTTCAAATAATAAAAAGACACTGATTATATTTGAAGCTTGAACAATTAAAAAAAAGGTTCTAGATAACATTCCACAAGTGGCAAATTCATGAGTTACATTACTCTTTTCCAGCTGGGTTTGCATGGTTCTTAAAACTTGCAAGTATATTCAAGGACTTTCAGAATGCTGTCTCTATTGTTTAGTGCTGAAAAAAACAAGTCATATTAAAAAGAAATGGCTAAAAAGAAGAAAACAACATGAAGTTAGAAAAGAGGCCTAGATTGCCGTGTTAAAAATGCTAATAATAACAGCTAAAATTCCAGGAAAGCTCTTCAGGTTTTCCAAATTAGGTGCATCCCAACTGGGTTGGCTGTAACTCCTTTAATAATCTCAGTCAGAATTGTGGCACTGGAAAGGACACAAGGTTTTAGTTCAACCTTCTGCAATTTCAGCTACATTGTTTGCTGGTTCGCTTCCTGGTCCAATTCAAGGTGCTGGCCAGGACCTTTAGGCTTCATTATTAGCACTGTAAAAAATGATATTATCTCTTATATCTGCTAGATGTATTTTGGCAAGTCCCAGTGTTGCTTCAAAACTCAGACACCCACCTTCTGGAACATTCTCCCCCCACCTAAAGTTATGTGAGCTTCATCTCTGTTAATGTTCTGGAAATCCTCAGGACATGGTTATATCATTAAGCCTGTGAGTCCCATAGAACTGGATATACATTCAGATGACTGCATTACTGAGGTGGATATACTCTCTCCATGCCTGAGGTTGATATATTTTCATTTTAATATTTAATTTTTTGCACTGCTTTTTAATATATTTTTGATCATTTTTATACATGCACTGATACACACATTTTATACCCCCATTTAACAAATAAATGTTCAAGAAAATCAAATCATCCATGAGAGGTGTTAGTTTAGCCTCTTAAAGAAATCCAAAGCTCCATAGCTTCTGTTAGTACCCTGTTCTGTTCTCCTAGAGATTTACCTTCAAGACTTTTTCTCCTGAAACTGAAATGATCAATCCACAATGGTAATGGAAGGGCATTTATTTATTACCATTCTAACATTTCCATGCTGCCCTACTATCAAAGGCTGACATTCTCAATATGCTTTCTCCTGGAACCATGTTTTTACTATTATTTTTAATGGAAACTCACTAGGTAAAAAAAGTAGTTCTTATACATGAGGAGGGCAAACTTTCATGAGAGAAAATTTTTATGAAAGTTTTTCATAATTGTAATCTTGCCTATCTGAAAACACTAAACTGGGGAAATCCATTCTTAATGGACCAAAACCAAGCTTGCAATATACCATTTCCTTATGTAATTCACCACCCATGGTGCAACAGGCAAAATATTTGTAATTCTCTACCATTGTGAAGTTGCAAATAGCTCCTCAAATCAGCTTCTATGATTTCTTTAGTCCGCTTAATCAGGCTTGCCTTGGCCTAGTTAATGTTTCAGAAAGTTCCTGCCGCTGAAGTTGCATTTTCTGTAAGAAGTTGAAAATATTCGCCACTTAACTGCTTTTTAAACTATATCTCAAAGCAAAACAAAGTATGGCATTCATCCATCCAAACCTCAAACTGTACCTTTTCACACATGTAGCAATAATTTTATTAGAGTAACACAAATATAAAGAGAAAAGACTAATACAAAATATGGAACATGTAAAAAGTAGAGGAAAGAAGAAGAGAAATGTAAGGAGATGGGAAAAAAAGCAAATAAAAGAAAAATAATGTATAAAAGATGACTGCCCCCCCCTCCAGACAAGTATAAACTGTGGCTGTGCAGCCCTCCTTGGTGTTACTCCTGAACACTGCATGCTGGCTGACCTTTTATCCGTCACAAAATCTTTGGCGTTACAAGCACCGATCTTACATTGTTAGAGATAATGTTCTTCTGGGACAGATGGGGTGTAGCTAGGGCCAAAGGAGAATTCATCCTTGGAAATCTCATTTTATCATAAGTTTGCTGAAATATAAGATTACACGAAACATTTATTTTTGTTGTAGCAGGCTAATGGCTTTAGGGATGATTGGAGTTCTGGAATGTTCCTCAAGGAATTGCTCAGGGGATTTGGATGTTTTGATTTATAGAGCGCCATTCCTCAGAGCATTCTCATAGCAAAATTGAGCCATAAAAGCATTCTTTTCAACTAAGCTTGCTTTTTTTCTTAGCCAAGTTCAGTCTCACTGCAGTCTTTTAAATTGGGAAAATGGGGCTATAATTACAGAATATCTCTGCTGTCTCAAGGAAGTTGTAGCAATCCAAAAGAAAATAGACCTTGTGCACCCTGGAATCATGTGAAAAAATGTCAAGGCTGACTAATGAAACAGAATAGCCAAAGACAGCAGGATATTTTTCTCATTTAGGAGGAAGATATTTTTGCATTGTGAGCAATACTAAGGAGTTGCTACGATCACTGTTCAGAAACATGTGTTCATCTTGCTTCTTAAAAGAAACACAATCTGACTACAATAATTGCATCCGAAGAATTGCATCCGAAGAAACTAAGGATTCAAAATCTAAATTTTGCTGTTAAGTCACATTTCTTATGTACTATAAGATGTTCTATACCTGCTGATATTTTGTGTAATTCCTTTGCCTGGATTTGAACTTTGGATAGACAATAGTAATTTTCTTTAACTGAGTAAGCTATTTGGTATCAGTGTTATTCACAGAATAGGTAACTCACGTACTCTTCAATGTTAATTTAGTGTAAAGAGAATATACTTTAATAGAATCATCTTTGCCTGGCTTTTTTTCCACAAAGGAATTGGATGTTTATACATGATAAAGACTGATTTGATAAAGGAACTATTGTGTCTCTGGGGAAAGCTCTCTGCTAAAGGAAATCAATGAGGAACTTTGTTTGCACATCCAATTTTTCAAAAGCAGAGCAATTAATTCTTCTTCTTCTATAAGACCTAAATTATACAGCTCAACAAAATATTGATCTGATTATTCAAGGAAGGTACATTTTGAAGAATTGAAAGTAATGGCAGGTTAACTCAAGATAACTGTTTATAGGAAGGAGTTGAGAAGGGACAGAAGCTAGTTCACCTATGACAAGCCATGGTTGTCAACTTTTTCCTTTGTGAGATATAGAGTCCACCTTCCAAAGAGATGATTTAATAGCCAACCAAACGGGATGTTGGAAATGGATTGCCTCAAAGTATCTGGGGCTTTATCTGTCCAAAAGCAGAGTAAATCTCTTAAAAATAGCAAAATTGGACCAAATCTGGTGTGAAAAGAGAGGCAATTGAAAGAAAGCTGAAATTTAAAAAATGGCCCTGATCAACCCAGGGGATGCAGAAAAACACATTCTTGAAAAAAATTATGTAGTCTATGCCATTGAGAAGAGGCTTGGAATGCTCCCATTTCCTAAATTCTGGACCTCATCCCCTCTTATTTAATAATCTCAGCTGCAGAATAAAACATATTCAGCCTACTTCATATTTCCCAGTGCACATATGCAAAAGACACAAATAGAAGGGAAAGCAGAAACACAACGAAAGAAGAATAGAAGAATATAGATGCCGCCTATTTACCCACTGTTGGTAAAAGGGTGGGAAAGCATTCTAGAAGCTATGTTCATCATTCCCTCTCAACCATGTCATGTTTACATATATCCCAAACTCCTTATAGCTGCTTTAGTTACAGGTTTTGCTTTTATTTGTGAAATGTTAATAGTTTGCTTAACTGTGCCTTATTTAACAAGCTATAACTAGTTGCATTTATACAATAAAAGTGTAAAATATTGTAGTGACAGTAGTGTTCCAATATCCAAGAAGAAGAAGTGGGTCAGCCTATTCTCCAAAGGACCCTAAGGCAGAACAAGAAGCAATGGATAGAAACTAATCAAGGAGAGCAACACCTAGAATTAAGGAGAACTTTCCTGACAGTGAGAAATATTAATCAGTGGAATGGTTTGCCTTCAGAAGTTGTGGGTGCTCCGACACTGGAAATATTTAAGAAGAACTTGGACAACCATTTGTCTTAAATGGTATACTATAGGGTTTCCTGCTTGAGCAGAAGATTGTACTAGAAGACTTCCAAAGTCACTTCCAACTCTGTTATTCTGTTAATATGCTAAACCATAAATCATGATACATATAAATAAAGTCTGGGCTTACCCACCAAAATAACTACAAATAAGCAAGGCATATAATGACTTAATTTAATACATTTGGTAAACCAAGACTTAATATGACTTAATGTTATAATCATAATTAGATATCAATTAGAAACTACTCAGTAGTACTATAGTTCCTTAAGAGATTTTTGCTTGATTATGTAGTTTTCAAATCAAATGGTATATGGTGTATTTGTAATTTGATCATCCTCAAAATATTCAGGAAAAATAAAAATTGTTTGAGAAGCCAACAAGTAATTATAATACTATTTTTATTAGCTTTGATATTTTACCACTTTTATTTTTATCAGCTCTAATCCCTACACAGATCTGACAGTGCCAGATCTTGTTCTTATGCAGAAGGCTATACAAAAAGGAAAAGAAAGGTATTTTTCCTGGTGAAGGTTAGTAGTTTTTTCTTGCTGTTTACTCTTCACTTTTAAAAAATTACTACTACCCATAATATTTTCAAAGAGAACAGTCAATTGGTTCTCTTATTCAAAGATATTATGAACACAGCATTATACCCTTTATATCTATACCATCTCTTCCAATTGCTATTGCCTTGTGAATCATGTTTTATTTTTAAAAGAATACATTTGTTTTCCTTATTATATTAATGACCAATACCCTCACTTTACAAATCTAGTAAACATGCAATATTATTGCCATTAGTAGCAAGAAGTCGTTTAAATAAGAATGTGAGAAATACATTTACAATAGTGATTCAACAGCTGTCTATTATGACAAACAGCAAGTCATCTAAAGAGATACAAGAGAGATTTGCAAAGAAAATTAGCTAAGAGCCTTTAGGAGATGCCATAAACATTTATGTTTCTATTTCATTGTAGACAGGTGGCAAAATTCTTCTTGACTTTGTCTTAACCCACGGATGCTCCATTATTTCTTTCAGAGGAAGTCTCATAAAAGGTGTACGGTTAAGGACTTTAGCAATTAGATCCTTGGCTCCCTCTGATATCCAAGGAGGAAATTTAAAATTCACCTTAAAATAATTTTTTAAAAAGTTAGATTTTGTTATGAAAGCAATTATATTGTGCAAAGTTTAACTGGACCACAATGTCAATTTACCTCCTTCTCCGACTGATCTATTTTTTTTTTACTCTGTTTGACTGACACAAACTGTTGCTGCTGCTTCTCCTGGTACAAGCCTTTTCTGCTTATTGTATAAAAAACATCAGTTCAAGCACTACATGAAGCTTTAGGTGGCATGACAATAGCCACTCTATTTGTGGATGCAATCAGGGCCCATTTGCAAGTTTCATAGGGTAAGATAATCACCACATTTCCTGTTAAATCCACCAGCCTTCATCAATACAAAAGAGAGTTCATATTTTTGATCCAACCTTCTCTGAAGACCACAAAAGGGATATTACATTGAGCCACGTGTAACTTTTCTAGATCATATTTTTTGCACTCTTATTGTAAACCAATAGAAGAGAAGAGAATATTTTAGCTCAGCAGAACAGTGGAACCCTTGCTGCTCTCTGAGTTTGATAACTTTCCTGCAGGTGTTTCATGACCAAACCAGATAACAGTAGCACTGATGATGTTACTTAACAATTTGGTTGTGAAACATCTTACTGTAAATGTTCTGGACTAGCAGGCTCGTAGCCTGCAAATCTGATTGGCCCACTGAAAGCCAATCGTGATTGGTCGCCATAGACTGATGCGATTGGCTAGTAAACGGGCTGCCGCGATTGGCCCTGCCAAGAGCGGCAAACTCAAATCGCCTTCATTGGCTGCCTAGCCGCAGCCAGACCTATAAAAGGGGCTGCTGCGGCTGGGGTTAGTTGCTCAGATCTGAAGTCACAAATAAAGAGCTTTAGTTACTATCTGAGTCTTGCCTCCGTTCTTGAACCGTCCTCCCAGATATAACAGTAAAGTTTCTTAAATTCTTTCTAGGATTTTTGTCCTATGAATAGAACAAGACATATGTGAGTTCCTCCTGGCCTCTCCAATGTAATCCTCTGAATTTTAACGTACATTCATGAATAAACATAAAATCTGGCCATGAGTTTCCAGTTATTGTTGTAAGCACTATCTCATTTACAGGCCTTTGATTTGGAAGAACCTACCTCCTTTATCCGTCTGAATGTCTCCATACGGGTGGGTGCTTCAAAAGGTGCATATCCTGCAAGACACTCATAACAAAGAATGCCAACACACCACACATCAACATTTTCATCATGAGGACTTCCTTCTATCATTTCTGGAGCAAGATAATCTGTGGTGCCACATAGTGTTGTCCTCCTATTTAAAAAAGAGAAACAAGAAAAAAACAGTGTTCAAATGACTGAATTTGTGATTTCTTTTCAGACACTATTCAGAGAAAGATCCAAGTGAAATCAGAGATTCGGTGAAGCCTGGGGAAAAAAATCAAGATAACTGGTCATTTTTTTACCCACAGAAAAGGCCAAAAGTTAGCATTACTGTAGCCCAGGTATTTTGTACATATAAATGCCATTTGATCTCTAGAAACTCTGCTCTTACCGTACCATAACTGGGGAACTATTTTGACAAGAACATTTTAATTAATAAAATTATTTTATCCTACAAGCCAGTTAACAGCGTTTTAATACAGCATGCTACAGAAAGTGTAAAGCACACTGAACCAGAGCCAAGCAGCTTGAACAAATAAATCAACTATTTTCCACACAGAGAGGGTGAACTCAACTCTAAGCAAGAACTAGAGGAACAAGAAATAGAGATGAATTGGTATTCATATGTGCAAATAATTCTAGATATGATAAAGATCGTAGGACAGAAGGATTTTACAAGGAACTTACTGAATTAAATGGAATTTTGACAAGATGAGAAAGTGATTAAAATTATATGGATATTTACTTGGAGTAAAATTAGAAGAAGAACAAGTAAAAAGAACAATGATTGCTTGCGGGAGAAATTTTGGATATGGGATAGATTTAGAAAGATGGCAGAAATTATATTCTCAAAATTATAAAATAATGATGTCAACAGCATATAGAGAGAATTTGTGTAAGGTGTTTTATAGGTGGCATCTACCCCAGGCAAGAATAGCAAGGATGTTTAAGAATAAATAGGAGAAATGTTGGAAGTGTCATCAGATACCTGGATCATATTATTATTACATGTGGTGGATGCTTATGGAAGTGAGTGATACTGGATTAAAATTCATACATGGCTGGAAAAAATGACCAACAGCATACAGACTTGAAACCACAGATATTTTTATTGGGTATCTTACCTGAAGGATATAGTAGAGAATTTATATATCTGATTATAAATGTATTAACAGCAGCTAGAATTGTATTTGCTAAAAATTGGAAAAGTGAAAAAATTCCGATAGAAGAGGAGGTAACTAAGAAAATAATGGAAAGTGCAGAAATGAGTAAAATAACATTAGCAATTAGAGAGCAAGAAGAGAAAGAATATTATAAAATTTGGTATTTATTTTATCAATGGCTAGATAAGAAAATAGGGAAATAAAATATACTATAAATATAATGTAATGATATGATAAGTTAATGATATAATTGATTATAATGAAATGAATAATATGTATTAGGTCATGCAATACTTGAGATTTGCTTGAAAAGAATGATGTGAATTTTTAATTAACACTTATTAAAGTGTTAATAACAATATATGCATAGTTGATATGTATAATATGAATTATAACTTAAATGTAGAAGGGAGAGACTGCTGATATTGTGCACAAAAGATATGTACCAACCGGCACACTGTACAACGGAAAGATGGTTTTATTTGTTGCTTTATGTTTATGTTTGTTTTATGTTTGTTGTTAAAAAAAATAAAAAACAGCTGGAGAAAACAGCTGCTTCCTTACTATTACAATGAAAAGAACACAGATGTGTCCATGTAGCCACCAAAAATAGAACTTGAATTGTGAGAGACCAAGTGGACGATTGTCCACAGGAATCTGTTGGCAACAAGGATCTGTTGGCTCTATCCCTTGATCTACCAACTGTAGCTCATATTGGGATGGAGGAATTGAAGGCAAAACAGGGCCTTGGACATTAATCCAAATGCATGGATAAAGTAAAGAAGGAAACAGGTTTGAACATTCTTATTTGGATTAATTGTCTGATTTGTCATAGCCAACACACTCATATTTTAAATAAAATTTGGTTTATCTAACCTTGCGGAGAGCTGATATCTTAAAAGATCTTCATCTACACTCCAGAATTTTAAATGCTCTCCTTGTCCTTAATTTACCATGCAAAGACTTCACAGTTTCACATGAATTAAAATGAATTTCTGAATTTCGCTTATAGGCCATTTCTCCTATTTGTTTTTTCTTTACAAAGAAATGCACATCAGCAAGAGACCTACCTCAGTGAAAGAGTATGCACTGACCATCCAAAATCCGCCAACTTCAGCTCCCCTCTTAATCCTAAAAGGAGATTTTCGGGCTTGATATCTCTGTGGATCACTTTCCGAGCATGGCAGTACATCAGAGCGTCAGATATTTCTTCAATATACTGTTTCGGTACATCATGTGTTAAAATATAGCAGTTGGTAATCTCGGAGCTGGATTTCCAGCACATTAACTATAATATAGATACTACACATATATCTTTCACACCAAGGAGTTTTCTTCTCATGAGTACATACCCAGCCTCAGCCACTACAGCTGACTCAAAAGCATAAAATGGTCGATGGTATCGAAGGCTAGTGAGAGATCAAGCAGAGTGGGAATGGTTGCACTACCCCTCATCCCGCCCTCAATTATCCAGTTCTGCAATTATTGTTATCTCAGACAAATATATTATGATTACTTGTAATTAATCCAAATATGTATATATTTTAACACGTTCTTTTCTTAGATCTTGGTTCCGACAGGTTATATTCGTCCAACAGGAGAGTACTTACAGTGGCTGTTCTATTATCATCAAATCTATGGTTCTTTTGTAACTCCTTGTACAGCTCTCCCCCTGGAGCATATTCCAGCATCAGAAAAATTCTTGTCCGATCATGAAAGTAGTTATACATTCTTAAAATGTTTGGATGTCTAGGGAGACCAAAGATGGGGAGGGGGGGGGAAGAAAGGTACAAACTGTGATTGGTAGTCCAAAAGGGCTTATTAAGAAAACTGACTTTGGAAAGGAAGGTTGATATGACACTCCTGTTCTAAGGATAGGCCACAAAAATTAGAGGACGATCTGAAAAAAATCCACTCTCAACTCAAGGAAGGGGACAAACTACTTTTTATTTTAGGACTATATAATCCAAAAGGCATGTGTAGTAGCACAGAAGGCTCTTCTCCTGGACTGCCACCTGCCAGAATACCCTGGCCAATGGAGCCTGCATGAATTTGGAATCTTCAGTAGGTCCATGAAGTACCATTTTTTAAAAGGAAGTTTTGCTTCAAAGCAGCTAAGTGGCACTTCACTTCAGAGCAGCTACACTGCTTTGTTCTGAATACTCATGGAAACTTTCGTGCTGAAACAGAGTAGTGATAGAATAAAGAAACCATCCAGATCTTGAGGCAATGTCAAAACTATTCTGCACAGATCTCAATGTGTATCTTTTCAATGTTTGGGAATATTGACTATCTTGCTCCAAAAGAATGGTGAGCAGTGGATTTTTGCTGTATGCTAAAACATTACGCTGTGGCCTACATTAGTATTTCAAGTCGCTGTTTCTAAATCCCTATTTTCCAATGATCTAATTCCAAAGTGGAAAGCTAAAGAGACATTAGGACAAGGGTAATTCCATCCAACTAAGCACTCAACATTCATCCCATGTCATTCCAGCTGGGTTACCTGAGGTGACTTAGGATTTCTATCTCTCTTCGAAGCTGATGTTCCAGCTGAGCTTTCTCCAAGACAGACTTGAATATGACTTTTAAAGCCAAGATGAAGTGGGTCTTTTTCTCTCTGGCCAAGTAGACTGCTCCAAATCTCCCTTTCCCGAGAGGTTTGCCGAATTCGAAGTCTCCTGTGCCCCATATTTTCCTGTAACCCAGTGGTGAACATGAAAACTGATAATGCTTTCTTTACTAACCAGTTAGATATGATCAACCTTGGCAAGGGCTGTTCCTCACAGTTCTATTAACTATCTACCTTACTGATCTTTGTTTCATCATACTTTGAGTTAGTTTACATATTTATAGAATTAAAGAGTTAGAAGGAAACTAAGAGGTCATGAAGTCCAACTCCCTGCACACTATGCTATGCCTGTCAGATGATTATTCAGCCTCTGGTTGAAAATCTCCAGTGAAAATGAAGGGACTACTCTGTGTGAGTAACCTGTTCCATTGGTGACGGTTCTTACTATGAAGAAGATCTTGCAAGTGTCTTATCTGTTTCTACATCCTTAAAGGGTTCCCTCTCCCCTTGATTTGAATCTCAGCTTCTGGAACAAATGAGAATAAATCTGGGCTCTCTATCATGTGATAACTTTGACATATCCGAAGAGGTTATTATGTCCCCTCTCATCTTTCTTCAAGCTAAACCTATCTAGATCTTTCAACCACTCCTTGTAGAACTTAGTTTCCAGTCTTTTCATCAACTTGGCAGCCTTTCTCTGGACTTTGGTTGCAGGATGGTAATGGGAAAACTGACCAAGATGGAACTATGTATATATGTATTGTATGGAGGAGATCAGACATAATTATTAACTATATATGATTGTTAGTTGTCTTACAGGTAAAATGAAGAAATAAAAATGAAATTGTATTTCCTTGTACACATGTTTACTTGAACAGTTTCAAGATAAGATACATTTGCCCAATTTTCCTAGAGAGATTTAAAAAGAAAAAGAAAAGAAACACGAGATATTTTAGGGAGGCTGTACTTGTACTGGGGATAGTGGCTGGGGAATCCTGGGAGTTGAAATCCATAAATTGTGAAATTGCCAAGATTGAGAAACACTGATGAACAGTAGATGAACAGTAGTTTACAATATGGTATTATTAAAAACACACTGTGCTGGTAAGGCAAATAAGTGAGGAAATGGCCTAAGTAATCTTTATTATGGTGGTGGGGGAGGACCAATAATAAAAAGGCATGGGCACGCCAAATAATATGATGTGGATTAATTGTGGGCCAAATGGAATACTGAATATGAAGTAGCCTGAAAAAGAACTTTATTGAAAGGAACCAATTGACCTGCAAAGAAACAATTGGTAGCTCAAGAATGAAAAGGAAGCATAAAACATCTGTACTATACAAAGGCACATTTTCCAGTCAAAAACAAAACTCCTCTAAAATATGGATGCTCCTTCATGCAAGATTTGTTTTCCTACCTGCAGAATTCCTTAATAGTTACCTGGGAAGTTGAGAATCAGGGGCATCGTTGGGACTTGCTTTTGATTCATTTTTCTCCCCTGCCAAACAAATTTGCATGGATTTAGGGACACAGCAATCTTTGTTATCTAAAAAGCTTTTGCTTGTAATAATAATTATATTAGAGGTCTACTCAAAAGCCTTTCTGCTTTAGCATACCCTAACCTCAGTAAGCCCAGATTGGCAGGATATTTCCTCAAATATATGGCAGTATCATTGCATATGACATCCAAGAGCAGTGCCGATATGATCATAGTCCTCGTGATAATTGATAGCTGCATATTCTCCATAGATTTATCTAGTCCTCCTTTAAAGTTCATAGCTAGGTGGCTATTAGTATCTCTATCTTGAATGATCTTTCATTCAAACACACTGGATATTCTCCTGTATTCTAGTATTAAGAGAAAGTGTTTATATGGACGGCTGCACATTTTTTATGTATTAGGATGAATAGAACCACAAGAGTATAAGAACATGATTGAACAGTGAAATGAAAGATCAAATACCAAAATAAAAGCTCAATACACTGAAATGGAGGGCAGATGAGAAGAAGACAGTATGAAAAAATATAAAAGAAGGAAGCAAAAAGGACACTAATTTTAACATTTGTATAACTATTGCTCAAGACATAACCGATATATTTTCTTTCTATTAATCAAAGTTATTAGAGGCAATAATTATTTCATAAGAGGGACTATGTATTAATATACTTCAATACAATAAATTACCTAAATCTGATTAAATTATCACATGATACCAGTAGTAACATACCCATTGATTTTTCTTTGTCTTTTAGGAGATTCTTGAATTTTGGAGACAATCCTCCCTGAATCCTACAAATGGAGAAAAAAGAACTACTGAGCTCCTTGTGTCTTTGTAGCTTCTCAATCATCCAGGTCATGGTTGTCTCAAAGGTGCTTTTTCAGAGGCAAGTGGACTTTCTGTTTTTTCTTTGAAAACATTTCGTTTCTCATCCAAGAAGCTTCTTCAGTTCTGTCTGGCTGGTGGGCAGGGGAAGGATTTATGAAATTAATTTAGAAAATTTAATCCTCCCATTTCACAACATCAAACCAGAGTTGCAAAGAAGCTTCTTGGATGAGAAGCGAAACGTCTTCAGAGAAAAACCAAAAAGTCCACTTTGCCTCTTGAAAAAGCACCTTCAGGACTACTGAGCTACTTCTTCGTTGCATAGCAGAATGAGCGGTTTAGTAGCACATGACTGGGCAAGCAATGCAAGCAGTGGTGGCATTCAAATTTTTTTCCTACCGGTTCTGTGGGCATGGCTTGGTGGGCGTGGTGTGGCTTAGTGAGTGTGGCTTGGTGGGTGTGGCAGGGGAAGGATACTGCAAAATCTCTATTCCCCCTCTACCCCACTAACCTGCTCTCCAGCTCCATCCTCCTGTGCAGAGCAACAAAAGAAGACCCAGCTGGGACTCGGGAGGCAGTGAATAGATGGGGGTGGGGTCAGTTAGAGGTGGTATTTGCCGGTTCTCAGAACTACTCTAAATTTCCAAACCTGCTGAATATACCACCTCTGAATCCAAGAGACATTTATATAACCACCTAATAGTTGACAGCAAGAACTTTAGTAGTTCGTCATTAGGGAAAGAAGAAAACCAAACTTGAAGAACAAAAAAATATAGATTTTACTTAAGTTTAGTTGCAGAAAGTAAAAAGAAGATGTAAAGAGTCTAAAGTGCACCCCTGTTCAAAACCCTACAATTTGGGGTCTAAAGCAGGGGTGGTATTTCCAGTCAAAAAGCAAAATTCCTCTAAAATATGGAGGCTCCTTCATGCAACATTTGTTTTCCTACCTGCAGAATTCCTTAATAGTTACCTGGGAAGTTGAGAATCAGGGACATAGTTCATACTTGCTTTTGATCCTCCCCTGCCAAACAAATTTGCATGGATTTAGGGACATGGCAATCTTTGTTATCTATAAAGCTTTTGCTTGTAATAGTCAGTAATTATATTAGAGGTCTACTTTGGTTCCAGTCAAAAGCCTTTCTGCTTTAGCATACCCTAACCTCAGTAACTCCAGATTGGCAGGATAATTCCTCAAATATATGGCAGTATCACTTGCATTTGACATCCAAGAGCAGTGCTGATATGATCATAGTCCTCGTGATAATTGATAGCTGCATATTCTCCATAGCTTTAACTAGTCCTCCTTTAAAGCTCATAGCTAGATAGCTATTAGTATCTTTATCTGGAATGATCTTTCATTCAAACACACTGGATACTCTCCTGTATTCTAGTACCGTGTTTCTCACAAAATAAGGCCAGGCCTTATTTTTTTTTGACACCCCCCTCCAAAATGGCTAGGCCTTCTTTTCGGGGGTGACTTAATTCCCCCCCTTGCATCCTCAGGTGGCGACAGCTTGGATGTTGACCTCGGCGTTAGTGGGGCACTTCGTATCGGGAGACCTTCCACCACCATTGCTTTCCCTTCTCCCCGTGCTGCCGCGGCATTTAGAGCAATGCCGCAGCATTTGGCACAGCCACGCGCGGCCAGCCAGGGCTCCTCCCTGCAACCAGAGCCCGGCGGAGACACTCAGCTTCAGGTGCTCCTGTCGCTACCTTCCCTTTGCCTTTGAAGGCAAAGCCAATTCTTTTAAAAATGACGCTCTACTACTGGTATGACAAAGCCTCCTCTGCCCGTGAGGGCAGCCCAACCCCATGTGGGGAGGTGAATCTCCCAGGGCCACAGTGCAGGATCGGCCCACCCCAGGAGAAGCGCCCAGCCACCATCCCTGCCTGGTGCCGGGCAGAGCGTGAAGAGCTTCGCCTGGGGTGCCGAGCGCAGCTGACAGGTGGGCCCTCTTGCCTGGCGGTGGAGCTCTCACCAAGGCAGCAAGTGCCTCCATGCCGGGCCCTCTGCTCATCCCACCAGGGCCGCACCAGAGCTGTGCGGTCTGGGCAGAGCCAGGAAAGCAAGCCACAGGTGTGTGCCCGCCTGCCAAGTGAAAGAGCCAGGCCGACCCGAGCTTGGCTTCCTTCCCAAGTCCCTCCAGCCTGAACCCGAAGGGGCCACCAAGAGAGGCTGCCCGAGGCAGTGATAGCGCCCACACATCCGTGGACAGGGAGACAAGGCAACAGCCTGCACCATGTCCTCTTCCAAGCTGTGCCCTGTTAGGAATATGAGTCACCTAACAGCTATTTGGGTTAGAAATATATAAACTAGGATAAACATTTTAAAACTGTATCTTTAAGAAAATGCAAAACTGTAATTAGGTGTGGTTTCTCAAACGGCCATAAGATGGAGCCAGAAACCTGGGTTGTTTAGTCTTAGTCTCAGAAGAGAGTGTGAGTCAGTCTCTGTTTCCTTCTGTTGGAGAGTATTGCCGTTCCTCCATTTTTCCTAATTGACTGATATTCATGGATTTGATGTAAGTCTAATACTGAACTGTTTTTGACACTGGACTTTCTAATTGGATTATCCCTGGATTGAAACTTGACTGATTTACCTGTGAATGACTTTTGGACTGCTTATTTTGAACTTTGCTTAAACCTTTATTGAAAGTAAAACCCTACATTTACAGTAGAGTGTATCTGTGTGCTGTGTGTGTATTATTAAAACACTACTCTCAATACATCTCCCTGTATGTGCTCATTCTCCTAATGGGGAGTTACCTCAACATTGGTTATGGGCCCAGGCCATACCAGGCTCAGATAACTGAGAGTTAGTGTGAATACACAGTCCTGTATACAGACATCTGTTTACTGTTTAATTGTAGGTTACTATCCTGGTAAAGATGGCACAAATCACTTCAACAAGTCTATCACTGATAACTCGGTTGGATGGAACAAACTATGTTTCCTGGTCTATGAAGTGCAGTCTACTTCTGTGTAGAGAAGGTTTATGGAATGTAGTTCAAGACCCACTGGATGTAAATGCTTGGTATCCAAATAATGAGGACGATGCCAAGAAGCTTACTGACTTTAAACAGAACAATAAACGAGCTCTTTGTATAATTGGACTAACACTGAGTGACCAGCAGTTAGTCCATATTTGTGGAGAAGAGTCTGCTGCTAAGTGTTGGGAGAATTTGAAGAGGATTTATGTTCGTGACAGTGTAGGTGCACACATACATCTTACACGTAAACTGTTTAGAGCACGTCTTCTGAAAGGTGGAGATATGTTAGCTCATTTAAACTTCATTAAAAGAATTTTTCAAGAGCTACATGAAAAAGAACTAATATTTTCAGAGCTGCATCATATTTACATCATTCTTTCCTCATTGGATAAAAGTTATGATGATTATGTATCTTCACTGGAAGTCCTGCCCAGAGATAAACTGACATTGACTGACATAACTGGAAGGTTGTTAGAAGAAGCAAGAAGACGACTGGATAGGGACCAACTGAGGAAGGAACAACCGCAAGAAGAGAATTTGTCTTCAACTGCCTATAATGTTAGGAAATGTTTTTCTTGTGGGGCTAGGGGACATATAGCTAGATTCTGTAAAGAAGGGAAAACAACACAATACTGGTAATCACCAGAAGGCCAAGAAGAATGTTAGTTTAGCTATGTCTAGCAATTCAACTGTAAACCATGATTTGTGGGTTGTTGATAGTGGAGCATCACAATGCATTACTAAAGATAGAAAAAGGTTTGTAAAGATGTCTACGAGTAAACAACAAGTATCATTGGCAAATGGATGGAAGATTAAAGCATCAAGTGAAGGTACTGCATATTGTTCTTGTATAAATGAACATTTAACTATGTTATATGTACCTAAACTGAAATTTAATTTGTTATCAGTAAGGGCTTTAGTTAAGATTGGTTATGTAGTAACCTTTAGGGGAGATAACTGTATAATAGAGAAAGAGGGTAAAAGTGTTACTGCTACTTTAAAAAAATGATTTATATGTGATACATGATGACCAGTTGAAGATGGCTAACTCAGTTTATAACAATATTAAGCCACATGATGAATGTATATATTTACTACATAGACATCTAGGGCACATTAATTTCAAAATGCTCAAACAAACTGTCGAATTGTCAGAGGGAGTAAAATTGAAACCCTGTAGCAAATATTTAAACTGTAATGCTTGTAGCCAGGAGAAAAGTCTGGCTACTTCAGCAAACTGACTCAATGGGTTTAAGACCAAAGAACCTTTAGAGGTTGTGTTTGTTGACATAATTGGTCCTAAAAAACCAAGTTTAGGAGGTGCCTGCTATATTTTGAGTATTATGGACCATTGCTCACGATATGGTTTCTGCTGTCTTATGAAAAACAAAACAAAAACATTCCATCATTTCTTTAACTGGCTAATGCAGGCAGCACCATATCCGGGTATGCAACAAAAGTACTTCCTAATGGCAAGCCCCCCCCGCCATTCCCCCCATTTTGCATGTTTAATATAGGCCTTAATTTGGGAGGAGGGGCTTAATTTGATTTTATGCCTATAAAACATGCTGGTACTTCCTATT
>NW_020769316.1:9337423-9361766 GCF_900518735.1 Pseudonaja textilis | reverse complement strand
CACACACACACACACACACACACACACACACACACACCAGAGGTGGCATTCAGACAATTCTGCCAGTAGCGGAAATTTTGAGTAATTCGGAGAACCGCTAAATATCACCTCTGGTTGGTCCCGCCCCCACCTATTTGCTGCCTCCCAAGTCCCAACTGATCGGAGCCCCAGCTGATCGGCTGGGTCTACTTTTGCTGCCCTGCAAAGAGAATGGAGCTGGAAAGCAGGTTATTGGGGTGGGGAGGGAATGGGATTTTGCAGTAACCTTCCCCTGGAGTGGGGTGCGAATGGAGATTTTACAGTATCCTTTCCCTGCCACGCCCACCAAGCCATGCCCACCAAGCCACACCATGCCTACCAAGCCATGCCCACAGAACCGGTAGTAAAAAAAATTGAATATCACCACTGACACACACACTCCTCAAGTGTCATCCTAGAATCAGCATATAGACACTTCACCTTGGAAAAGCTACACCCTGTAAAAATCTGCTGCTGTACCCCATTTCTCTGCAGCTTGGCCCTAAAGGCAAATTGTTTTGCTTTTAGGAATAAACATTTTTTTCTCAAGGACATCTGGATCTAATTTATATTCATTCTTGCACAGCCCCAGCTTGAGTTGGGACCCCAGATTATTCTTCTGACACCATGCTAAATTACACCAAACAAATCAGCTTATCACTTAGCACGTGTGACTCCAACTGTAAAGCAATTAGGGAACAAACACATTCATTACTCTGCTATTCTAACTCTGTACACTTAGGGTGACATTCCCAAAATAACCAGGGCTTCCGACCTACTATAAAAAGATACAGCCCATTTGAATTATTCAAACAAAACCAACGTAACCAATACTATCCAACATATGAATGTTAAGTTTCATAAGACAGTAAGGCCTTGTGAGCCAGGTGGTCTAGTGGTTAAGGCATCAGGCTAGAAGGCAGGAGAACGTGAGTTCAAGTCCTAGGAAAGACAGCTAGGTGACTTTGGGCCAGTCACACTTTCTCAGCCCAATTCACCTCACAGAGTTATTGTGGGAAATATAGGAGGGGAAAGATATGTTGACTATGTTTGTTGCCTTGCGTCATTTGTAAAACTAATAAATTTGGGATACAAACACATATGTAAATGTATCATAAGCTTGAATAAAATATTAACACCCATAGATCCAAATAGTTCGCTTAATAATTCTTGTGCATTACATTAATCTTATTAACCTTTAAAAAAGCCTAATTTACCCACTATACTGAACCAGAATAATAGTTAACCATAGTGTGTGCCAAAGGTCTTCAAACTTGAAAGCTTTAAGATTTGTGGATTTCAACTCCCAGAATTCCTCCTCCAGTCATGTTAGCTCAGGAATTCTGGGAGTTGAACTCCACAAGTCTTAAACTTGCCAAGTTTGAAGACCCTTGATGTATGTGGTTAGTAGATTCACACAATACTGTATACTACACCATGTTCCAATGACTGAGTTCACACAATGCTACTCCAAAATTAAACCTTAATTACAACACATAAAGCACTTAGCATATATGCCTCTTGTCACAACATAATAATACTGTAATAGAATAACTCAGCTTGCAAAACTCCTTGAAACTCCAAGACACCAAATGATGACTGAAGAATCTTACCACAAACGGTATCTTTCCTACTAGGGCTGGAAAAAGATTTACCTGGAAGCCTTATACTCTCAGATCAAGAAAGAATATGCAAAGGCAACTTTTGATTGGTCAGAGTAACTATCTGTTCTATTTTAGATACCTGCCCACATTTCTCCTCTTAAAGATAAATGGATTTGGTCCTCCTTTGCATTACATCACTGAGTACTAGCCACTGGGGGGCAAAGTAGCACTGTCTGTTATTCCACATAAACCACTTCCTCTTACTTGTGGTGAAAAACTGTTGCAGTCATAATTTGTACCTTTGCCCTAATTATATAGGGTTCATCAAACTATGTCCAGGCATTAGCCAATTTGTTTTGTAACTTTGCTGGCCAGGATGGTTATAAAAGTTAGTTATAAAACAGAAGTTATACAAGTTGGTTATAAAACAGAGGTTATAAAAGTTAGTTACAAAACAGTGTTTCTCATTATACTCTGAAGCACCATTTTAGGGCATCTGGAAACCACATCGTAGTTAAAAATTCTGCATGATTTTTGTTGCCTGGCTGAGTCTCCAGTTCTCCTGCACACCTTTAAAAATAACAACAGTAGCAGCAGAACAGAGAGCTATGCAAAGCAGCTGCAGCCGCAGCCACAACTTTTAAAAATGCTATAAAGAAAGTATTTTTTTACTTAGAGCAAAAGAAAATGGAATCATATGTCAGTCTGACACTGGAAATAAAAAAGAGATGCTTGTTTTACTTTTTGTAAAAAAAAAAAACCCTTTTGGAAGAACTTTTGACAGCCAGTCATTTTCTTGGCTACATGCTTTTTTAAAAACATAATTCAGAGAATTTATATGTTTTGAGGAATCTTTGGTAGGTTTGGATTTAGGCAGGTGCTCCTCCTGCTCCCCCAAATTTAACCCTTCACTGGAATCTCTCTCTCTCTCTCTTTCTTTTCCTTCCTTCTTTCCTTCCCACCCTCCCTCCCTCCCTCACCCAAACATGCTTTGGAACCATGGCTCTCCTTCTGTCTTATTTAATTTGGCTGGCTTGATTCCTCAAGGGAATTTGGAAGAATCTCAAGGAAACCTAGGAAAAGCATACATGGAGGGTACTATCCCCAAGTTGTTTAGTTGTCCAGGATGTTTGGGTTCACCAATGGTCTCTTAAGAAAAAGGCATACCACTGTCTTCTTTAAGGCTGAGGTATCATCCCCTCTTGAAGCAAAGCAGACACCGCTGCATATGCCCAAAGGCAGCCCATCTCTTGGAAGTGACCGCTCAGGAGGTGCCTGGGTCTAAGGTGTCCAAGTAGCCAGGAAACCATATCCTTTTTGTCAGGAGTTCCAGCATCAAACTATAATTAAATTGCTTAGGCTGTGAGAATCCTATCTAGTGGTGGGATTCAACATTTTTTTACTACCGGTTCTGTGGGCATGGCTTGGTGGGCGTGGTGTGGCTTGATGGAAGTGGCTTGGTGGGCATGGCAGGGGAAGGATACTGCCCCATTCCCTCCCCACCCCACTAACCTGCTTTCCAGCTCTGTTCTCCTGTGCAGGGCAACCAAAGAAGACCCAGCTGATCAGCTGGGACTTGGGAGGCAGAGAATAGATGGGGGCAGGGCCAGTCAGAGGTGGGATTTGCTGGTGCTCTGAACTACTCAAAATTTCCACTACCGGTTCTCCAGAACTGGTCAGAACATGCTGAATACAGCCTCTGATCCTATCCCTCTCTTTCTTTCATTCTCAAACTTGTCTGTCCTCCTGTTGGAAGAATTATCCTTCTGGGTTCAGTTCCAAGTGGGGAAAGAAGACACTGGAAACATGGAGGCTGTTTGGAAAGATGGTTTAATGGTGGACGGGACCATGTGGCTTGGAGCTCCAAAGTGAAAAGGATGATCACATGCCTCAAGGTGAAGGAAAAGAGAGAAGAAAGGACCAAGATGCTGAGAGACCCTCTGTTGGGCCCCACCTTAGTGTTTTCTCTTCCTGTGCAGGAAATATATCCCATTGGCTGCCAGACTCCCAGGGGCAGGGGTCTTAGCTAACTTTGTAGGCTTTGTCTGGATCACATAGCTTCACTTGAGTTCCAGGCTTGGTTGAGCCTTGCTGAATGATGATGTAATGAGAAGGGCTTTAGGCAATTCCTATAGCTCTACCTGGAGATCTTTGTTATGTAAAATATTCTGGCCCTGGCCTTAATGGCCCATCCATTAACAAAGGTGGGGGTGAGCTTCTGCTTCTGAGGTGAGTTTCTGCTTCTGAGTTTCTACCCTTTTTAGAGGAAATATTCTGCCTTTTTAATATTTCTTAGGATATTTCAATTTTCTAGGAGAGGGGTGGGTGCTAACTTCCTACACTCCTAAATAGACCAGATGAGGAAATAAACTATCCTGGAAGGCTTCCTCAAACCAGGCCAATCAGGACATGCAGCTAAGCCAAATTCATGATGGACTCAAAGGTGTTTTTTTTAAAAAAATGATCTAACTATACACAGGTAGTCCTCAACTTACAACCATTTGTATAGCCACCATTCCAAATTAGAACAGCATTGCAAAAAGTAACTTGTGAATGTTTTTATACTTACCACCATTGCAGCATCCCCATGAACAAATAATCAGAATTTGGATGCTTGGCATCTGGCATGTATTGATGACAGTTGCTGTGTCCTGGGGTCATGTGATTATTTTTTTGTGACCTGGCAAGCAATGTCAATGGGAAAGCTGCAGAAAACTGCAGTGATGCAGTACTGTACTGGTAAGGCCACACCCGTAGAATACTACATCCAGTTTTGGTCACCACAATACAAAAAAGATGTAGAGACTCTAAAAAGGGTGCAGAGAAGAACAAAAAAGATGATTAGGGGCCTGGAGTTTAAAGCATAGGATCAATGGTTGCAGGATCTGGGTATGTCTAGTCTAACAAAGAGAAGAACTTGGAGTGACATGATAGCAGTCTTCCAGTATTTGAGTGGTGGTCACAGAGAAAAGGAGGTTGACCTATTCTCCAAAACAGAGGTCGCCAACCTTTTGGACCTCAGGGACCACCAAACTCATAATTTTAGATCCCAAGGACCACTAACTGGTTCTGTGGGTGCGGCCTAATTTGTGGGGGTGGTTTGGTGGTCATGTGACTGGCTGGGCATGGCTTGTATGTAAATATTATATTTATATAAATATTGAATTTTTTATTAAAAAAGAGCAACTTTTACCCAAAATCAGGCAAAGCAGGCAGGCAGATTGAGTTGCTCACAGAATCACAGATTTATTCAGAGATCTATCTATCTGCCATCGGCTAGCTCAGTCTGTCACATAAAATTTTCTTGCAAGCAAACTCACAAAATTAACTCACAACACACCATGCATGTAAATATTGAATTTTTTTTTAATTATTTAAACATTTAATTTTTTTTATTTATTTATTAAATATTGAATCTTTTATACATCTTTTAAATTTTTTAAAAAATTTTTTGGCATAGTATGACGCTATGTAGAAGCAGAATCATAATGGTAATCTGCAATTTATGACAGTCTGTTATAGGAGGAATGTTGGACATATGATCACTGCAAATCGTCAAATCTTATGATGATTCAGAAGCAGTTCTAAAATATTCAGCTGAATTTGCTTTGAAAAAAAAAACCCTCTTCTTTGGAAAATACAGCTTTGTGCCTAGTCTGTTTTCTTCTTTCTTCTTTTTTAGAATGTTTTTAAATAATGCCAACTACAGTTGGTTTTTAACTGCATTCTTGAACAAGTGAGTTTTTTTTCCTGGTGCAATAAATTCAAATCAATTACTCTTGTCTAACCAATGCAATCCTTTCAAGATACAGCATTTTCTTCAGCAGATGTAGTCACCAGATGTCTGAAGAAATATCTGTGGTGAAAATAGTTTAGATGTCCAAATTATGCACACAGATGATGCCCAGATGGAGTTGGTCTCTTCTTCTGAAGACAAAGTTTGGCCCTCTGCGGAAGGAATCCCTCTTACTTTTTAAAAAGCCCCCATTGTAGGTCCTGCTTTAAACGGATGCTTTTCAAATTGTAGATAGGAAGAAATACCTTTCACACTTTCGCTGAATACTGGGCTAAATATTTTTCCTCACTGTCTCTATTTATAGCAGGAAGTCAAACCATCATATTATTACGACTTATTGTAAAGATATAGTAACAGAATTTTGCAAGTCTGAAAACACTTTCCCGCTCTTCTGCCCTTACTTCTCAAAGAACTAGGGGAGGTTTCTTTTGAGGCATATTCTTCATCCCTATCCTTGCTTTAGATTCAAATTTCTCTTGTCAGACCTTTGTCTTGGCTGCAGCTCTTCCTTTCCCCTCCCAAAGTTATTCTCATAGCTCATTAGAAAAATATATTGATATATGTGTTTCACAGCAGGATGAGACAGGGACAAATGATGCCTAGAGCATCTTTGGTGGAGTGAAGGATGTCAAACAAACGAAGATGGTGGCCATAATTCTACAATAGAAACCCCACATCTTTTAGCTAAATCACAACACATATAAAAAATGGGGGTGTTTTCCATCATGCTGTGACCGTATTGCTTGATTGTCTTTCTGTGGATGCCTATGGGTGGTGGCATGGGATATGTGGGGCACAGATTCTTAAGGGGCCTCTAATCTAGTTCCAAATAAAACTGTCTTTTGCAATTGACTGATGGTGAATGCCAGTGGTGTTCAAGTGGTGTTCCAGTTGTTTATTTTATTTTATTATTATTGACACAAAAAATGACAGTGTGCACAGCAAACGAGATAACTATGCTGGGTTTCATATCACAAATCACTAGTCGAACACTTTCCAAGTGTTTAGGACTGTGTGATGTATTGGTGGATTATGCAAGCAGATCCCAGTAAGGTGGCCTTCTGCAGCTGACCAATGGTGATTTTGTCAGTGCTAGGTCTTTAGGCACAGCACTCAGTATGCTGAGTACCACTGGAACCACCTGCACTGGTTTATGCCAGAGTCTCTGCAGTTCGATTTTCAAGTCTTGATATTTGGTGATTTTTTCAAGTTGTTTCTTGTTGATTCTGCTGTCATCAGGTATGGCAATGTCGACAATCCACATCATCATCATCATCATCATCATCATCATTATTGTAAGCCACCTAGAATCAGAATACTACAGATTTTGACAGATGGATGGATGAATGGATAGATGATAGATAGATAGATAGATAGATAGATAGATAGATAGATAGATAGATAGATAGACAGACAGACAGACAGATAGGTAATCATATCTTTTTACAGGATTTAGGAACCAAGGACTATTCTGATCATTTTAGTAGTGTGGAGGCCTAAAAAGTAAGTAAGGCTATGGCAGAGTTTCATGTCCTATCTAAAACAATGGAAAATTGTTCTGTTGACAATTATGTCATCAGTATGGCTTCCAAAGGGGGCAAACTGGGAACGTGTGCAGTGGGAGAGAGACAGGTTGCTGGCCTTGATTTATTGTATGGTTTTGTGTGAGAACACCCACCCTCTGTCTTACTCATGCAGTATCCTATATTAGCAATTCTGCATAACTTAAGCTATGATTTTTGTACTAGTTCTGGCTGTTCCTTATCATTCTAGACTGGATTACAGAGATTTGGTAACACGAGTTTGGTTGATGCTGAGTCCAAATAACAGCCACTGCAGGCCCTGATTGGTGTTTGTCTTGCTTCTTGCTCTTCTCATCCATTCAGAGAAGCCCTTTTGGCTGGCCCTTAGGTGGGTAGGTCTTCCAGTGCCTGCCCTTCCCTTTTAGGGATTGTGTCTCCTCATCTTCCTCATTTCTTTTCCAGATGTTTGAACAGGTGGATGCCATCATATACTCTTGCCAGATTCTTTCCTTTGACACTATTATGTGAAAGACATTTTTATTATATCATCATTGCTGTAATGCTACTGTGCTGGCTGTTTCTTTGCTCCTATGCTCCACTGTAGGTCTCTGGAACAGGGGAGAGTTGATGGTTCAACATCATAGAAGCAATCACAGTTTTCATTTAAACTTGAGCTGGCTGCATTGCAATTTAAAGATATAGGAGGGGGAAAATGGGAAAAGAACACATTGCCATATTATGGCAAAGCTGTGGGAAAGCAAAAGGAGCTGTCAACCTTTTAAGATAGACCAGACTTGGAAAACAAAATTATGAATGCCCCAAAGGTACTTTTTCAGGAGGCAACTAGACATTCCCATTTTTTCTTTTGAAGACATTTTGCTTCTGATCCAAGAAGCTTCTTCACCTCTGACAGGATAGTGGGGATGGAAGAATTTATATTCCTTGCAGACGGCTGGTAGTTTGCATCCTTTTAGAGGGTCATTGAAGCACTTGGACTTTATCCAAGTTATGAATGCTAATACTACTTTTATTATAAAGTTACAGTAACTGAATCATGCAAACCTGAATGCATTCTACTCCCCCTTATTTTTATGAAAACTAGAGTTTCTTGTCTGAGATGCTTGCTCACATTACAGTTCTGTCTCAGACTCGGAATTCTTTTATCTGACTGTTGCTCTTGGTAATGGCTCTTTTTCCTATTCCTCAAAGTTATTCCTTCTTCCCATGACATCATCAAACTTCACTCAGCCTGGATAGAAACCCAAAGGGTGTCCACTGGGAAATATAAGGGTTGAATGAGCAGTAAGCTTCAGTGGGGGTGGGAAAACAAGAGGATAAAGAAAGAGCCTTGACTTAATGGGCTATTGTTAGATCAATGGAAAGATAATAAAAATATGGCTGTTGCTGACCAACAGAGAATATAGAAGCCCAGGACAAAGTAACTGTAGAGAGATAATGTTGAGTCTTTAGGTCTTTTTCCATCTGAAATTAAGCATGCCCAAGAAGCCTTAGCAATCCCTTTTTCTGTCAACTTCCCATGTTTAACCATCTTTTCATACCCAATCCATGAAATCTTATTTAGCTGTTCCCATGTTTTTACATCAGCATCGTCAAAGGAAGGCACCCGCCTAGAAACTAGGAGACAGTGACTTCTAGTTCTGTCTTAAGCATGAAAGCCAGCTAGGTGATTCTGAGTCACTCTCTCAACCCAACTCAACTCACAGAATTGTTGTGGAGAATAGGAAGGAGTACTAGGTATGTTTGCCACCTTGAACTAGTTATAAAAATCATAAAGGTAGGGTGAATATATATATAAATGGGTAGGTTTGCCACCCATTATCTTGGAAGGAAGTCAGGAGTTTGGGAATAGCACCAACAGAGGGAAACAGAGTCTGGCTATGGGGAAAGCAAGTTTGATGTCAGGATAATTTTCAGCTTGGCAGTGGGAATTAGATTTTCAAGACTGATGGACCTTAATAGATTGGGTGAATTTCTCCAATTCCCTTTTGAAGCTAACCCAGTAAGTGATCATAGCTACATCTTGTGGTCATGAATTCCACAGTTTAATTATGTATTGTATGAAGAAGTACTTTCAGCTTCATTGGACAATTTCTGGTCATAGATTTTGAGTGATGTCCACATTCCATGTCCACACTAAGAATGAGCTTGTTTACACTTCAGTCATGTTGAGCCTTAATCACCTCTTTCCTTAGCTAAAGAATCTCAAATATTTTAGGCATTTTTCATAAAGAAGATGTCAAGGCCCCCAGATCATAATTTAGATTGCCGACTTCTGCCTTTTGTGCAGCTTCTTGACGTTTTTTTTTTTTTTAAACATGGCAATTAGAACTACATATATTATTCCAGGTGTGGAAAAGGGAAAGTATTTTACCCAAATCTACTTCACATGATCTCTAGATTTATTTAATGGGGCACACTGTAGCGTTATACTTATCATTATTGGGAAAATGCCTTGAGTATAATATATCTTGGATTAAAGAGAAGCCAGTAGATTATTTCTGCTATTCATGGTGCCCACAAGTGTTTAAGAAGTCTATAACATTTGTCTCTTGGGAGGCAAGGCATTCCTTTTAGATCTGAAGTCAAATTCCAATTGACCTTCATTTTCCCAAGTGGAATATTCCTTCAGTCAGCCTCCTTGTGATAATTATTGCTCTAGAATTGTTCCATTGTGAAGAGAAAACAGATTGCATTCACATGCGCTCATATTATGTACAGAAGACCAGAAGGTCCTACGTAGGTGGCAAATAACTTTCTTAACTGGTGGATTTTTATCTCGGTTTGGGCATGACACATCATTTCAATTAAAAAATGACTCATTCTGCCTGAAATGAAATATACACATTGCATGATTCACCCACCAAAAGCACCGTTTTCATAAAGCTGTTCCTCAATTATAGAAATGAGCTGCATTACATTAATGCGTGTGCAAATCTTTTGCTGCCCCCCCTTCAGTTGGAATAATGATATTTTAAAAAACAAAAATAAAATACCCTGAGACAATTAAGCATTAACTCTGGAGTGATCCTGGCTGAAGCCATCTTGTGCTGCCTCATAGTTGCCATGAAGCCTGAGAGGGGGAAGGGAGGCAGGAAGTAGATAGCCCAGCTAACAGTCAAAATAAAAAGTTTTCCTGTGGGAACCAAGGTCATTGTGACAGGTGGCTTGTGAAGGAGGAGAGGAGCCTGCCAGCTGCGTTCATTGGATAATGTGACTGGTGACACATGGGAGGGGGGAAGTTTCACTTTTTTAATTAGGGGAAAACCGTGGGAACTTTCAGAGTTGGTTTTCACCGGTTGTGCGGATATGATGTATCCAATAAACATGTTCTTAGAGGAATCTACCTGCCTCCGAGTTCTGCTTTGAATGAGTGCATTACTTGGAACGCTGACATTAGCATGCAATAATCTGACCATATTTTCTTAGAAACAATTCTTAATATGTATATTAATATTAATATATATCTATTTGTTGATTGAACCACCACACACACACACACACACACACACACACACACACGGAGACAGAGACAGAGACAGAGAGACAGACAAAAACAGAGAGACACATAGATAGACAGAGAGAGAGAGAGAAAGAGAGAGAGAGAGAAACAAAAACAGAAAAACAGGCAAAGAGAGAGACAGAAAGAGAAAGAGAGACAGAGACAGAAACAGAAATAGAGAGACAGACATGGACAGAGAGACAGAGACAGAAAGACACACAGAGAGAAACAGAGACATAGAGACAGAGACAGTGAGACAGAGAACACACACACACACACACACACACAGAGAGAGAGAGACAGAAACAGAAACAGAGAGACAGACAGGGACACTTATGGGAAACTGCCATCTGTTTATGCCAGGTCAAGCTTATTTAGAAACCTTTCAAAGAAACCCCCATGGAACAGTCATAGGTAGGAAACATACGGGCAACCAGATATTGCTGAACTACAATTCCCCTCATCCCTTACTGTGGGATGCCCATAGTTGTGGCTTCAGTTCAGCAATATCTTGAGTACTGGTAGTCCTTGACTTACAATCATTTGTTTAATGACCATTCCAATATACAACGGCACTGAAAAAAGTGACTTATGACCTGTTTTCACACTTAGGCTTACAACCATTGCAGAATGCCCACGTGACTAAAATTCAGGAGTTTGGCAACTGGCACGTTTTTATGATAGTTGCAGTGTCCTGTGATCACCATTTGTAACCTTTCCAGATAGGTTCTGATGAGCTAAGTTGATGGGGGAAGTTGGATTTGCCTAACAACCACAAGGTTCACTTAACTGCAGTGATTTCCTTAACAACAGTGAGAAAAAGGTCGTAAAATGGGGCACAACTCAGTTAACCTCCGTATTGGATATGTTGGGTTCAATTTTGATCATAGGCCAAGGAATGCCTGTAAGGAAAAGAACACTGTAGATCAATGTTTCTCAACTGTGGCAACTTGAAGATATGTGGACTTCATTTCTCAGAATTCCCTGGCCAGAAGTTGGGAGTTGAAGTCCACACATCTTCAAGTTGCCACGGTTGGGAAACCCTCCAGTAGGCTCTTTGGGCTGCCTTCTGAAGCTCCTATGGCAGGGCTGCCAAACTCCCATCCCACGGCCAGATATAGCACCTGCTGGACACCCCCACCCCCAGTTTAGAGAAGGGAGGAAAGTCCCAATATGTCACATGACGCTGCCATGATGGCGTGAGTTTAACACCCCTGCCCTATGCACTCTTATGCTGAACACTCAATTTATAAGAAATATGCAAGATCAGACCAGGTAGCCCATCAAGTTGACATTCTGTTTTTTTTTTCCAGTGGTCACCAAATATATTCAGGAAGTTTCAGAAGGCAAGAGCTACACATTGGCCGGTATTTTAGATATGCTCCTTGTGATTCAAGAGGTGGCCCATTGTGGTTGGCTTTGCTGACAGCAGGGATTCGCCTTCTCTGCGATTCCTGCTGTGCTAGCCGCCTTGGTGCCTCCGATCCTGATGGATTTGGAGGCTAAGGCTGCCCTGTTGGGGCAGCTGAAGATAGGGGGGATCCGGACGGGGGTGAGGGGCATCGCAACCCCCCCCCAAGCCGGCAATAACCCCCTTTTCTCAAGACAGTGCAGCGGTGGTCTTTTTATGGCCACCATAAAGAAGCCGGCAATTGGATAAAGAATGAGCAGGAGGGAGAAGGAGTTTTCTTTTTTTTAAAGAAAGTTTTTTCTTGGTCGAACTGGGACCTTAAGGATATATTTAACACCTGGGAAAGTAATGACTTGGAAGCTATAATGTTCCCGATTGATGTTTTCAGCTGCGAAGAAAAGTGACGAAAAGGGGAAGTTACTCTCCCTCCCCTATGGAATTAACAAATGGACAAGGGAAACCAGCCTTTTGGTAGAAGGTAAAACCTAAACTCCTTTGTTATAAGTGGGAAGGGAGAGGCTTGGGAAAACAAATTTTTACTCTAAGACTTTGCTGGAGGAGATGCCTTGAAGATAAAGAGAATTTTCTTTCCCTAATTTGACTTCACCCCTAGAAGAGAAACTGTAAAAAGAAGAAGCTTCTACTCTGCCTGGACTGTTTGATGACTGTGGGACTTTGGGACTTTTGGGAACTGTTTTAAGCTTGGAAATAACTGATTGGTTTAAGAAGAGGATACAGAAAGAGAAGAAGAAACAGTTTAAAATGGCTCTATCTCTTGATGAACTAAAAAAACAATATCTAAAAACAAAGAAAGAAGGCAAAGATGTTATGGGAGAAGCCCTTTGTTTCCTAGATATGGCGCTTGCTATGTGTCAGCAAATTAAACAACAGCTGGAAGAAACCGAGGAAGAAGAAGCCATTTTTAATGAACTAAACGGTGTGACTAAGAAAGAAAGGAGAAAGAGAGGAGCGAAAAGGAAGGACTTAAGAAATAAAAAAATGTTTATGAAAGAGAAAAAGAAGATGCAAAAACAACAGAATGCTAGAAAGCAAAAGGAAAGAGGAATGCAGAAAGGGGAAATTAAGAAGGCAGAGGTTTTGAGAGGAGGGGGTAAAAAGTTTAGGCGGGCTAAGAAGGAAAGGGAAAAGGGGGAAAAAAGTTACAAAGATATAAGACAAGATGGAGATAAGGAAATTTTTTTCAGGGATAATGGGTAATATATGGTTTTTTTTAAAAAAAAGGGGGGGATTCTGCAAAGTACACATGAGTATTGTAATAGTGGTATTTGTATTATAAGTAGATAACCAGAACTTTTAAAGATCTAATAAAAGGCTAAAATATCAAGGTATAACTTTAAAAGGTTTAATAATGAATGATAATAAGTTTTAATAAAATACTAAGGGGAATGTTTAAAATATTAGTTTGAATATAGAGTTTAATGGATTAATGTGTTGATTGTTATGGATTTATTATTGTAGTATTGGTTTTTGAAATAGTAGAATGTACTAAGCAGAATCTGATTGGGATTTAGGTGTTATTTTAAATTTTAACTTAGGGGAATGATAGAAAGGCATCATACTCCGATTAGTGATTCCAGGGGAAACTATTCTTTCTTAAATTGGAAATGAGACAGATGTAAATGGAGAAATGGACAAAAGATATAAAAATATTTTTTTAAAAAAAGCAAGATTAAATATATAAAACAGAATTAAGATGAGGCAAAAGTGGAGAGGAGTTATATAATAGATATAGAATGGTAAATAAGATGGGTAATGGTATATAAGAAGAGCGTGAATACAACTGAGTCCATACAAAAAGAGGTAATCTGGGGCCAAGTTACTTTCTAGAAGAAAGCTTTATGTTTTTTATGTCTGTGTTTTATGTGTGTGTGTTTAATTAAGAATTAAATAATAAAATCTCGGAAGAAGACTAGATGAGAATAATTATAAACAAGCCAGAGGGAAATATAAAGTTGATGACTGGATAGCAGATAAATCAGAAAGGAAATATGATTGAATAATGATTAAAGAGAAACAATGTGGAATTTGGTAAAGGGAATTTACGTGTTTATATGGAAATGGGATAAATTATAAGTATGTGATATAAAGCAATATGTTACCTGCCTTGTAAGGATCTACAATGGAAAGAGGTTTTATGTTTTTAATGTTTAATGATGTTTTGTCTTGTTTGTTTGTTTGTAAAATCAATAAAACTTGTTTAAAAAAAAAAAAGAGGTGGCCCATTGTAACTACATAGCCAAAAAGGCATTAAGAGTTGTTAACCTAATCTTACGTAGCTTTTTCTCTGGTAATATCACACTACTAACGAAAGCATACAAAACATTTGTTAGACCAATACTTGAATACAGCTCATCAGTCTGGAACCTGCATTACGTATCTGATATTAACACAGTTGAGAAAGTCCAGAAATATTTCACAAGAAGAGTTCTCCACTCCTCTACTTGTTGCAGAATACCTTATGCCACCAGACTTGAAATTCTAGACCTAGAAAACCTAGAACTACTCTGCCTTCAGTCCAATCTAAGTATAGTATATACTTTATATACTATTTTATATAGTATATAAAATCATACATTGCAATGTTCTATCTGTCAATGAATACTTCAGTTTCAACCATAACAATACAAGAGCACACAATAGATACAAACTCAAAGTAAACCGTACCAAACTTGATTGCAGGAAATATGACTTCAGCAACAGAGTGGTCAATGTCTGGAATACTCTACCAGACTCTGTGGTTTCTTCCCCAAACCCCCAAAACTTTAACTTTAGACTGTCTACTATTGACTTTACCCCTTTCCTAAGAGGTCTGTAGGGTGTGTACATAAGTGCACCAACATGCCTACCATCCCTATCCTATTGTTTCTTTTTATTTTTCTTATATATATCCATTTCATGTATCCATAACTATGTTAATACTTATACCTCTTATCTTATAATTGTTTGATAAAACAAACAAATAAATAAAATAAATATCAAGATTAGTAAATGTTCATAGTTCATATTTACTCCAGATTTTTTTTAACCATCTAAGCTCGTGATGGCGAAGCTATGGCATGCGTGCTGGAAGTACCATGCAGACCCATTTCCCCTGGCACGCGAGTGCTCGCACAGAAGAGTCCCACTGCACATGCACGCGCACTGCCGCCCGACAGCTGATTGTCGGGTATCTGGCAAGCATGTGTGCGGGGTGCACGGGAGGCATGTGTGCATGTGCAGAGATGTACAGCACATGCTGGGGGTTGCACGCACAGATGCGCAGCGCATGGAGAGGTGATTGCATGCACAGGCACATGGCGCATGGCAGGGGAATCGCGCACACAGGCACAGGGAAGGTGGGGGGCCAGCACGCATTGCCTTATGGGTGCTGGCACGCGAGTGCACAAGCGTGCACGCAATTATCAGCACGGGAGCCAGGGGTGGGATTCTACAGGTTTGCACCTATTCGCTAGAATCGGTTGTTAACATTCTAAGCAGTTCAGAGAACAGGTTGTTAGAAGAAATTACTGGCCTAATCCTGTAAGGAAGGCAGGAAGGAAATATTCTGGTGTTGCTTACAGAAACTGCCTCTCCGTTAACCCTTACTACATTCTTGGCAGGACTAGACTTCCTGTCTCAGGAACTTCTCTCGGGTTTTTCCCCACTCCTTTGCTGGTACTTTGCTTGTGTGGAGTGACCATTCAAAGTTACAATGGCACTGAAAAAAGTGACTTATGACCATTTTTGCGGCATCCCCACAGTCATGAGAGGCCAGTGAGGAGATACGTGTCTCAATGTGAGTGTTGAGTTGGTCACACCCAGCCAGTCACATGATCACCAAGCCACGCCCACCAACTAAGCCACGCCCACAGAACCGGTTGTTAAAAATTTTGAATCCCACCCCTGGCGGGAGCCAAAAATGGTTTGCCACCACTAAACTAAGCTATGTATCCCATTGCATCAGATTGCAGTCTGAATACATTGTGCAAAGTATATTTTTAAAAAAAAAATTGTAAAAAAAAAATCCACCTAACTTGAATCTCCTCACTTTTAATGAATGTCCTTGATTTTATGGTCAAATGGCAGAAAATCTTCTAAGATATTTTCCATAGCATTTTATTTATCTATCTCTTTGTTATAGTCATTGCAAAGCACATTTACACCTGTTTGACTGATTTGATTTCATGATCTTTTTTTGTGATGGTGATTAAGTGAACTTCACAGTCAGAAAGCAACCACTGCAATCGTTAAGCAAACCCATTGTTTGCTGTGGGACATTAAATGCGGTCGTAAAAGAGTCATGTGGCCATGGGATGCTGCAAATGGCTATATGTGGACATCGGGGTGCAGGTGGTAGATGGGGAAACAACAGCCATTGGAACTTTGGGACTGGTTGCAAGTTCTTTTGAGAGTCATAACTTCAACCAGTTGTTAAGCAACTAATCACAAGTCCAGGACTACCTGTAATTGCGTGAATGGCTCAAATGCTCTGTTCCTAGAGGTTTGTGTAATTTCTGACAATTTCTCTATTCCTCTGCAGCCCACTCCCGTATTCCAAGTACAGTATCTCCTAAATCTGTGGACAGATTTTTAGGAGGCTGTAAAGACAAAGAAAATCCATGTCCTCTTAAATGTTTGTTCCCCTCACAGAAGGCAAATTAAAATTCAAGCTGTTATATGCTATGCAACCAAGAAAAACTTTCCGACAGATAATCTAGTGCTCCTCAAATATTTTATAAAAACATCCCTGACAGTTCATAGCAGCGGTTGCCAACCACTGGTGGGCCTCAAGAAAATTTTCGTGGGCCGCAGAGATATGTCACCCCAGAGCACCCGCCAAAAGCAATTAATCCAGGCTGCTGAGAAACACAAGGCTGCACCGCCCATATGGCCTGCAAGACCCCCTCGCCCACTCACTCTTTACCCAGCAAACTTGCTTGTTAAATTGCTACTTTTTTTTCCTTTCCAACCATCAGCTCTTCTGCTGTGCCAGGAGATTTAGATTAGCTAAAAAGCAGGAAATGATTGCATTTCTTGCTTTCTAGCTAGTCTCTAGATCTTTGGCTCTGCTTTTAAGCACAACCAAACCTCCCTTAGGACTGAAGGTTCTATTATTCAGTGCAGACTCATAGCAAGCAAATTTTACATGACAGACTGAGCTAGCCGATGGCAGATAGATAGATCTCTGAATGAATCTGATTCTGTGAGCAACTCATTCTGCCTGCCTGCTTTGCCTGATTTTGGGTAAAAGTTGCTCTTTTTTATGAAAAATTCAATATTTATATAAATATAATATTTACATACAAGCCACGCCCAGCTAGTCACATGACCAAGCCACACCCACAAATTAGGCCACGCCCACATAACCGGTTAATGGTCCCTGGGATTTAAAATTATGAGTTTGGTGGTGCCTGAGGTCCAAAAGGTTGGCGACCCCTGCTCTGGACTGTAGTTACCTCATGTGAATTCATTGTGCATGGTTTCAAACATACAGCAGTCATGTATTTCAGATTTCACTATTGCAAGACCGTTTTATTACTTGCAGTGTTTATAAATAATGCTAAATAGCTGAGGTGGGATTCTACCGGTTCTGTCCACTTCTGTAGAACCAGTTGCTCTGAAGAGCAGCAAACATAGAACCGGTTCTATGTTTGCTGCTGTTTTGGCCTTTAAAATTATGAGTTTGGTGGTCTCTGAGGTCCAAAAGGTTGGCGACCCCTGGTTCATAGCACCAGACCATTCATTTTAACACACAATGCAGCTTCTCGATGTTTATTCCCACCTCCCCCAAATGCAGCACCCTGAAGTGTATGGCTGAAGTTTCTTCATGGTTCATTCATAGTCATTTGACTAGAGTCAGTATAGAAAAGCTTCCAGATAGGTTGTGGTGCATTGCAATAATTGAATGAAACAGCCCAGTCTTTTCAACTTTGCATTTTCTAGACACACTAGAATTTCATTTGTGGTCCTAAGGCAACTTTGTGAAATCTGAAGTGAAAAAAGAACAACAGAAGTCACAACAGTGCTTAGAACTGGCCGGCGAAACAGTGAAGGACTGGCCTGTGGTGCCTGTGCCAGTGAAAATGGAGCTCCGTTTTCACCGGGAGAGGGTTGCAGGAGGCCGTTGCAGCTGAAAACAGAGCTCGGGAGCCTGTTTTCACTGGCAGAGTACTTGGGTCCCCACAAGTGCCCCAACATGAGTGACGTTGAACTGGCCATGTTCATCCTGGCCACACACACACACACACATGGTCAAACACAACCCTGATGCAGCCCTCAATGAAATTGAGTTTGACACCCCTGGATGAGACCTTCCTTTCTAGCTGAAAGATCTGTCAATATTCTCTGATAATGAGTCTTTGACCAAGAGTTTGTATTAGTCCTTAGTCTTTTCAATATATTCCAAATTGAAACGAAGACCTGTGAACATCCAGCATTTAACCGTTTAATTTTCTTGGTTGGGGAATTAATAATGTTAGTGGCCCACAACCTTTTGGGCGCAGGGATGGTTCTGTGGAGGGAGTTTTTATCTGCGGCCTGGAGAGGGGGTAGGTATTGCATGCTGCCTGCTATCCCTTGAATAGGGCTTTGCTTGTTTGAGCAGTCCAGTTGCTGGCATGCTGTGTACCGGTGCTGGTCCACCAGTCAGGGGTTGGGGACTCCTGAATAATATGCTCATTAAATTAGTGTCTTCAGGTTGCATATCTTTGCATGCTTGGGTAAGTGAACGAGAAAGAGAGCAAATATCCAAATATTCTGGTAGCCTAAGCTTCAAAATCCCTTCATGATCACTGCCTTTTTGTGGCAAAGGGGCTTGTGTAGTTCAGTGAAGCTATGAGCTGTGCTGCCCAGGGCCACCCAAGACAGACAAGTCATAGCAGAGAGTTCTGACAAAATGTGATCCACTGAAGAAGGAAGTGACAACCCACTCCAGTATCTTTGCCATGAAAACCCCATGGGCAGTACCAAAAGGCAAAGAGATATGATGCTGGAAAATGGTTGCCCCTCAGGTCAGAAGGTGTCCAATATGCTACTGGGGAAGAGCAGAGGGCTAGTACTAGTAGCACCAGAAAGAGTGAAGCGACTGGGCCAAAGCTGAAAGGATGCTCAGTTTTGGATGCATTTGGTGGTGAAAAGAAACTTTGATGCTGTAAAGATTTATTCTCCATAGGAACCTGGAATGTAAGATCCATGAATCAAAGCAGGCTGGATGTGGTCAAACAAGAGATGACAAGACTGAACATCGACATCTTAACAATCTGTGAATTAAAATGGACAGGAATGGGTGAATTTAATTCAGATGACCATCAGGCATACTACTGCGGGCAAGAATCTCTCAGAAGAAATGGAGTACCTTCATAGTCAATAAAAGAAAAGAGTAGGAAAAGCAATACTGGGATACAATCCCCAAAATGACAGAATGACCCCAGTTCAAATCCAAGGCAAACCATTCAATATCACAGTAGTACAAGTCTTTGCCCCAACCGCTGGTGCTGAAGAGGATGAAATTGACTGGTTCTATGATGCCCTATAGCACCTTATAGAATTAACACTAAAAATAATGTCCTTATCATCATGGAGGATTGGAATGCTAAAGCAGGAAGCCAAAAGATAACAGGAATAACAGGCAAGTTTGGCCTTGGAGTACAAAATGAAGCAGGAAGGCCTGGAGGAACGTTGTCCATGGGGTTGTGATGGATCGGACACGACTTCACAACTAACAAGAAGAAGCTTCAAAAAGTAATTCTCAGGTATTGTAAATAATTCATTTTGTCACTTTATTCTAGAAATATTATTTATCAGGCTTATAAGCTACTCTTTGATGCTAATTCTGAGTGATACGCACACCAGGCTCTATAAAATTAAGCTAAAACATGCAGACATATTACAGTGAATTGGCAGAGACACCATTACTAGAAATAACGATTTATTACATCGTAAGCACTAGGAATATAGTCCATTCAAAGGCTGACAAAGACACTGCAGGTAGTCTTTGCTTAACAAGGGTAATGGAATTTCCATCACTTAGCAAGGTGATCATAAAGTGTGATGTCAAGTGACTGCAGTGCTTATTGTTGGCAATCCCAGCAGTCCCTGTTGCTGTTGTTAAGTGAACACCACAGCCATTATACGAGGACCTCATGTGACGGTGAATTGCAACTCCCTGCCAGCTTCCAATAAGCAAAGTCGATGGGAAAGCCAGCAGGAACTTGCCAGTCCCACCCACGGCAAGTGGCTTGCAAGCAGGGCAGTGGGCAGGTGAGTATTCCAGAGTATGGATGAGTGAGTACTAGGGATAGGTGTAAGTGCAGGCAGATGGATGAGTGTGCCAAGATATGGCATGAGTATAGCTAGGCATGCAGGTCAGTGCTACAACCCGGTGCAAGTGTGGGTAGGTGGGCAAGAGGTTGGCTGTTGTGGTGCAGCACAGATATGGGTGGGGAAGTGGGTGCCATGATTTGGCATGAGTATGGACAGGGAAATGGGAGCCTGGGACCAACACTTGTCCTGCCACCCGTGGGCTCCTCAGGAAAAAAAAAAGCAGCCAAGTCTTGAACTGTGATCACATGACCATGGGTACCCCGCAACAACTGTTAATTTTGAGGACTGGTTATAGATTATAGATTTAGGGCTATTATAACTTTGAACAGCACTGAACTGTCATAACCCGAGGACTACTTGTAATAAGCTAGGGAGAACCAAATTATTCAGATATCTTTTTTTTTACTTGATTGCTATTGTTCACAGTTTTGTTCAGCCTATAACAAAAGCAGCACAAGAAAAACTGAGTAATAGAAAACAAATTAATTTTATTCCAACCAGAAATAGTACCTACACTTGGTTTTACTGTACTGTATGTGGGTTCAAAAATACTCCCGTCACATTTCTTCCCCAAATGAGGCAGAATCACTCTGGGTTTAGGCTTTGTTACTACATTCTAAGGCCCAATGAGTTTTATAACTTTAAAAGCTATTTCAGAGCTAATTTAAGTACAGGGTATATCACTCATTATGCTTGGGAATTAAAAGACAGTAACCAATTTCAATAGCAGACAGTTTTATGAGTAAGATATGTAAGTGCTCAGCTGGAAACCTATTTAGCAGGGATGGGATCCGACTTGCATAACTACCGGTTCTGTTGCTCTGCGTCGTGTGACTGCAATTTATAACCTGCTGAGCTGCCTGGACAGCTGAGCAGCACTGCGTGCGAGTGTGCAGCAGTTGGAAAAGCCCTTTTTTCCTGCTTTTTCAACCGCAGCTGCAGCTGTGGTTGAAAAAGCAGGAAATAAAGATCAGGTAAGAGCCCAGGCGGGCAGGTGGGCCAAAGCAGCAGCAGACATAGAACCGGTTCTGTTAGCTGCTCTTCAGAGCAACTGGTTCTACAGAAGTGGGCAGAACTGGTAGAATCCCACCCCTGCTATTTAGCATTATTTATAAACACTGCAAGTAATAAAACGGTCTTGCAATAGTGAAATCTGAAATACATGACTGCTGTATGTTTGAAACCATGCACAATGAATTCACACGAGGTAACTACAGTCCAGAGCAGGGGTCGCCAACCTTTTGGACCTTAGGGACCACCAAACTCATAATTTTAAATCCCAGGGACCATTAACCGGTTCTGTGGGTGCGGCCTAATTTGTGGGTGTGGCTTGGTGATCATGTGACTAGCTGGGCATGGCTTGTATGTAAATATTATATTTATATAAATATTGAATTTTTTATTAAAAAAGAGCAACTTTTACCCAAAATCAGGCAAAGCAGGCAGGCAGATTGAGTTGCTCACAGAATCAGATTCATTCAGAGATCTATCTATTTGCCATCAGCTAACTCAGTTTGCCACGTAAAATTTGCTTGCTGTGAGTCTGCACTGAATAATAGAACCTGCAGTCCTAAGGGAGGTTCAGCTGTGCTTAAAAGCAGAGCTGAAGATCTAAAGACTAGCTAGAAAGCAAGAAATGCAACCATTTCCTGCTTTCTAGTTAATCTAAATCTCCTGGCACAGCAGAAGAGCTGATGGTCGGAAAGAAAAAAAAAATAGCAATTTAGCAGGCAAGTTTGCCGGGTAAGGAGTGAGTGGGTGGGGAAGGTTCCCACAGGCCATGTGGGCGGCGCAGCCTTCCGAGCAGCCTGGATTAACTGCTTTGGGTGTGTGTGTGACATTTCTCTGCAGCCCACCAAAATTTTCTCGAGGCCCACCAGTGGCGACCGCTGGTCCAGAAAAACGGATTTATATAACTATTCAATGGAGATAATTCGAATGTTATGCTGTGAGATTTCTGTGCTATTTCTGAAACACATGTATGTATTTTTGGCAAAACGGATCAAACATTCCAGATGGATTCGCAAGTCATGCCAAGATATGGTGTGATAGTTTGTAAAATATTTCCTTCACATGTTGTGTGAATGTAGCCTTTATAGTGGATCCAGATTGGCCATTACATGAATGGAAGGATGCTAATGTTCACCAGATGGTTGCCTAATGTAGACAAGGAATAAGGGAAGATTTATTCTTTCTTTGGTAATTTTTGCCTCTTTTGCTACCCCAGAGAGACCCACAGTTTCCAGATTAGAACTTCAAAGACCCTTGGTGTTTATAAGAAGAAGAAGTGTGTGGATTGCTTCTCTAGTCTCTTCCACCTTAAGCACAGCTTTGGATCCCTACCATTGTTCCTAAGCTAATGTGGCAACAATAAATCCTTAAGAATTCAAAAACATTTGCAGTGCTCCACAATTGTCTTCCAACCCATCATGTTTATTTAGGCAGTAATTATCATGCAGGTTTCCACTTAAAGTGGGGAAATATCTGATATACTAATGAAGAACATTACTAGGCAGTTCAAGGACAACTTGTTCACTATGGAACTTCTGCTGAGTGACTCATTCTCAGGAATGAGTCATAATATTCTTTTCAGAATTCATGCGATTTATGAAAGCATTTGTTTTCTAACAAGGGATGCTCTTGTTTTCCTATGAAATAATTTCTTTTTGATGAAAACATAAATGATGGAAACATAAATATAATTAGAAAAACTATAAACATAACATACCTTTAAAAAAAAACAGTCAGCATCTCAGAACTAGAATTTTGGAAAACATACAGAGAAGCAGGGGAACGAAGGAAGGACTAGAACCTGCTACTTGTGTGCCGACCACCCTGCCAATAAACTTCCTTAAAAGGGTAGTTAGACTGGACAAAGGTTGTCTAATACTGTTAGTTCCAACAATGGCTTCTTGAGAATGGGGGACATCATCTCCTTCATTCTGATTCAATCTGTGATCCAACAGAAAGTGTCCCTTTCAGACACTCATATTGAAGTTAAATAGAAAGAAGACACAGAATATTACCAAATGGAGAACTTATTCTACCAGTGTTTGGAAAAAAGGGGTGGAGATTAAGAATGCAATCTGTACTGCTAAGCAAATAAAATAACCTAGATGATGTTTATTAAGCACTAACACAATGTAAACAACATAAAATTAATAAAACTTTATAGTTCTATTGTTTACATTTTATATAAAGCCTGTGGGATATAGGAAAATCTGAAATTACCCCATGCTCACAGTGAAGCATAATGGTGGCAACATTAGACTTTGGGGCTGCTTTTCTTCAGGTGGAACTGAGGTTTTACTCAGGAAATTATAAATAGTTCCAAATATCAATCAATTTCGGCAAAAAAATCTTCAGGCTTCTGTTAACATGCTGAAGATAAAAAGGAATTTTCCTGTTCAACACAAAAACAACTCAAAGCATAACTCCAAACCAACAAAAGAACAGCTTCACCAGAAGAAGATCAAAGTTCTGGAATGACCCAGCCAGAACCAAGATCTGAATCCAATTGAAAACCTGAAGAGGCCTGTACATAAGAGATGACTTTGCACACTGACAGATTTGGAGTGCTTTTGCAAGAACGGGCAAAGATTCCCAAGGCAAGATAGGCCATAATCCTACACCAAAAGACTGAGTGCTGTCATAAAAATCCAAGTGCTTCAACAAATCAAAGAGACAACTAAGGAGAACTTTCTTGACAGTTAGAACAATTAATCAGAGGAACAACTTGCCTTCAGAAGTTGTGAATCCTCCAACACTGGAGGTTTTAAAGAAGTGATTGGACAACCATTTGTCTGAAATGGGATAGGGCAGTGATGGTGAACCTTTCCGGCACAGAGTGCCCAAACTGGAATGTGCCCATGAAAGCACGGGCACCAGAACCCCGGAGACCAACTGCCCAGTGAGCACTGGAAACCAGAAGAACAGCTGGCGACGGTGTGCGTGCCCACAGAGAGGGTTCTGCATGCCATCTCTGGCACATGTGCCATAGGTTTGCTATCACGGGTATAGGGTTTCCTGCTTGAGGAGGGGGTTGGACTAGAAGACCTCCAAGGTCCCTTCCAATAACTCTGCTATTCTATTCTATTCTATTCTATTCTATTCTATTCTATTCTATTCTATTCTATTCTATTCTATTCT
>NW_020769316.1:9299810-9337413 GCF_900518735.1 Pseudonaja textilis | reverse complement strand
CTATTCTATTCTATTCTATTCTATTCTATTCTATTCTATTCTATTCTTTCATTTTCTATTCTATTCCTTCTCCCTATTCTATTCGTTCCTATTCTTTCCTATTCTGTTCTGTTCTATCCCATCCCATCCCATCCCCATTCTCATTCCCATTCCATTAGTTTTAGGATATGCACACTTATGCAACCACATTATTGTACATTTTTATTGTTACTTTTATCCCCCTAAAAGATTTCAGTTTGTTGCACAATGTAGCCCCATGGTGAGATAGGTAGCAAATAAATTTAACAGTAAATACATTGAACAGTTTTTATGTTATATTAAAGGTGGATAAATTCTGAAATAATTTATCTTGGTATGATTTTTTTTTTTACATCTCAAAAACCTGGCATTTTAACAGTGGTGTGTAGACTTTCAATATCTACAGTATCTGTGGGCTCTTTAATCAAAATTACTTGGCAACTTTAAGATGTGTGTGCTTCAACTCCCAGAATTTCCCAGTCAGCATCTTAAAATTGCCAAGTCTGAAAATGACATTAAGGAAAAAGGTGTCAGGTTTCTAAGTGTTAAGAACAACAATATCCAATATTTTATGCACTTTTTGTTATTAAAGAGTATATTTAACCAACATGTTTTTTTTTAAAGAAATGGGCTTTTAATTAGTTTTCATCTGCTTTGTACATGAAGGAAATCATGTCTAAAAATGGCTAAAAACAATAATGGACACCATGACAATAAATGGCATGTTGGGGAAGTAAATTGTTTCAGTATTCAAGAACTAACATAACGGAACAAAATAGAGGAAGTAAACATGTCATTAACCATGTGGTGAGGCAGTACTTAAAACATAGCACTTCCCTCTTACCTCTATTGGAAATAAACTAATAGAAAGCTCTATATATGTTGCACCAAAGGAATTTTCATAAGCATTTTGTTTTTCAAGATGTAAATTGAAAATATTAAGACTGTTTGCTAATCCTGACATTTGAAAATTACACTCTAGGTTAATTCTGACAGTAAGTTTGCATAGTTTTAATAACAAATAAAACATGGGTTGCTCTGTAGAACTTCTCCAAAACCCTGACAATCTTCGAGAAAAAAAAGTTTAGTCTAACAAAAACCGTACTGCAAAAGACCGATTAGGAGTATAAGTCAAAATAGCCATCCATATTTGGCTATATCAGAATATGGACTTGTATAGGCAAAGAAGAATGTAGATGTCCTCTTGGACATCTACTTAAGTATGAGCCAGCAGTGTGCTGCAGATGTCAAAAAAGCCAATGCAGTCCTAGGCTGAATAAACAGAGGGATGATATCAAGATCATGTGAAGTGTTAGAATCACTTTATACTGCACTGGTAAGTCTATGCTTGGAATACTGTGTCAGGTTTGGTCACCATTGTCCCAAATAAATTGTCAAGATTCTAGAAAGAGTGCAGAGAAGAGCAACAAAGATGATTAGGGAGCTGTAAAATAAAGTGGATGAACAGTTGCAGGAACTAGATTATCTCTAGTCTAATGCAGCAAAGAACTAGTGGTGACATGATCTCATAGTCATGATAATCCTAGATAACCCCAACCTTAACCCTCTGCTCTCCAATCTCTATCCTTTAAGCAAAAACAGCTCTCTATCTTTTTTAAAAACTCCATTTGCTGTATTACTGAATGCCTGGAAAGAGGGTGACAAAACCTGTAAGTTATTTATCTTGACCCCGGGGCTGAATAGTAGAGGAAAGGAAGCAAGCAAGCAAGCAAAGAAAATCTTTCTCCAGCATTCAGGACCTGAAGAAAAAGCAGAAACAGGCAGCCAATGGCCAGGGAAGAAGCTGGATCCTAAAGGGTGTCAGATAGGCACTAAAGTTTTCTAAGCTCTTTACCAAGCCCAACATTTCTGTTGTTAAGTGAGACATTTGTTACATGAGTTTTGCCCCATTTTACAATATTTCTTGCCACACTTGTTGAGTGAATCTCTGCAGTTGATAAATCAATAACACTTAAGTTAAGTGAATCTGACTTCCCCACTGACTTGGCTTGTCAAAAGGTTACAAAAGGAATCACACGACCCTGGAACACTGCAATGGTCGTAAGTATGAACCAGTTGCCACGCATCTGAATTTTGATCATGCAATCATTGCGGGGGGATTTCTACAAAGGTCATAAGTGTGAAAAATAGCCAGAAGTCTTCTTTTTTCAGTGCTGTTGTAACTTTGAATGGTCACTAAGTGAACTGTTGTAAGTTGAGGACTACCTGTACTTGCCTATCTGACCCACTTTAGAATCCAGCTTTTGCCATAGCTTTTTTACTGTATTAATCGGGAGCTTGTGGCCTTCCAAACTGCTGTTGATTAAAACAATTCCCCTGTCTTGAAGCCACAGTAACTGGCATCGCTGGGAACTGTGGATCAACAACATCTGGAAGACCCAAGATTCTTCCCTTCTGCTCCAAATGAGGAGATTGAGAAAATGTTATTTTTTTCCCCTGTAAACAGTAAGAACCAGTTACAATCAATAATGTTTTCTAGGTTCAAGTTGCACTGTATTCCATTGAGTGAGCTTGCCCTCTTAATGAACTGATGTCTTTCTCGGGGTCTTCTCTACATGCACTTCTTTCTACGCCTTGCTGTAGGGGAATAAAAGATAAACAGAATGTTAAACTATTTGGCTATTCTGCAAACTTTCAAAATTGACAAATAAATAAATAAAATAAACTTAGCATAGTAATTTATGTCACTGTGGCATGGATAGAAAGACCTCCCAACTTGTTTCCCTTTATATATGGAAGAAATCCCTACAAATTTATGGCCAAAACTTTCCTTCTTCCAATTGCTGAATTACACAAGGACTACTGCATTGGGCTCAGCTGCTCATGATAACCAGGGTTCTTTTCTATTTCACAAATATTTACATAAATTAGTGAAAATATTAAAAAATTAAATGCCTACCAGAAAAGGAAGCCTGGCCTCTAAGTACATTCACTGAGGATGCTAAGGGGTCTCTCCAAAGAAAGCCCTTCAGAGAAGGGGGCTCTTTCCGTGATAGCCACCTGTTGCACCATTAACAGTTAGGTAAGCATGTGGTCTTCTCCAAGGTCCTAGTAGTGCACACTGAATTTAGGTTGATTTTGAGAGAGCCAGGAAAGTGAAATCTGTGTAATTGAAGACGGGGTGTTAGCCGAACTACTTCATATTCAGGTAGCTGAAAGTCCATCACTTTTTTATTTTTAAAAACGTTATTAAATGAATAAGGCACCCAGATCAATTATGAACTTTTGGTGGTGTACAATATGCACAATTTAAAAGAAGTTAAATTAAATGCAATAGTATAAAAGGAGTGTCTGGAGAAATGACCATGTAATCAATCACAAGGGGTCTGCCACTCATTCTAGTCCAAGGTTTAGGACAGTGATGGCAAACCTATGGCACACCTGTGAAAGGTGACAAAACTGATGTTTTGGTGATATGCCAGCATGCGCTAATGCCCAACAACTATTTTTGAAAGCACGCACCATTCTCGATTTTCAGAGCCTGTGGAGGTCACATGAGAATGGCGTGCACCCTCATGTAGCCTCCAGACCCTTTAGAAATTATTTCAGGCCAGCCTTGATACTGCCATTGAGTGGTGTTGTTCAGAGTGATGTAGGTCAAACTCAAGGCCTAGGGGCCTGATCTGGCCTGAGGGGTGTTTAGATCTGGCCTGTGGAGTTGTCCTGGAAACAGCGAACACTTGCAGTGCCCCTGCCAGCGAAAACGGAGCTTGGGAGAGCTGCCTGTGGTCCTCCTGAGTTCCGTATCGCTGGCAGGGGGTTGCAGGAGGCTGTTGCAGTTAAAAATGGAGTTTGGGAGCCCGTTTTTGCTGGCAGAGTGCTTGGGCCGCCACAGGCACACCCTGACACGAGTGACGTCGAGCTGGCCATGCCCACCCTGACCACGGCCAGCTGCCTAAGGTCAAACACAACCATGATGCAATCCTCAATCTACCCCTCTAGGTGATAGAGGGGTGATAGAGAATTGTTTCTCTTTTCTCTTTTGTTTGGGTATGTGTATGTGTGTGTGTGAGAGAGAGAGAGAGAATGAGAGAGAGAGAGAGAGATACTAACAGAGTCAAGATAGGCATTTTCTGCATCTTTGACACGTCTTTGAGCCCCAAAGGCTTGCCATCACTGGTCTAAGAAGAGAGCAACTCTTAGGAACTTGTCTAATAAGATTAAGGCAGAGAGTCTAACAGGATGTTATTGCAGAGGGCAACTGCTAGGGCAGAGAAGGCCTATTTCCTGAATTCCGTCAGATGTCTTCACTTAATCAAAGGTGCCCAAAGCATGCTGACTGCCAGATGGCACAGGTAGCAGGGTGGGATTCTACCGGTTCTGTCCGGCTCTATAGAACCAGTAGCTCTGAAGAGCAGCAGACACAGAACCACAAATCATAAAACACCGAATCAGTAGTTTCACCGGTCTGATCTACCCCTGACAGGTAGCAACTATAAAAGACAGGCAGCCCCTTGAGTAATCAGATCCTATATCTTGAAGGGCTACAGAGATGATAACCAGTACCTTGGATTGCACTGGTAATCATTATGACTGGTACAAGATTCTTTCTTAATGAAAAACAAACTGAAAAATGCTTATCTCATGAACACATTAAATCCTGGAAAAGTGTAAGCAGACACGGTGCTGGAAATGTAGAAAAAGAGGGAAAAAAGCATAATTTACCCCACAACCATTTTGTTAGGTGCTCCCCAAGGAAATAGAAGATGAACATTATGCCAAAAGCGACAGAGAGAAATACTGCCTTTCCAAGTAGGCCAAGCACTCCTAAAACTGGATAAGCCCAAATCCCTGCTACATGATGTATCCAAATTATCCTAAAACAAAGCAAGACAAACATCATAGTGAAATACAAGAAGCCAAAACAGATTAAATATTGTACCTATTTTGAGGTTATCTGAAAATATTTCAGTTGGCTAATGCTTACAAGTTCAAAAGTTAATATTACACGAATTTGAAGATAATTAAAAATCTACAGTATAATGTGATCTCCAAAGCTAGGCCTCTGAAAAGTTCAGTTTATATGAGGAAAAATGAAATGGTCTTAACTTTCCTATTTAAATCATAGGAGACAAAATGTTTGACAATGACTACTTCCTAATGGTGAATCTGTTATCTTTCAGATACTACTACTTCCAGATTTCCATTACTGTTGTGAAAGATGGATTTGGGCTACTTGGAGTTGAAGTCAGCAATATCTGAATGCTACTGGTTCCATAGTCCATGAAAGATTGAGGTACTAGATTTATGATAGATACATAAGTGGCAGTGAAACCATATATATTACTGTTATAATTTTGCCTGCAAATTTGTATAGTGTTTTTAAATATTCTGGAAGAATTATTCAATTGTTCAGAAAAACAATTGCTCCTCTCTCCTCTCCTCTCTCTTTTCTTGCCTTCCTCCTTCCCTCCCAGGTAATACAAAAGAAACATCTGAGCAAAATGAATAAAATGTTTTAAATGTAAATACATTTCTCAAACAATGAATACCTACCATGATAGGTATACCGCTGAAAAGATGCCAAGTCCCAATATTCCTTTCCATCTAGGAGGATACTTATGTGAACATATAACCAGCTCTATGAAAAGCAGCGGCAGGATAGTAGTGTGCTAAAAAGCAAAAGGAGAACATAAAAGTATGATGTATGGAAAGAGAAGCAGTTGTATTGCTTCTTAGTCTTGTTTCAGATCACTAGAAGTCATGGTGGCACAGGGAGTAGAATGCAAGATTGCAGGCAAACTCTGTTCACAGCCTGGAGTTCGATTGTGACCAGCTCAAAGTTGACTGAGCTTTCCATCTTTCCAAGGTCAGTAAAATGAGGATCAAGATTGTTTGGGTCAATATGCTGATTCTGTAAACTGCTTAGAGAGGGCGGTAAAGCACTATCAAGTTCTGATATAGTTCTGAGTTTTATTGCTATTGCTTTTCTGTTCCAGCATTATTGCAAGAAAAATACTTTCAAGGTATTTTTTCTGAAAACAGAAGATCCTGTCAAGTTATAGCATTCCTTTTGAAAAGGCTAGATAGTCCTCAAGATACGACTGGCCATTTAAAATGCTGATAATCTAATTCATAACAAATTGCATGTGCCACAAGAAGAACCTAAGCTTCAAATACTTACCATGGTGTGGTTAAGCCAATCCGGATTAATATCGTCCAGCTCTTTAGGATACACTAGTTCTCTGTCAATTGCATAAAGGCCCCAGAAAGCAACAGCTACAAACTGAGAGAAAACACCTGAACATTAATGAGAACCTCAAATGTTGGAAATTTTTTAGATATCTGGTAGTCACCATCTTACAAACTGCCTTTGTATGTATATGAACATAAGATGGTTATCGTTTTCTCCAGATAAACATATGCCTTCAAACATATTCTGGATCATGCAGTGCAACATACATTGTATCTGCACCTGTAAATTCACAAGGAGTCAGGTGGATATCAATTTTCTGAATTATTAGTTGTTTAATTTATAAGCCCTCTCCTTCTCAATTTCAGAGCAACCCTCTTTGCTTTAAAGAATCAAAACTAAATATTATGTAATTTTAACACTATGTTTTGTTATGTAAAGATAGATTTACATAATACAATAAAATAAATAAATAAAGTAAGTAGGATGGATGAGAAAATTAAACTTTTCTCCCTACTCTATTAATAAAAATTGCTGTCAAATTTTATTTGCATTTTAAATCTGCTATTGCTGCCAATGAAATTCTCATCTGAAATACAAATAGCTGATCTATAGAGGCAATTTTTCTATAACTAGGCCAGGAAGGAGAAAAAAAAAGGACATTTCTAGCAATCTTTTAAAGAAAACAAATAGGCACAGAACACTGACTTACTTGGCTGAAACATTAACTTCCCAAGTAGAGTAATTATAAAATTCAAATTATAATTTTTGTACATTGGAAATCAGGAGGAAATTTCAGAGCTAATAATTGGAGCTTTCAATTTTATGACATGCAAATAAGTTTAACACATAAAGTTTCATAAATAAATAATAAGGTATTACAAGTTTCACTTCATTGCCCATTTTTATCATTTGAGCTCTGTCTTTTGATCAAGACTTTATTTTTTAATTAACCCCCTAAAAAAGTTCGAAAACGGCTCAATGTGTATTTCGGTCCCTACTATTTGAGCGGAAATCCCACCTTATTTGCTGTTTGTTTGTTTTTTACTTAAAACTATGCACAATTATATCTTTACTAGTAGATGTCAGAGATATTTTATAAAAACTATTCAGAAATACATTTTTAGTGCCTTTTAGCCAGTGCTGATTCCTGGCAACTGCTTGGGCATTGGCCATTGAACAAGTCTCTCCAATTTTGGCAGCATTTTCATATGTGGTTTGCGATCGCTTCCTTCCTAGGGTTAAGCGAGAGTCAAGGGCCCAAGGGCCCTTACCTGGTTTTGTGCTTAAGGAGGGACTAGAAGTCAGTCTCTGAGTGTCTAGTGTTGTACCTTAACCACTACATCAAACTGGCTCATATTTCTAAGTAAAATAGAATAGTAAAAGCTATCTTACTTATCCTTCTTGAGCTCCTTTTTATATATCTCAAATGGCAATATCTTCATTATAAGAGTTTTGGAATGAAGCAAGATGGTTTAATACAAGTAGTCCTTAACTTATGCCCATAACTGAGCTCGATATTTATGTTGTTAAGTGAGAAATGTGTTAAGTAAATGTTTTGCCCCATTTTATAACTTTTCTTGCCACATTTGTTAAGTCAGTCACTGCAGTTGTTAAATTAATAACGTGGATGTTAAGTGAATCTGGTTTCCCCATTGACTTTGCTTGTCAGAAGGTCGCAAAAGGGGATTATGTGACTCTGGGATACTGCAACTGTCATAAATGTGAGTCAGTTGTCCAGCGTTCAAATTTAAGTCACGTTACCATGGCGAAACTACAGCGGTTGTAAGTGTGAAAAATGGACATGTCACTTTTTTCAATGATGTAACTTTGAACAGTCACTAAATGAGCCATTGTAAGTTGAGGACTACCTGTATGTAATAAAAGTCTGCAGAGAAAATTCTTTCTAACCCCTTTAGCAGCAATGACCATAGAGGGTTTATTTTCTTTTGTGTAAGTAGCATGTTGTGTGTTTGTTCGTTTATGATCTCCCTGTGTGCTGTGGTTGTGTATTCATGAATACTGGGCAGCAGAGGGGGAACTCCACATTCAGTACTATGGGGCACATAACTAGGAAGGAAAGCAGGGTCATAGAATGGAGCAGTCACCAACTTCTGAGCCAACTCTTATAGAGCTGCACTTGGGAGTTCCCCCCCCCCGCCCCCACGAAGTTTTTCCCAAGCCAAATCTAGGCCTTTTTCAATGTTTCCTTTTGAGCTCTGCACACATCTCTTTGTTTATGCCCCTTCATTATGAGAATTGACCATTTACTGACTACTGTTTGTTTTCTGTTCTTCAACAGGCCAAGATGATTGCTTTAAAGAACAAAGCCACCAATTTTCTTAGGCAAATGCTACAGTGGAAAAAAAAATGGTGCTAAATAGGAGGACAAAATAAATGTCCACCATGATGAAGTTACTATTGAGAAATCAATGTTGCTTTTGTTGATTTTATCAGTAAACAAGCCAATATACTTGTTTACCGCGATTATGGAAAGGAACGTGTGGTTCTTAAGAAAACCATCTAAAATTTCATGTACCTTTAAGCACGGGTGTGGAACGATGGTCCTTTTATGACTTATGGACTTCAACTCCCCAAAATTCTGTGCTCAGGAATTCTGGGACTTGAAGCCCACAAGTCATAAAGGGGTCATCATCCCCCACCTCTGCTTTAAGTAAATCTGACTCAATTTAATGCACTTAAAGTAGAGCATGGAATTATTTAAATAATAACAGATATTATAATTACTTACTAAGCCAACAGGGAATACATATGCAGAGAAGATGAAATCTCTAATAGGTAGCACTATAGATGACACTTTCTTTTCTTGGGAAGGGACAAACAGAGCTACAGCATCAATTGTGACACACAATAAGTACAGCAACGTCTGAAAAAGCTATGAATTCAAAGAAGTTATATTCAAAGTGAAGCATACATTTTTTCTATTATTTATAATCCAAGAATAAAATTTAAAGTTAAAAGCTATGACTTGGGATATTTTTATCTCTTCTATTATATTTATCTCTTCTATTAAGTCCCTTAATCAAGATTTCTTCAGTACACTATATCAGGTATTTGAAAAGACTTAAAAAGTGAGAACTCTGAATCTACATTTAAATCAATTACTCTTCACCTAGTGCTTTGCTGATGTTTTGGGATTGCAGTTGGTAGAATTTCCAATGTGGTGGCAAAAGTAACTCAGCAACAGTTGAAGGGGATCAACAATGTATCCTTGCAAGCTAGCAGGTTCCAATATGTCTTTGGTCTCTTGTACCCAGAATCACCATAAAAAAGCTGTAAGTTTACCTAGTTTTTATGTTGATCAAAGACGATCTGAACATTTAGCAGAGGATCCATATTAGAGAAATAATTGCTTTACAACTGATCTAGCCACAAAGGGAGACATAGGTACCCATCATGATTTGAAAATCATGCAGAGACTTTTGTGGAAATGCAATGCAACAGTTTTTACATACAGGCAAGTTGAGCTAAGATCCCAATGGTTATTCTGACAGGCTGATTTTAGCAGTAGAGAGAGATAAGGAGCCAGAAGGATAAGGAGAACATAATAAGTTCTTCTAATGCACATACCATCAATTGATCACTAACTGCACAATAGCACAATATGAAAAAAATCCATTAACAATATTGATAGGTCCCGAGGACATCAATTAGAATTAGAAGAATTAGAAGAACTTTATTGTCATTGTACAACGAAACTGTGGATGCATCCCAGCAACTGTTCGCAATACAATAAAACCAATGCACTTAAAAATGAAGATAAGAAAAATAAGAGTGCCCATGTCTCCACTTACAATTTGAGAGTACAATATCTACAAATATACACAAAATATACATCCAACACTGACTGTAATGCTTATCCGAGTATAATACACAAGAGATGGATTGTTATACATCTGAATGGGGCACTGAGATTTCTCATCTTTTCACATCTTAATAAGGTAGTGACTTTGTGTTTATTTGTGGTTTGGATGGCTCAGGGAAAGAAACTATTTGTTAGTCTAGTGGTGTAGGATTTTATTGACCTAAAACGCCGTCCAGATGTTTTAATCAATGAATTAAAGAATCAATACATTATACATACAAGTAAACTCAAATGCTTACTTATAAGTGTAATACAAATGAATCCAACCGGAGTATTCCGGAGTATTTATTCCACACACCATTCAATATTGCTAAAAACTACTTCCTGCAAAACATCAATTAAATAATCATAATTACACGTACAAATAAACCCAGATGCTTACTTATAAGTGCAACTGAAATGAATCCAACTTGAATTTTTATTCCACTCATCACTCAGTATTGCTAAAAACCACATCTGACAAAATTTGACTACCAAAATTCAGGCTTGTGTTGGGACTAGTTTTCCTTTCCCTATTTCTGAGGACACCAGGTCGGGGAAGACTGATTTAAGAGTCTCCATCGCGTGAGACTTTCAAGAAAAGACTGGACTCCCATCTGTCAGAAGTGGTGTAGGGTCTCCTGCTTGGGGAGGGGGTTGGACTAGATGACCTACAAGGTCCTTTCCAACTCTGATTATCTGCTAAGAGACTCTTTGCTCTGCCTGTTAACTTTCCACATGTTCTGGACTGCACTTTCCAGAATCCCCAGCCAGATCGGCCGTCGGCTAGGAATTTTGGAGCCCCACTCTAATCACATTTATGAAGAAACTATCTCCATTACAACCCCAAAGTGTACTGTTAAACTGACCTTTTCGTTTAAGGTAAGCTCACTCCCCTCTCATCCCGCCTAGCCTCGCTCTCATTGGCTCATCCTACCCAAAACCCCTCCTCCGCCACGTGCGAAGGGGCTAAGACTGATTTGGGCAAGCGCAACAACGCTTGTCATTTCGCGCGCCCACCTGGTTGAGGAAGGTCAGATATTTCCATTGGCCGCCATAACTGTCGTCGTGTACTTTCCGGACCGGCTTGGGCAACCCCAAATTTTGAGTCAGGGCGAAGGTCGCCCAGAGGAAGCAGAGGAAGTGCAGCAGGGCCACAGCTCTCTGACCTCTCACGGCCAACGGCATGGTTGTTCATTCCACGCCGCGGTGGGTAGAAAGCGGTCATAGGGGAAATAAAAGTTTTAAAGGCGCGGTGGCGCCACGCGCCGGCGGATCCTCCGCGCAGGCGCTGAGAGAGTATTTGGCGCTCAATCGCCCGCCGCCATCATGGCTGCCTTTGAAGCTTAAAAGGCGAATTTTGGACCGTGACGCTTCCTCACCTCACAGTGGGCCGTGATGTCTCTACCTTGGGGGGCGGAGGGAAAGGAAGAATAGTGACTTGGTCTAAGTTTCATTATTCGATAAGTGCAGGTAGAGTTGAGAATATTTGATATTTCTGAAGCCGTACGAACTGCTTTTAGATATTCGATCCCGCTGTTAAGGGATGTTTTGTTCACTCCCCCCCGATAAACTTTGAAATGGTACCGACCTGACTGAGATAGGAGGCGCTTAAGCATATAGGCGGGTTGTGTAGGGACTAAGAACCAAAGGTATATTATAATAAGCCTGCTGTATGAATGCAGACTTTGACTTTTAACATTTGGTCTGAATAAATGACGAGGGTTGAAAATGTTGAGATTTTCTTACAAATTTTATTTTATATTTTACCTTTTTACTGTTTTGGTTAGGAATGTTGATAGTACAGATTCAGGATGCACTTTTAGAAACTATAATTTTTAAGGGGGTAGGCACCGATGACATGAGACCTGTTTAATGTTGATTGAGAGACCACTAGGAAATAAATCCTAGGCTCTAAATATGTGGAAAATATTGCAAAAGAAGGCAATAGTGTACAATTTTTGAATTGCAGTCAAGAAAACCAGAATATGACATGCCTTTAAAAACAGAAGGAACCAAGCTTTATATTTACTTCAAAATGTTTTTTTTAAAATCTACCACAGATTTTTAATATTTTTATTTTTTGTCTTTAAAAATGGTGGTAGGTTATGTTTGTTATTTATCTGTAAGCCATTTCAAAATTGTTTTGTGTGCAAGGTTATGGGAATACTGTATATTTGTATAAGATCAATTAAAAAATGAAATATGCTTATTTTTGTATGTGTCTACTCAAAAGTGAATTCCACTGATTTCTGTGATACCTGTTTCTAGGGAAATACTGTACTATTGCAAATTTAGAACTCATTCAAAGGACATTGGGAAAGAAAATATTTAAAATATGTTTAGTCACTATTTGAAGATCAAAGAAATTGTGATTGATTTCCAGTGTAAGGAGTTATTGATTTAGTTGTTGATTTAGACTAACTTCTTCATATTTCCTTTGTGTAGTTGTCCCATGGACTATTTTGAAACAGCTGTTGACAACAAATTAAACAATCTACTGCTATGTTTGTGTGATCCTTCTCTTAGGTATGTAAATTAGTAGTCATAACCACAACTTCTTGTAATGGATTTGACTGAGTAAACAAAAATATCTGAATATACTCATAATAGTTTAACTGACATGAATAACCCATGGGGGGGTGGGTGTGAATCACATAAGTTCTTCCAAGTAGCTGCATTGAAACAGTTATGCCCTCAGAAGCTTATATTGATTGCTCTTTAAGTATATTTAGCATGTAAAGTATAGAACAGCTTTGTTGTACAAAATGCGGCTGGCTGACATATGGAGAGTTACTAGAAAAGAATCAGTTCTTGTTTCATTATACAGCTGAGTGCACAAGGAAACATAACACTTTATGCTGTGTAAGAAAGTGTATTCAGTCATAATTCCTCAGTTTTGCAGTAAATAATAGAATAACTGAGTTGGAAACGACCTCGGGGGTCTCAAGCAGGAGACCTTATATCAGGGCTGCCAAACTCATGGCCCACAGACAAGTTGAGTCATGCACTGGCCATGCTTTAGTGGCTTAGTGAATGGTTTAGTGAAGGGAAAAAAGTCACAATGTCATGTGACACCGTGACGTTGCAAGTTTGACAACTATGCCCTATGCTGTTTCAGACAAATGGTTGTCCAATCTCTCCTTAAAAACCTGCACTTTTGGACCACCCCCAACTTCTGGAGACAAGCCATTCCCCTGATACAATTAATCAGTGTAATCTAAACTGTCAGGAAATTTCTCTTTAGTTCTAGGTTAGTTCTCAAGACATTTGTTAAAGAATACAGACTGTTAGATCTTCAATATCTTCTGTACCTTGTAATAGCACAGTCGGCTAAAATGACTGCCAAATCTATTGAATCTGCTACCTCAATATAGTACTTATAAAAGTAACATGCAACAAAAAATACACAGTTTCCAAATTTAGGTAGAGTATACTTTGTTTCTGGACCTTTTTAGAGATTTTAGAAATAGAATCCAGGATTATATGTTTTATTTGTTTAATCTGTGAAGTAACAAAGTAACTTCTTTCAATTGTTCCTCTTGCAATTAGCTTTCTAAAAGCTTATTGCTTGTCTATATTTTCTACCAGTAAAAGGCTCCGCACAATGGACCATTATTTACTCATGGTTAATTGCTCTGTTTAAGGCTCATGGAATTTTTTATCCATAATTTTTGCAATAATGCTACAGTTGGGAATTATTTATTTTCCTATTTCTCTTTGTTTGGTTAGCATATGAGCAGATGTTGGCAGGCAAAGGACAAAACTTTAAAAAGTAAATGCTGTTTGGTGGTAGTGGTGGATAGGATTGGACAGCTTGGTTTTTCAAGTGAAGCCCAAAGTTAGAAGTTTTTTGGGGCTGGTAAAAATATTTGGAATATTGACAAAATATCCTTGTAATTTTCACAAAATGGCTGCCATGGAGGATATGAGCAGTTACAAGTTATTCATTTATCAGGAATAAAAACACTTATGTATAAATACAATATATAGGTTAAAATTATCTTTTCTGTAAATTTAGACATCTAATAACAAAAATATTTTTTGTAAAAAGCTGGATGCTTCAATGTTAGCAACAAATTGTGATCTCAAGGCTATTGGGCAATTAGATGAGTTACCTCTACATTTCAAGATAATATTGTCTTTACCATAACTGATCTAAACATAGAGCTGCAGTAGTAGAAATCTGGTGTTTCCTTGACAACTGATAAAAACACAAGTGCATAAAAACCAAGATAGAAGGATGCGGCACTCATAAATAGCGTGGGTTGGGACAGCAGTAGCTTAATCAGTTGAGGTTACATTTAAAGTGAGGAGAGAAAAGACTTGAGAGAAGTACAGTTATAAACTTCGTGGCATTTGGATTGGATCTACAAGAAAATCAAGGATGCAAGAATCTGACCAAATCTGAGTGATTTGGTATGCTTAAGGTATGCTTGAATTTTTTTTTTCATGTTAACATATAGAGTCATGAGCCAGTGTAACTTGAGGTAATCATGTTCCTTGTTTATGCTTTTTTTCTTTTTGGTATCCTTATGGAAGCATCCAGTAGTTCATATTAAATTTTCTGCATTTATAAATTTGTATCGGCTATTCTTACATCCTTACTGTGTTGAGATTTCAATCTTTCTTCATCCTTGTCCTTGTAAGGGTGATTTTTTTACTAAGAGTTTATGTTCAAGAGGCATTAATTAAGCAAAGGCATGGTGAGTCCAAAACTGCATTTTTTGAAATTTAATTTCCTTGAACAGAAAAGGAATTTGGTATTTTTTCCAATATTCTGCAAACAATTGTCACTCAATTTACATTTATAAAGTTTGTCCCATTTTTAATTTTTAAACATTAACAAAGAATATTGCCATTTAGAATAAATGATTTCAGGTTTAGAAACCTAACTTCTGGAACCAAATACTGCACTTGAGCATAATTATATAAAGTTGGAAAACAGTGCTTGTTTTTATTAAATTGTAATGCTCTGCAGCTTTGGTATTTTGTGAAAAACCTAGACTATAAATGGTAACTGATGGAAGAAATTTCTCCAGATAAACTTAAAAAATGCAAATTGCAATCACAAAAATTGTAATGAGTTCATCCAAAAGGAGTTAATAAGTGCAGCAGGTAGTATTTACATAGCGAGAAGATGATTATATTTATACCTCCACAATTTCATGCAATTATTTGTTAATTTACTCCATAACAAGATTGCTGACAGAAGGGCACACATCTATGCACACCTGTTGTACTAATGACTTAAGTGTGAAATGAAATGTAACTATAACTGGCAGCTTAAAAGTTCTGTGTTTAGCAAAGGAGCTATTTAAGAGCTTTGCTTTTCAGTTTTTCTAATTGATATTAAGCAAGGATAACTCTTAAAAAATGAAAATTCTATTTTTAATGGAAAGTCATCTTTGATTTTATGCCAATATATTCACTGTTTGAAAATTCCTAGAAAGAAACAAGATGAATAGATAAGAAAATCAGATAAATGTTATAAAACCTGCAGTTGATGAGTCGGGAGTAATTTTCAGTTTTCCAGATGTAAAGGGAGAAAAATTCTGTATTGATGTAGGATATGTATATATAAAATGCGCGTGTGTATGTGTGCGTGTGCACCCCCCCAAAAGAATAGAGCATGAATATGTGTCATAGAAATGCTTATCAGTTACAGTAGAAGATGTGGCTGTGATTCTGTATGGATTGTAAATGCTATGATTAAAAACCTTCAGTTATTACGCAATAATCTGTTAAAAAAAACTGAAGAGAAGGGAGACCTACTCAAGCTTCTCGGGAATCTCAAAGGTTTTCAAGGTACACATTAAAATGGATAAACTCAAGTTTTGACCATTATGCAAATAATACAACAACCTTAAATTAAACTGGCTGCATAGAATATTTCTCCTTTTTTAAAAAACCTCTTTGAGGTAAACTTTAACCTTCAGTGTTAGGAAATTAACCTCATGTCACTATAGTTAAACTGGAATTGACATGCCAGATCATAAAAACTATAGCCAAACTGGATCAGTGTAGTATTTTATATTATAGATGACAATTTCAACTTTATTAGGAAAATATATAGAATGTTCTTCTATACAGATTGCTCCTAGATTCCTTAAAAGAAAAAAAAAATGATAGAAACCACATTTCACTAATTTTACTAGTTTACTCGTTTGAATTTTTTAACTCGGATATTTAAAAATGGATCAGCTTCTTTGATGCTATTTTCCAAGTTTCCATGGTGCTTTATTTTTCAACAAAAATTCTGTGTGGTTTTCAGCAGTCTAGTTATCATCAGTTATTACTTTAACACTATACAGTGATGTCAATTTTGTCTTTTGTTTAATGCTATTTCATTTTTAAAAAATACTTTAGAGCTCCTAAATTTGAAAGTAATTATTTTCATTCTCTAGTTTCAGTTTTATTTAAGATTTATGTATTAACTTTTCCTTTTGCTTTCCCGAACAACTTCGGGCAGATCACAAATAAAAAACATACAAGTAGTTCTGGAATTATGACCACGATTGAGCCCAGTATTTCTGTTACTAAGCCAGGCAGTTGTTCAGTTAATATTGCCCCATTTAACGTCTTTTCTTGCCACTGCTGTTAAGTCAATTGCTGCAGTTATTAAGTTAGTAACGGTTGTTAAGTGAATCTAGCTTCCTCACTTACTTTACTTATCAGTAGGTCATGCCCTGGGACATGTATATAAACGAATTTTGATCATGTGACCATACAGATACATTGCAGTCAGTGAGACCATACTAAAGTATCACAGTCATAAGAGCAATTTGTTACATTATTGAATTTTATGTTTCAGTTCTGTGATTATCTACACTTCACTATCCCTGTTCAATATTTAAATGATGTATCTGTTGACTGTTGCTTTTCTTTCAGAAATTATAAGGAAATTTCTGAAAGAAACATGGAAGCAAAAAATTTCTTATCCAAAGCCTTTTATCTTTCATATTACAAAGCAAATTAAATAAGCATTCTCAAATTGGGCATTTTAAAACACTGCAGAACAAGAACAGATGGGCCCTTTCTGTAGCATTTAATATGTTGTCAGTGTCCTTATTAAGACCCACCAAAAGAACCCCTCTGCTATAGGGAGGCCTATTTTAATATACTCACTGTTGAATTCAGTTTCAAGATCTGTAGCCTAACTCCATTTTTTTCCCATGCGATAAGCCTTGTCTACTCAGGATGTTTGTGAGAATGTTGGTTTCTTGGTTATGAGTTACTCCAACTTGAAATACATATAGGGTAAATACAGTTACTCAGACTTAAGATAAGGTAAAGTTTCCCCACGCCCATATGTGCTAGTCATTTCCGGCTCTAGGGGATGGTGCTCATCTCCATTACAAAGCTGAAGAGCCAGCACTGTCAGAAGACGTCTCCGTGGTCATGTGGCCGGCATGATTGCTTTTGAACTGCTAGATTGACAGAAGCTGGGGCAAATAACGGGAGCTCTGTTATGTGATGCTAGGGATTCGAACCACCAAACTGCCAACTTTTCTGATTGACAAGCTCAGCGTCTTAGCCACTGAACCACTTTTACTCAGATTTACTTACTATTTATTCCCTTCCCCTCTCCAAATAACTCCTGGCAGTTTATATAACAGTAGAAACAAATTTGCCCACCCAATCAAGACCTTATATATAAGACAAGCCATAAACACTCATTGAGAAAGAATAAAATTTAACTGTTTAATGGAAAGACAAATCCAAGGGTGCCAGAGCTGTCTCTGGAGGCAAGCTGTTGTATTGTAGCTGTTACAGAGAAGGGTTGCCTCTAGGCCCTTGTCTTTTATTAATACAGCTGTGTTCAATAGAGTTTACATTTGCTTTTGAAGGATATTGTAGAATTTATTGTCTATTTTTATGTGACATATACCAAGAACAAGTAAAAGCAATTAATCCAATGTTAAATTAATCTCTTAGTAATTAAGTAATAAATCTTTTAAGACTTTTAACATTAATACATCTTCAGATGAGTATGCAGAATAGCAAGACCTTGTCAACAGTTCTTCATCTGTAGTTTTATTACTTTGATACAAGTTCCATGTTATCTGCACATATAAAGAGAAATTGCTTCCTGGTATTATAAAGTTGATGAATTCAATATGGTTGCCTAATTGATGCCAGGGATATGCCAGCTTGTTCCTTGACATTTATATTTGGTTATAACCATCGGCTTGTTTTAAAGAAGCTTCTCTCAACTTTTCACCTGCAGCATAGTGGAATAAACCCTTTTAGAATATTTTGAGCATTGTAAAAGTTCTGACTAATACTAGAAGTAGTTTTCGCAGAGGTAGTCCTTGCTTAATGACCAGTCACTTAACGACTATTCAAACTCATGATGGACTCAAGAAAAGTTACTTATGACCCATCCTCAAAATTACAACTTCTGCCCATCAATTCCTCCCTTTCCCGATCATGTTTGCACTGGGGTCACTTGGGCACTAGCTTGCATTTATGACTGATGGCTGTGTCCCACAGTCATTTGAATACATTGCAACATTTTTCCATTTTTCAGCAGAAAATGATAAAAAAAAAACCCACCAATTGGATATGCTAGATTCACTAAACCAGTGGTCCCCAACCTTTTTTGTACCAGGGACCAGTTTCATGCAGGAACACTTTTTCAAGAACTGGTTAGGGTTTTTTATTTATTTATTATTTATTTATTTTTATTTTTTATTTTATTTACTATTACACTATCAACTCACCAAAATTAACCAATGTTGGAGGATTACTAAAAATGTGTATAAATGCAAGACTAGACTCCAATAAAGTCATCATGATTCAGTTGATCATGATCAAACAAAAATATATGTTTGGCAAAAATATATGTTTTCTCCAAAAGTGTTTTGTAAGGTAATAATCCGCAATTCAGATTTTACATTTAGGATGGGTTTGATCTCCCATATGGTCTTCAGCTTTCCACAATCTCAACAATTGTAAGGTGTGTGGGGAATTCAGAGAGTCCAAGTCCACACATTTTAAAGTTGTTGAGGTTCAGAAATCCAGGCATATAAGGAATTCTGGGGATTCATTCCAAATACCTGGAGAGCCCACTTCTTTCCGGATCTTTCTCGCCCCATTTCGCTGCAACCCCTTGGCAAGCAGAGCATTGTCTAGAATTCTTCCAGCTGAAATAAGAGTTTCAATTACCTGGGAATAAATCCATATTAAACCAGTCAAACTTTTAGTAGATATTCACTGTGTTGCTTGGCTAAAGCAACATTCTGCCCTGTGTGTTTTAGGATTCTCGACTCTTTCGCTCTCTTCTCTCCTGGTTGTTTCGGGTGGCAACTGCCTTCGCCTCCGCCCGGCGCCTTTCGTCATGCACCCTCGTCCTCCCCCGGCTGACAGCTCCGCTGCCGCTGCCGAGCCATGGCCCTGGCGGCACTCCGGACAAGTGCAGGGCTGCTTTCGGGGGCTCCCTGAGGGGTCTGGATCGGGATCTGAGCCCCTTCATTCCACCCCACTCTAGCTTTCAGCTCACACGCCTCTCTCGCTTTCGCTCTCGCTCCCTTTCCCCAGGCGGAAAGAGGCGCTTCGTGGCAGAGCCGCTGGGGCGAGCTTTCTCCCCACCCCGTGTTCCTTTCTCCCTCAGGTCGCCAACTGGCGCTGCTGAGGGCAGACTTCGAAACAAGATGGTGCCCAAGCAAAGTAGGCGGCCCGGTCCAAAATGATCCACGGACCGGTACTGGTCCGGGGACCGGCTGTTGAGGACCCCTGCACTAAACAACTATATGATTAGTGGTGACTTGTTTAAGCACTGTAGTAAATGTGGTTATACAATGACTTGCAACCAAAATTTAAGCTCCATTGTGGGCGTAGATTGAGGACCACCTGTTCCATAAATTTGAATGCTTCCAAAACGAGAGCTGTTATCAGATGGAAAACAATAAAAAATATTTGAAAAAAAGAGCTGTTATCATTCCTAATCAAGATAAGAAAGACGCAGCAGTAGGAAAACAGAAGATTACAAAAGAAAGTCTATGTCCTGTGGATCCTTACTAACATTTTTTTGTTGGAGAAGGATTCTGACAACTGCGTGGAAGGCTTCTGCACCTCTTAACCCTGGGACAAGAGTTGGGACAAGATGACAGACCCTGTTTGCCACATATGCAGTAGATAAATATGTAGCACTACTTGTCTGATTTATAAGAATCATTAAACTCTAGCCTAAACAAACAGATATCCTCATATAATGTTTGTATCTCTGGAAAAGAACTGAGCTTATTTCCATAGCTTTTTGTTCTCTTTAAGAACCAAGTAAGTCTGTTTAAATCCAGCAGTTGAGCACATCAATAAGACCACTCTGCACGGTGGACATATTGATGGGCTCCTTTTAAGAATCAGAATTGGAAATCTTTATTTGGTCATAAACTAGGAAATAAAACAAGAAAATCAAAATTAGAATAAGAAAGAAAAATATTCTAAAATAGTTAAAAAGGTTTAGATGAGATATCTTGGCCTACTGTAAAGACTATAGAATAGTATGGTACTTCGCTGTGATTGAACAAGTAAAACCAGATTTTTCTGATAACAAGACAAAATAAGATGGCCAAGATGCAAAGCGAAGAATGGAAATAATTCCTGGTGAGAGTCAGTACAGAGGAGAACAATACAAAATATGTTCCATTGTTTCAGTTATTCCTTCAAAGCATGCACACAGTCTCTATTTTAAAGGGATCTTTTGGTATCTCACTTCAGTTACAGCTGTTGGAAAGACATTGAATGGAGTCAGGGATAAGGTCTTTCTAAATTTCAGAATTGTTATGTGGTTAAAGTATCTGTCTGATTGGAGAAGGTGTGCAGAGTGGCTCAAGAAGATATTCCTTGGTAGAGTTGGTAGGTCTGCAGCTGTAAATCAATGACACATTGTTTAAGATCAGTTGTGTGATTATAGCCCATCAAGGTGAAGACTGGCCATGAAAAGCGATAAAATTGCATATATCGTCTGGCATTCAGAAGACTGAAAGCTATTGGTCATAATTATGGGGTTCAAGCTGGCTGAAAAAAGGAACCTGTAACCTAATAGAAAAAAAATCTAGGCAGACATTTCTATTTTGAGTAGGCTAGCTTCACGGTAAATATAGATTTAAAAAACTTGAAGCTCTGTTTGAACTCTTTTAAGAGAACGGAATGACTTTTATGGGTCCAACTGAAGTCCAAAAAGAGTTGGCCATGGATCTCAGGCAAGAAGACTTAATTGCAACAGGCATATGCTGAGTTTCTTTGCAGAAATAAAAAGTATAGAGCCAAATGCTGTTTTATATGCATTTAGGATAATGTAATAAGTGAAATTTATGGTTGCCTATGGCATGGAAGACAATCCCCAGATATTAAAGGTCTTGACTTGCTTTATTAAATGATTATTTAGCTGCCAGACATGCAAAATTAATCTTTGCTCATAAACATAGGAAAAATTGAGCGGATTAAGCTTTTGAAAAAGAAATAATCAGAGGGGAAAATAGTCCTTGACTTACAGCAGTTCATTAAGTGACTGTTCAAAGTTGCAATGGCACTGAAAAAAGTGATTTATGACTGGTTTTCATGCTTACGACCGTTGCAGTATCCCCATGGTCACATGATCAAAATTTAGATGCTTGGCAAGTGGTTCATATTGCAAGTGTCCCAGGATCATATGATCAACTTTTGTGACCTGACAAGCAAAATCAAAGGGGGATGCAGATTCACTTAACCACTACGGCAAGAAAAGTCGTAAAATGAGGCAATCTCATTTAACAAATGTTTCACTTAGCAACATAAATTTTGGGCTCAATTGTCATAACTTGAGCACTACCTGTATTCAGGATGATTGTAGTGAAGTGAAAATGATTTGCCTGCCAAGTTTGAAATTAGTTTACAAAATGCTGCAATTTACATATAGGGAGAATGACTGTGGGTGAATAACCCACCTTTTCTCTAGCAGCTCAAGACAGTATATATAGCAGTGGTGGCACTAGCCACCTGGTCTTCTGGTTTCTAACATGTATGCACATGCGAAGACCAGCTGGCCAGTGTGCAAAGCTTGCCAGGGAGCTGCTCTTCCGGTTTCTGGTGCTCCGGTGTGCATGAAGACCACTGGATGATGTGCATGCATGCGCTGGAACCCAGAAGAACAGCAGGCGGCAGCTGGCATGCCCGGAGAAATGGCTCTGTGGGCCACTTCCGGCATGCGTGCTATAGGTTTGCCATCATGGGTATATGGTATTGTTTCTTTCATTATTTTCTTCACAATTTGGTGAGGTGGATTTAACTGAGAAAAAGTGACCTTCCTCAAGTCAGTCAGTTAGTTTACATGGCTAAAGTTAGATTTTAACCTAGATTTTAACAGTTCTAGTCAATATAAGAGCTGTGGTGGCACAGTGCTTAGAGTGCGGTATTGCAGGCTTTCTGCTCACTGCCAGGAGTTCGATTCTGACCAGCTCAAGGTTGACTCAGACTTCCATCCTTCTAAGGTGGGTAAAATGAAGACCAGATTGTTGGGGGCAATATGCTGACTCTGTAAACCACTCTGAGAGGGCTGTAAACATTATGAAGTATATATAAGACTAAATGCTATTGTTATTGCTATCTTAATCATTACATCACACTGAGCAAAGAAAAATGTTCCTCATTGAATTCCTATGAATTTTGAAAAGATGGTTAAAAAATAAACAGTCTTATTGTATTCCATATTCTTTTCTATTAGTTATAAATAAATGCTTACTGGCAGATAATAGTTGAGAGAATGAGAATTGTAAACTGGATACAAAAGAAAATCATTTTGCTGAAAGCCTTCAAATTTTGATGGGAGACAGCTGACGAATGGATTTTTGCAATAAAATTAAAAGCTAATTTCTTTAAATGAAGACTGCCATGGGAGAAAGAAGATAGCTTCTCTGCCCCCTCCCCACATTCAATGTGTATGGCTCAAAATTTATGAGTTCGATACTGTTTTTTTTTTAATTTACCCTCTTGAATCTTAGCCATCCTCTTGTTATTTTGACAGGGCTTCAGATGCAAGTTACCTGGCACCCAAATAGTCTCCAGCACGATCAGTAAAAGGCAGTGTCTGTCTGCCCCATCCTTCAAATGAGAAAAATGGCAATTCAGTAGGAGAACAAGAGTGCCAACAGAAGTTGGAGTGCCCTAGATTCCATGAAATGTTTGAATGATGCATTGCATAAGTGTACAATGCCAGTTTTGTATGGAAGCCTATTCTAGGTCTTGAGTAACCCAGCACTTGAGAAAAGGGTCATACAGGTAGTCCTTCCTTAATAGCTACTAGTTCAGCAACCATTTGAAGTGATTATGGTGCTAAATAAGTGGTACTTATGACTGGCCCTCAAAAATTCTGGCCCTTGCAGTGTCCCCAAGGTCCTGCTATCATGATTTGGGTGCTTGGCAACCAGCTCACATGATAGCTGCCGTGCCCCTTCATCATGTGATCACCATTTGTGACGTTCCCTGCTGGTTTTCAACAAGGAAATCAGTGGGAAAGCCAGCAGAGAGGAGTGCATGTCTCTCTCCCCTGCCCCACAGCCTTCCTGTGTACTTTCCCTTGGCCTCCTTTTGCTCACATGCACCAAAGAGCAAAGAAGCCTTCCCTTGGCTTCTCTTCACTTGCACCGTGCCACACTCTGTCCTGCAACTTGCCTATGCTCACATGCACCTCTGTTTCTTCCCTCAGTGCTGCACTTCAGTACTCTCTTCTCCACTTTGTGCTTGTTCCATGTTGGACCTCCCAAGATCATACCAACAACCCCATGCTCCTTATCTAGGGTTCTCACTGCTTTCTGCTTAATGATCATCTTGTCTTTTGGGATTACAATAGCAACCTGCCTGGATTGCCCTCACTAAGGGATGTAATCACCTGCTTTATGACTGTATTGAATCGTGATGACAGTCCTGGTTCCAATTGTCATCATAATATGAGGACTATCTTGCTTGTATAGCTGCAGAACAAACAAATCTCTCACTTCTGTTAGTAAAGAGTCCTGGTGATTTCATTCCATTCCTTCTGAACCAGTGGTTGAAACACCATGGCGGGGTTCATACTGCAAAAAAGCCACCCCTCATTTCTCCAAGAAGCTGTAGATGTGATTAATCCACTTTCCATGAGTGAGGGAGCCAAACAGAAGTATTGGAAAGAGAACTTTGAGTTATTTAAGGTTAAGGAAAACATGCAAATCAAACAGACGGACCGAGTTTAGTACATATGGCTTTGTGCTTTGTGTCAGCAACACTGTGATGCAACTTTGTCCACAAAATAGAAGCAATTTTAAGATAGGCTTAAATTAGTAACTCTAAATTTAAGCCTATCTTAAAAATGCTTCATTGTGTCCCAAAGACATAAATGACTGAAACAGAAGGTAATTGGGAGCTTTGTATGATTCTACCATCATTTGCTTTGTTTAGAGAAAAACAAAATTGCTGAACTGGTATTCCTGAGATGGAAATTTCTGTTTTCAAAAGAATTTAAAATTCTACCATGCTCTAAGGAGCATTATATTTGTAAAAATAATGGTCATTTTAATTAGTGATATTTTCCTATATTCATCTTAATTTAAAAAGTAGTCTGAGATAGCAGCAACAGTTTTGTAAGCTGTAGTACTATTGGATTGGGCTAATTTGATGTTCTCAGAGATTATATTTTGCAGAATATCTATGTACTATAAAAAATCTTAAGCCTGTTGGTTTATAACATTCAATTGGGTGAAATGTTGCATCATAGGACAACAGTTTTTGAACCAACATACTTCAGATCAGCTAACTTGCTGATACAGATTGATGAATGTTGCCTGCGTAATCCCAAAGCTTTCACAATTTGTATTAACAACCTTTATATTACATTATTTCAATGACATGATGAATAAAAGTCAGGAAGATGGTTACCCAGTGGCGGGTTAAGGTTCACTGGTGCCCTAAGCACCGACAAATCTTGCTGCCCCCCTCCTTTGTACATACTGTAGTGCCCCTTTGGGTCTGGTGCCCTAAGCACATGCTTAGTCTGCTTAATGGTTAATACACCAATATGGTTATCCCTCAGTCACGTTCCACTCCAAATACTGGAGAGGGAGGAAAGCTGGACGAGGTTATGCACTGTTTCTCAAGACTTTGCCAGGTGCGATACTGCAGTATTGGCCACAAATGTAGGGCTGTGTTGAAGAGAAGAACAACCTTCGAATTAATGGTGAAACTTCAGTCAATCTCTAAACAGATGGACTGCAGATTTTCCAGAGTTTGGAAAGGGGCAATATGAGACATGAACTTAAAATTGTGAAAGCCCAAACATTGAATGCAATTATTGCCATTTCCTATAAAGCCAAAATGAAAGTTATAGAAGAAAAGGAACGCTTTTGTATTAACTTTGAAAGATTGTAGTAAGTTGAACTATGTAATGTTCAAGGACAACTCGCCAGAAACAACTGAAAAACAATCTGTCTTTGGATGTAGTTCTCTTTGATACTCAAAATAGAATAATGTTGATTCTCTACTGTTAATATTTTGTCTTTATTGAATATGGATTTACTGGTTCTTTTTCTTTTAAAACTTAGAAAAAAATCCTTCTCAGCATCCTTCATTAACTTCAATTTATTCGAGTTTTCACTTTCTTGACACTGATTATACACTTCTGGATTACCTGTCTGTACCTCTCCTCGTCCCATTTTTTTTGTAGTTTTCATAAGTTCGTTGGGCTCTTTTTGAGTTGCCACGCTGGCTTCTTTTATTAGTTCCCATTATTTGCAATTGTGCTTTTAATGTTTCCTTTTTCCATGAATTTTTTGCTCTTCTTTGAATGGCTTAAGAGGCCTCATTTTAGCAGTACTTATATTTTCTGCAATGCACAAGTGTTTATGGCTTTTTTCTTTGCTTCCATTCTCTGAAAGATTCATTTTAAAGCCCTCCTAATAAGCATGTGTACTGACCAAACACATTTATACCAATGCATATATGATACAGCCCATCCTGTCTCAGCAGTCTATTATATAGGTCAAAAAGACTGTTGTCCCAGAACCCAGATCTCTGTTTACAATATCTGTGTAGCCAATCTAGTATTCTTTCCCTTTTTTCTTACCTTCCATAGTTGGATGAGAATGCCCTGGGGTCTTGAGCTTTCTTCCAAGGTTATTAAATGTGATAGTCGCAGCTGTTCTTTGCAGTTTCATTTGTACTCACCTGTATCAACAGGAAGAGATAATTGTCAGTGAACTTGTTAAATTTTGAAAATTGTTTGGTCATGTCCACGAACCTGGTGGACATCTCCCTTCGTGAGCTGATGAGTCTAGTCACCATCCATCTGTTTCTGTTGCTTATAATAATGAAATACCAATAACCAGAGCTATTCTTGTCTGCTTGTGTGGCTGTGTTGTAGTTCTTGTCCTTAGGGGTCCATTGTTTTGTCTTCTGTACTGCAATATTTCTTTTTCTTTGCCTCAATCCTCAGAGCCTACCACAGATCATAAGTGCATTTTCCCCCATTTTATGCAAAAAGACCCTAAGAAGTTTCCAATCAGCTATAAATGTAGGCATTATTTTTTTTCTAACTGAAGAGGTTAATTTAATCAAGTTTCATCTTCACCATCCATTTCTTCATGGTAGGTAGTGTTGAAGTTTTCAACTTTTGAGCATATAATAGTCTTGCTATAGATGTCATATATAAAAGCAAAGTTCCATGACTTTTTTCTTGTTGCTTTCCCCATTAGTCCCCAAAGAAAAGTCTCTTATTTCAGTTGTACTTTAATTTATATTTTAGCAGTGATTTTTCATCAGGGTGTTTTGGGAGAGTCTTTGGGATCCTTAAGGATGGGAGTAAAAGTTGCTTGCTTCCAAGTCTTTTTTCTCATTGCCAGCCCTACAAGTTAGACCAGCCCAAGAAACAGACAGCACCTGTGCCTAGAACTACTTTTAAGATTGACTATAGTAACGGAATCTTCCAAAGTCTGAATGTGCTTTACTTCCTCTCTCCTTTACATATATGTGAATTAGAAGGGAGTCTGAGATATTTTGGTAACCTTCCCTGCAATCTTGGCATTTCAAGCATTTTATTCATTATCAATTTGAAATCATACAAAGTGGTTTCAGAAGTAATTAATAAAAGGTTGATGGCAAGAGTATTATCAAACCTGCTCCTTTATATTTTAAATCAGGCTTGTCCAACCCGCGGCCCAGGGGCAGCATGCGGCCCAGGTTGCCTCGTAATGCGGCCCAGTGCCCACCCCAACCTTCATGCCAGAGCCAGCGAGGAGGAGGAGAGGCAGGTGCGGGGCGGGGCGAGGCGAGCGCCAGGCCAAGCAGCAACAGAAAAGGTGGGCGCTGTCAGAGCGCCACCTCCTGCTGTTGCTGCCGCCGCCCCCGCCACCGTTTCTGCCCCTGCCGCCGCTTCTGTCCCCGCTGCCACTTCTTCCCCCGCCCCCACTTCTGCCCCCGCCGCCGCCCCCGCCGCCACTTCTGCCCCCACCACCGCCGCCGCTTCTTCCCCCGCCACCACCACTGCTTCTGCCCCCGCCGCCGCTGCTGCTTCTGCCTTCCAGTCCTGCCTCATCCAGCCGGGCCATTTGCAGGAGGAGAGGTAGGCGCGAGGCGGGCGAGCTTCCCCCCCCCCCCCGCAAAATTTGGCTGGAAAATAAACCGTGATAAAGAAACCGTGATAAAAAAACCCATGATAATAATAAATAATAAAAACATCTCACTAACTTCATTTCCAAATAAATTTAATATGTTAACTATGTTTTCTATGGTTTTTTTGGATGATCGGGTATCGTTACTGTTATATTATTTTATGTGCGGCCCAAACCAAATTTAATTCTTCTAATGTGGCCCAGGGAAGGTGAAAGGTTGGACACCCCTGTTTTAAATAGTGATTGAGTTATTATATGGCCAAAAGGAGGCTTTAGTAGGTTGAAGTATCATTAATTTTACAATGTCTTAAAAACGAGATTTTTTTTTTTTCATTTTTACCTGATGAGTTTTTTATATATATTTATCTATTTTTCAAATGTTTCTCGGATGGTTTGAAACCCAGTCATTTCATTTCTTTACGCCCACACAGAGCTGCAGTAGTGAGACACTGTATAGTACTCGGAAAACCAAATTACAAGCGAGAGGCATTAAAAACTCTTCCCACGTCAAATGTGGGTAGAAACAGCCTTCTTTTTCCTTATCCAGAGCTCACCTAATGCCTCCTAACCTTTTGTGGATTGATGATTTTATAGATTAAGAAAAAGAAAGCTGGAGAAAAAGATGATGATTTTGGATTACTCTTTTTTGTAGTTCATCCTGGGCTGTCTCAAAGAAACTTAAACCTCCTCCTTGGTCTATGGACTTGGTCATTTAAAGGTTAGCAAAAGCTTCATTAATTTTAAAATTTAGAAATTTTAGTGAGAATCTGCAAGGAGCAGGCTTTTTATTTCTGTAATTTCTGGCTAAAACAATTGCTTGTACTTAATTTAATTCCCTAAAAATCTGCAAAAGGACTGTGTCATCAGGATCTTTAGTTTCTTTGGTTCAGCCATGCACATATTGAAATATAGATATTGTAATAGAAAAGTCATGTCTGTTGAATGGTATACAAACCATGGCCAGCTTGCAATTTTCTGGCACAAAGCACATTAGAAATATTTGTACCAATTTCATAGCAAATCACTTTAAAACTCATTTTTCTGCAGCTTGTTATGGAAAAGCAGAATATTATCTTTACTTTCCCTCTGACAGCACTGATAAAATTTTAATTTTCTGCAAAATAATTCATATTGTACTTCTGTTATATGATTCACATTAGGTGAAAAAGGAAAGTATATTCATATTAAAATGATAGTGTCTTAAGGAAATTGTTATTTCTTATGTATAATGCAAAGGGTTTTTTTCTTTTAACAATTTTTGTTATATAATGTGCAAAGATGCATCAAGTAAACTACTCATGTTCAATATAGGTAATGACCTGTGACAATTAAATAAACAAGTGTTTATTCTTCAGCATCCCCCAAAAATGCTAGCCATATGTTTTAAAAGCTTTCTTAAGCCCTGCTATTTTATTATAGGTGTAATTAACTTTTGGCCTTCCACATGCTGTTGAATTAAAACCAGGTGTTCTTGTTAGCCATGTTAGTTTTGGCTGCATATTTAGAGGGCCACAGGAACTATAACACTGTTTTCTAGTTACATAATTCTAATCGAGTAAGATAGATTCTTTAAAAGTTATTAGTTTTTACTACCAGTTCTGTGGGCGTGGCTAGGTGGGCATGGCTAGGTGGGCATGGTCAGGTGACTGGATGGGTGTGGCTTTTTTGCAACACCCCCACCCTGTTTTGGGGTCTTCTTGGCCTCGGGCCCCCCCAGGGGAGTCATTTTTGCTCCCAGAAGGCTCCCCTGGGGCTCAGGAAGGAAAAAATTAGAGCATAGGAGGGGCATGCAGCACCCTCCCACACTCTGTTTTGGGGCCTTCCTGGCCTCAGAGGAGCCTTGGGGGGGGGGTTGCTCTCAGGAGGCTCCCCTGGGGTTCAGGAAGAACAGAGCGGAGCATAGGAGGGGAATGCAGCACCCCTCCACACTCTGTTTTGGGGCCTTCCTGGTCTCAGAGGAGCCTTGAGGGTGGGGTTTGATCTCAGGAGGCTCCCCTGGGGTTCAGGAAGAACAAAACAGAGCATAGGAGGGGAATGCAGCACCCCTCCACACTCTGTTTTGGGGCCTTCCTGGTCTCAGAGGAGCCTTGAGGGTGGGGTTTGATCTCAGGAGGCTCCCCTGGGGTTCAGGAAGAACAAAACAGAGCATAGGAGGGGAATGCAGCACCCCTCCACACTCTGTTTTGGGGCCTTCCTGGCCTCAGAGGAGCCTTTGGGGGGGGGTTTGCTCTCAGAAGGCTCCCCTGGGGTTCAGGAAGAACAGAACGGAGCATAGGAGGGGCATGCAGCACCCCTCCACACTCTGTTTTGGGCCTTCCTGGCCTCAGGAGCCTCTGGGGGGTGTTTATGCTCCCAAGAAGCTTCCCTGGGGTCTAGGAAGGCAAAAAATGGAGGAGGGGGGCTGTGCACCCTCTCTCCATTTTTTGCCTTCCTGGGCCTCAGGGAAGCCTCCTGGGTGAAGCAGTAAGAAGTGAGGGGAATCCCGGCACAGCTGTTCATAGGAACAACTGATTGTCGGGAGGAAAAAAAAAAAAGAAATACCTTAAGGAGTGATTGGGTGGCGATCACCAGGCGGATGGAATGAGCGGGCATCATGCAGGCAGGGCAAGTGAGCGAGCGGCAGCTGGGTTGGGGGCGTGGCCAGGCAGAAGTTACTATCAGTTCGGCGACCCACACCAAATCCTTGCTACCGGTTTGCCTGAACTGGTGTAAACTGGCTGAATACTCCCACTGTATCTTATGCTCAAGTGACTTAGACAGAAAGTCATTTTTTGTCTTCTTTGTAACTTCTTTGTTTCTCCTTTCCCATTGTGTTGCATTTGAATATGTTTTGTGTTTATCTGTGTACTGGGAAACAGAGGCTAAGTTGCATGTACTTCACTCTAGGTCACCAGGAGAGAGAGAGGCTTTGAATGGACCAATTGGTAGCATTCCCAGCTGCTGTTCATCTGCCTCTCCCGTAGATACATACTGAGAGTTTTTCTATTTTCCTCTGAAAATAGAAAATAGTTTTAAATTCAGTCTTTTTTTTTGGGGGGGGGGGGGGCTTTTCCTTCCTGTATTACCCAATCAGGTCCCATTGTGTTCTGTTTTATCCAATGGACAGTTAGTCCTTAGCCCCTTGACATAATTTCTTTCCAACATACTGTTAGGTTGAAAAGAATAAGAATTGTTCAAACTGAAACTTAAACAGCAGGAATTGGAGAGTGCTTCTCCACTGAGCCGAAGGGAGAATCCAGGATTGGGTAGACTCTAGTCTCCTAGCTCTGCAGACTGAGTTGAAAAACTGAGGACACCCCCCCCCCTGGTAATGGTCCCCAGTTCTTCACTCAGTCTCAGCATGTTCAGACCGCCCTTTAAGGGCTCTGAACAGTTAGGATTGTAGAAGAATTTTCACCCCCTGGATTAAACTTTTAGACTTAAGAGAGGCTTAGATCAGATTTGACAGCTAGCCGGCTTGCCGGTTCAGTACTTTCATTTTTCGCACCTTTTTTTCCGGCTCACGTTTTTTTGCTTATTATTTAATTTTTAAACTTTCCTTGCTGGTGGACTGGTTTTTTTCCTTTTATGGTTGGAATTTGGGTGGAGGTGACCCTGAGAGCCTGTGTGGCCTGGACTGGGGGGTGGGAGTCAGTGTCTTATTCAACTCACCTTCTCCCGATCCACTTTCCCTTGACTTGGGCTAGCTACATCTGCTGCTAAGCACCCCCTTTTTTTGGCAGCAGTGGGTATTTCTCGTGTTTTGGGACAATCTTGCAGTTTGTCTCCAGGATTGTCCCTTGTGGGCGGGGTCTGGCTATCGGGATTGAATCCTGACCCCCTATCCAGTCCCTAGAGCACCGTGGCAGCTGCGAGATGCTTAAGTCTACCTGATAATTGCGGTGCAGCCAGTGCTAGGCTTGCAAGCCTCTGACTTGTATGGGCTGGCTGCAATTCAAAGAGTCACCTGTTTTTTTTCCAACTTTTTTCTCTGACTCGGCTTTTGAATTGCGGAGCTGGGCTGAGCTCACCACTTTGGGTCGCACTAGCCTCCTGAAGTGGTGAACAGCTACTGTGACTGTAGCAGACAGCGTAGGCTAAATAATTTTTTTTCTTTACTTCTGTTTCTCTTTCTCTCCCCCTATTAAGTGACAGTTATTTTTGGCGGGCTCAAGATGGCCACCAGGGGAGCTGATCAAGAATTGTCAGTTCCTCAGCAGGGTAGAGAGAAGGCTGTAAAGGGATCACCTAAGCCCCGGTCTGCTGGCCTGGAGGCAGCAGCTAGGATTAGAGCCAGGGCTCTAGCCCCTAAAAGACCCTCTAGAGCTGAGGATAGGCAGGCCAGGCGTAGACAAAAGGCCAAAGACAAACAGTTTGTCAGGGCAGTGAGAGAGTCCAGGATGGCTGAAAACAGAGCCACCTCTCAAACTCAGCCTCCACAAGATGAAAGGCAGCCAGACTAACTGGCAGATAGGCAGTCATATACCTCCTGGCCTCCTGGTGGCTCAAGTACTCAGGATTTGCAGGGAAACCTCCAAATCAGGGCAGAGACCTCACAATTTTTCTGAGCCGCCTCAGGGGAACTTGATGGCGGCACCTGCAAGCCAAGTCTCCAGCGGAGCCAGAGCTGTGCCTGCAGCCACCTTTACACCTACAGCAGCTGGCTTATGGCCTGAGGAGACCCAGATGCAAGAAATGCCATCTTTCATGAGAGCCTGAATCTCCCAAACAATAAGACAGGAATTGCAGGCAGAGGTCAGCCGGCTGTGCCAGCTGTCTTATTTGGACACTAACAGAGGCGTCCTTCAGGGGCAGGCTTCTGCAGAACAGCTGATCCACTTCAGAAAGCGCGCAGCCTCCCCTTCAGAAAGCAGCCGATTTTAAGCTTCTGAGAGGGACTTCATCAAGCCGACGCTTGGGCCATCAAAGCATCGATGACCACATTTTTTTTTTTACTCGGGCCTCTTTGCGGAGGCTGAGGCAGCTACAGGGCAGAATCCCACCTGAGAATCTCAAGGTGCATCAGGACCTGAATAAGATGATAGTTGCAGCTCAATTGACTCACTGATGCCACCCTCACATCAGCCAAATTTTCTTCCAGAGCCATTGCCTCTTCCATAACAGCACGTAGGCTTCTCTGGCTAAGAAATTGGCAGATGGACGTCATAACCAAATGGAAGCTGGCGTCGGCTCCCTTTAAGGGAGAGAGGCTTTTGGGGGAGGCTCTGGGTCCCTTTTTGACGGAAACCAGGGACAAGCGAAAGATCCTGCCCTCCCAGGGGAGGCGCTTTGATTACAGGTCTCATCCCTATTACAGGAAGCCCTCCTTTAAACAGAGGGAAGCTGCGGCAGGCTTTCTCCGTCAAAGTAGGCCCTTCTTCCAAAGATCCTCATCTCAGGCCGATAGACAGGCCTTTGCCGCCAGAGGGAGTCAGAGGCAAGAAGGCAGAAGGTCCTTTAGGGGCTCCAAGAGACCCTTCAGGCGCAACAAGTGACGCCAAGCCTCATCTCCCATAGGGGGCCATCTGGGACTGTTCTGGCAGAGGTGGGAACAGACCACGATGGATGCTTGGATCCTGTCAACCTTACGGTTGGGTCTCTCCCTGGAGTCTCTCTCCTCCCTCCCCAAGAGCCTTTGTGTGCTGTCCCGTCTGCAGGGACCCCTCAAAGAGGGATCTCATGGAATTGGCGATCCACCATCTCCTGGATATTCGGGCCATCCAGCCGGTTCCGGTAGACCAGGAGAGACAGGGTTTCTATTCAATGTTGTTTGTGATTCCAAAGGCCTCGGGCGGGTGGCGAGCAATCCTCAACCTGAAAGGGCTCAACAGACATTTAATCTACCGAAGGTTCAAGATGCACTCCCTCCACTCCATTCTAGAGGGACTGTGGGAGGGAAATTTTTTGGCCTCAGTAGACTTGACAGAGGCCTACCTCTATGTGCCCATACACCCCAACCACTGTCAGTTCCTGAGGTTTTGCTATGGCGGCTGCCATTTTCAATACAGGGCTCTCCCGTTCGGCCTGTCATCAGCCCCTCAGACTTTTACTAAGTTCCTGGCAGCGATAGTGGCTCACCTCAGAGCCTTACCCATAAGGATCCAATGCTATTTGGACGACATTCTGATAGCATCCTCTTCCTGACCCCAGGCGGAGGAGGATCTGATGTCGACAATCAGGATTCTTCGAGAGCACGGGTTCTCGATAAACCTGGACAAATGTCACCTAGTACCATCGACTCTGCTCTTGCATTTGGGGGCTATCATAGACACCTTGGCTGGGCAGGTTTTTCTCTCACAGGAGCGTCAAAACAGTATCAGGGAGGTCACATCGCTGATCCTGTCTTCCAGAGAGGTGCCTATCATCTTGCTGTCTCAACTTCTCAGCAAGATGATATCGTGCATCGGGATTGTCCCGTGGGCCCGCTTCCATTCCCGAACCCTTCAGTGGTTTCTGCTCCCCTACCAGAGGACGTGCAGGGATGATTCACCAAGGAGGGTTTGTGTCCCCATGCCAGTTCTTCGTTCTCTCCATTGGTGGCAGTCCCAAGCCATGGATCAGGGATGCTTCTACAGGGAGTCCCAGAGGATTACCATCACCACCAACACCAGTCTGTATGGTTGGGGAGCCCACTTGGGAGTCCAAGTCACCCAGTGGAGGTGGTCACGAGAGGAGCTTGCCCACAACATAAATTGGCTAGAGTTCAGGGCTGCCTGCTTAGCGCTCAAGGATCTAAGGCAGGAGGTGGTGGGGAGACATGTTCTTCTCACGGACTATGTGGCTACCAAGACCCACATAAACCGGCAGGGGGGCACTCGCTCCCGATCTCTAATGCAGGAGGCGACTCAATTGTGCAGGTGGGCAGAGAGCCACCTGTTGTCCCTATGAGCAGAACACATCTTGGGAGTGTCCAACGTGCAGGCAGACTGGTTGAGCAGGGCCACGGTCGGCCAGTCGGAATGGTGACTGCATCCCAGTCTGTTCCAGGAGATGATGGAATGCTTCAGCCGCCCGATTCTGGATCTCTGCATCGCCAGAGAACACACAGCTCCTGAGGTTCGTTGCTTGATTTCCTGCACAGGGAGCAGAAGGAGTCAACGCTGTCTGGCGCAGGTGGCCCCAGGCACTATTGTATGCTTTCCACCCCTTTCCCTGATTCCGGGGACAATCAGGAAAGTAGTGATAGAGAGGGCAGAAGTTCTGTTGGTACCCCCTTACTGGCCCAGGCGTCCTTGGTTCACCTACCTGGTGGGCCTGTCAGTCACCAGACCCTGGGGAATTCCCTTGCACAAGATCTCCTTCAGCCAGAGCCCGATTGAGCACCCAGATCCAGCCTGGTTTCGGTTGACCATCTGGTGCTTGAGTGGGAGATCCTGAAACGGGATAAGTTTTCCACAAAGGTCATTCAGACCATCCAAGTGGCCAGAAGACCTTCCATGACCAGGATATATAATGCAACATGGAAGATTTTCTACAGTTGGTCTGCTAGTCACCAATTGGAACCCACTGTTGTTTCTGTTGCAAATGTATTAGACTTCCTGTAGGATGGGTTGGATAGAGGTCTCTCTCCCAATACCTTGAAGAAACAGGTGGCTGCCTTGGCCTGGGTGATTTTGGTTGGCTCTACTACTCTGGCCCAACAACCTAGGGTGAAAGCCTTCTTTAGGGGAGCCACGAATTTGAAGCCACCAGTGGTCCACCGCTACCCCACCTGGGATTTGCCTAAGGGATTTGCAGGCACTGACTTCTCCCCCATTTGAATCCTTGCGTAAACTTAGCCTTCGCCTAAGGTGTCATTCTTGGTGGCTATTACCTCGGCCAGGCATATCTCAGAGTTAGCAGCCTTATCCATCAGGAAGGATCTGTGCGTATTCCATGCAGACAGGGTCGTTCTGCAGTTGGACCGTACCTTTCTACCGAAGGTGAATTCCTTATTCCATTGTTCACAGGAGTTGATTTTGCCTAATTTCTGTCCAGATCCTACCCATGCACTGGAGCGAAAATGGCACACCTTGGACGTTAGGAGGGCCCTCCGTATTTACATTAAAAGAACCTCTTCTCTTAGGAGGATAGAAGCCCTGTTCGTTTCCTTTCAGCCGTCAACTTTGGGTCGCAGGGTGACACCTTCCACAGTAGGTGGCTGGCTCAGAGCCTGCATTGCAAAGGCCTATGAGTTACAGAGCCTTCCTGTACCCAGGAGAATCACTGCGCACTCAACCTGGTGCAGCGACCACCGCAGCTTGGGCAACGCAGGCATCGATTCTGGACATTTGTAGAGCTGTGATCTGGTTATCGGTGACGATCATTCTAAGATATTACAAAATTGACTCCTTTGCCTCAGCAGAGGCGTCCTTTGGATGACAAGTCCTGCAGGGTGTTCATATAGAGGTGGGGACTTCCGACCAATCCAGATCCCCCCGTAGGACAGCCGTCAGCCAGCTTTGGTATGTCCCATCCTGGATTCTTCCTTTGGCTCAGTGGAGAAGGGGCGTTGGTCCTACCTGAACACTTCTTCTTGGGGAGCCAAAGGAAGAATCCAGTCCCACCCTGTATTCTGTCAGGTCAGAGTAGGGAGGAAATATCCCTTTTTTCGCGGTATAAACTGAGCTATCAGTTTGAGGACGAGGAACAGCTGAATTTGCTTCGATGTCATTCAAAACTGGGGACCGTTACCAGGGGGTGTGTCTTCAGTTATTCAACTCGGTCTGCAGAGCTAGGAGAATCCCACCACTGGTATAGTTGTTCTTTACAGATCTCTTTGTAACATTGTATTGTGATGCTCTTTTAAGTAATTCTTCATAAGGTTTCTTTAAAAATGAGGAACAGAGGCATATGAAGAACAGGGCTTAACATCTGCCACAAAAAAAGGCCAGAGTCACACGTATGCATAGTCACATGACAACTAATTTAACAACCACTATGACCTATAACTGTACTTCTGGGCTCAATTATAGTCATAGGTTGATTATTTATCGTGGAATATTTGAGTGAAGGCTTGTTAGTGCATTCATATTTAAAAGCTGAAATATTTGGGAGAATAATTGAGCATAGTCAAATTACTTGTTTTTCATACAATAGAGTATTTTATTCAAATAAAGCATCTCTGAGACATTCAAAGAAACGGCAAATGTTAACTATGATGGTATTTCATACTGATAATAAGTTGTTGTCTTACTTAAATATTCACAAGTTTGCTAATGTAATTTTGTGCTTTAGTATCCCAAACTTCTCTGCATCCCTTGTGAAATACATTTGCATCCCTTGTGAAATACTGGATAAGTATTCTTGAGGTTGGAGTAAAGAGGTCTTCTCTTACAAGTTCTGTGGTACCTGCACAGACTTTAAATCATATTTGAAATGTTAATATTAAATAGTATTAGAAACCAAATTTGTTAAATTTTCTAATCTCAGTGAACAAAATCTCTCAGCAGAAAATAGCAAACATTAGTCTGGAAAAATAGTCAAATTACAAAAGTGTATTGGGAAAAGACAAATACCCAAATCTCCTGTGAAGTCGCTGATTAGAAATCTTAATGATACTGCTGGTATTAATGGCAGGATGTTCAGTTTGAGTTTTTAAGCACTTGTATTATTTCTCTCTCTGTAAGCATGGAGATAAACAGATATTCGTGTGTACTATTTGGAATGTTCTACTTTTGGAATGTTCTTCCTTTTGTTCTACTCTTGCCTCCTGCTAAATTTTGAGGTCAATTTGTAGTTACTGAAAATCCCTACCAAATTAATCTCTTCACTCCCATAATCAACGATCAAATTTCTATTTAGTATCAAGCTGTTTCATTAAGACTGGGAACTGATATAAAAGTATTTCTGTCTCCTTTGCCTCTTGTCTGTCCAATTACACTTGGCCAATAAAGAATTCTGTAAGTGCACAATGGCTTTTGTTAGTGTTTGGGGACAAACCCCCAAGCAGAGTACACAGCAGCAGTCAAGCCAGGCAGCCAAATGAGA
>NW_020769316.1:9227535-9299800 GCF_900518735.1 Pseudonaja textilis | reverse complement strand
AGAGGCTGGGCCCAAGAAGTATACACACACTGGAGACAAAAACACTGTTTGTAGTTTTAAATAGTTATTTAATTCATTCAGAGTTTAAGCAGTGTCATTCAGTCCATATGTCATTATCCAATATATCCATCCAATAACTTAGTTCATTAAACTAGTCAGTACAATGTCTTTATCTGCTTGTACATCTTCTCCTTCCGATACCTTTCTCTCGAAGACAACGCTGAGTATGCACAGGATATCAGCTCACCAAGTAAACAGTCCTTTTGTTCAGCACAGTAGCCAACAAGCATTAACAAGCAGACGTCTCAAACAGGAGTAAACAGCAGGCATCAGAGATCAGAGAGACCAGGACCAGAAAGTGTTACGTTACTCTCACTGTCTTTATTGCTGCTTGCAACCGCACCCTTAATTATCTAATTACATTGCAGTTTGGTGCTTAAAGCTACAAACACTTAGACCTAGGTTTATATATTTATTCACCTAAACCTAGTTGGTGTATCAATATACCCAACAGCTTTCAACAGTTGTGGGCAGATCTCTACATCTGGATATTCTCCGGAATGCAAGGAACCCTCAACAGAGCAGAACATCAGCACTGCCAGTCACTCTTCCATCTAAGCCATTAAATTCTTCCCTTTTACTCCATATATATTGCATAAATTATATTGCTTTTACTATTTAATTCAAGCCAGTTGCTACAGTCATTCACTTGGCAGCTCTGATCATTAAAAGATTTTATCCAGACTTAATTGTATATGAGTATAATTTCTGCATGTAAAAATAAATCGCTCTTCCTATGAGACAGAATGAATGGGAATTTTATTTCTGAACATTATTTGCTAGATTTTTTTTCATGTTCAGATTTACTAGAAGCTATGAGAGTTCCATATTATTTTCTTAAACACTTTCAGGTTATGAGATAAATGTCATAAACAATGAATGCAAGTGTACCTCAGAGATATTTAGGGTTTGGTTCCAGACCAGTGCAATAAAATAAATATTGCAATAAAGTGAGTCACACATACTTTTGGTTTCTGATTGCATATCCTTTTCCTGTAGTTATTGAGTGCGTGGTGGCATGACTAAAAAAAAGTATGTATATTAATTAAAACAATGGTTTATTGCAAAAAAATACTAATCATCTCATTCTTCAACAAGTTGAAATCTTTTTGCTGATGGAGAATCTTGTAAGAAAATGCCATATTTGTGAAGCACGGTAAAGCAAAGTGCAATAAAATAAAATATGCCCACATCTGTAATTTGGGTGGTTTAGAGTCCCGTTAGTATCAAACAATCAAGAAGTACCTGGATAGCTATAGTAAGGCCATCCTGTAATATTATCAAATGCTAGCTTCCTGATGTAAAGATCACAGCACAATTTACTTTCTTTATCATTCAACTATGAAACATTCCTTGGGTATATAACATTTAATTGTGCTTTAGACTGGGACTTTTGCATTGTTTTGGCCAGAAGCCCAATGATCCCTGTTGTTGTGCATGTCAATAAGCAATATCTTGTGGCATCCATCTCCAAATGCTTTGGTTCCTTTCTAAAGTAGGCATTTTGTCAGCCTACCAACTGAGGTCTGTTTTTAGTTTTTGGCATCTCTCTTTTGTCAACACTATCCTTTTTTCCTTCATCTTTCTACATGTCTACTTAATTGTGATTGTGTCTCTGCTGGATTCCATTTTAGATTGACCTGCAATCTCCTGTTAGGTCCATTTAATTAGTTCAAGATGAATAGATTACAGAATATGAATTGAGCCTTTCTTTGTTAATTGCCAGTAATGATGCAAACTCTTTCCAGTAATTTTTTTTATTCCAGGACTGTGTGTTCTTATGGTAAAAAGAAATGCTATCTACAACCACTCTTACCTTTTTTGTAAGGAAGGTGTTCTCTTCATGCAGTCCATGATTATCAACATTCAAATTCTGTAACCATCAGAAAGTCTTAATCTTGTGACTGACAAGTATATGGGCAAGATTCTGGGTCCTGTTAGACTTGTATGAATTGTTTCCTAATGTTCTGTATAGTAGTGCATCTGTTTATCTAATCTTGAATTTTTTTGAGAAATATGGTTTAGAGAGAAAATCTAATTGACATATTTGGAACAAAACATGACTTCTGTCCCTGATAAGTTAAATTATCTTCTTGGCATTCTTCTCAGTCATTTAATAGTGTTTTTGAGATGTGCTGCCTTGATCTGTATGTAGTATTAGAAATGTGGTTACATTATGCAATTGCACAAAGATATTATAATAAAAGCAGGGGTGAAGTATGAGCCAAGTCAGTAGGTTGATGTATTTATTGGTTTATCCTTTCCGCAAAACATGGCCTTTTTATGCTGCTTGTCAAGAGCTGACATTTTCTGGGGCAGAAAATGATTTTGAAGTTTCTGGACCAGAGGACCCTGTGACTCAGCAGGTAGCTTTTATAGTAGAATTCTGGCTTATTTAAAACTCTGCTTCTGCAAAAGGATAAATTGCTTCATGCCTTCAAATAGCCAAATCATAACCATGTGTCTTTTCATACACAAGAATCTTTTTAGTGTATTTAAAAAGTGATTATCTTTTGGTAACACAAGTTGGGAAAACAGTAATTGTTTTAATTGTGTCCCCTCCCCTCTCAGTGCTATGGCACTGAAATGCAGAACCTGGTTTCTTTCTATAGAAAGACCATTGCCAAAAGATATGGAATCTTTTCACTAATGTACAAGCTCTTCAAGCTTTTATGCTTATTTGGGATGATTTGCAAAGGTCCACAGGGACAGATATTATTCACTGTTCCAGAACAACATTAATGTCCCTTAATGCAGTAGGTCTTGTCATTAGATGATCCAGTCTGGAAATACTGTACAAAGGGACACATTTATCTTTTATCACCTATCCATTAAGGGCATTAGTAGAGTCATAACCTGTACATTGTTTGCTATTATGCTCATTATATTGGATCAAGAGTTTTGCAGGATACAACAGTTCCAAACATTATACAAATGGTCAATTGTCTTTGGTTTTCTCCTTCTAGAGTACTTTATTATTATTTTGTATAAACTTGTTTGTCTTTTTAGCTATGGGCATTTACACAACCCTACTTTGGGGCAGCTGCTGCGATAATCTCAATGTTTCACAAAGCTTGCTATTGATAGAAGACCTTTAATTCCTGGTGCCAAGCAGCTGGGCCTGGGAGTCCTTTTATGTAGGAAGTTTTCATTGTAGTGTTGCTGAAAGTATTATGATAAATCTAATCACAGTGCTGCCTTCTGAGAAGAATCGCCGAGGGCATTTGCAGCAAGCTTGAATTGATTTAGATTTTCAAGAAGGAAAACAAACCCTAATATTGTCTGATATATGTAAGCTGCTATGGAAACTCAGATTTGAATCATTGTGTTCTGTATCATGTATGGTCAAACTTTTAACTGCTTCTGAACATGAGATTTGGAAGAATTTGGTAGAAAAATTGTTTGGGTGTAGGTATTGTATTCATTTTATAAAAACATGAATGGTCTCAGGTGACTTTATCCATATTTTTCTTGTTAAAAATATTTTAAAAGATAAAGAAGTAATTAGGAAGCACTTTTAACTTGGGCCAAGCAATTATCCCCAAAACATGTGTTTATAATTAGTTATCTTACTTGTCAAGATAGTATATAGAAAAGAACAGTCATGTTCACAACTTTCCTCTCCAGCTAGAAAACTTTATGGGAGACTTCCTTTTTACTTGCTTAAAACTCATTTGTCCCCTCCTTTTTTCAAAAACCTATGATATTGGAGGTAAAACAGAATAACCCCATTCTCCATGCATTTGTTTAATACATTTGGTAGTAGTTTCCTTTGGACTCCTTATCAGAAACAAAATAAAAACTATAGAATTCTGGTTATTATGCATATCAGAAGCATTTTTACTTTTGAGTCTCCTACCATTGATTGCATGGGATGAGTTTTGCTTCTAGTGTTACACTTACAGAAGAGAATAATGCCTTTCTGCTCTCCTCACAGTGTACGTGGTTAATTTTCCTTAACTTTCTTCAAAGCTGAATACTCTCAGATACCCTAATTTTATATGAGTTCCTCTAGCACCCCAGATTCTTTTGCTTTACCTTTGGTCAATCTGTATAATAACATAAAAAATAGGTAAAGGCATATTGTATAATGATTCCTTACTTATTTTTAATAATTTAAAATTTAAAATGCATAAAGCCTGGATTTTTTTCTGATATTTTTCTGATACAGAGGGAGTATATTGTTTTATATCTGCAGGTAACAGTAATTTCACACACACAGAACTTTTCTTGGTATCTCAGATGGTGAGATAACCAACAATCCTAAACTCATATTGGGAACTTTATGGCAGAGGGCAGACTTCAATTCCTCAGTTCTAGGCCTATTGACAGAAGCCTAATGCAAGCCATATTTGAAGAAAAATATTCATTTGTTTTTCAATTTTGAAAATGTTATTTTCAAATAAAAGGGTATTTTATTTTTTCAAATAATTTGATGTTCAAATAATTTGATGTTTTGAAAAAATCTTCTGGGATTTTTCATACTGTTTCCCTGAAATAATGATTGTTATAGTATATGTTACTAAATAAATTAGCTCTAGTGTTAGATTTGTAATAGATGCTGTCAATTTGTCATGACAAAAGAAACAATTCCATGGCTACAAGATCAGATGAAAATTCTCTTGGAGTTTTTGTTGTTGTTGCTTCATGTTGATGTCATTTGCTTGGAAAAGAAGAATCATGATGGTGAGAGAAGACGACAAAGAAATAAAACCACAAGAAAGACTAGCTCAATAAATTATGCTCAGAGCTCAGCAGGGTAGCTGTACCATTTTTTTCCAATTTATTAATGAAAACTGCATGCAAATACTCCCAGTTTTCCAAAAGGTTGTTTACACAAATATGGTTGGATGTATGAGACTGACATACTAGTAAAAAAAAGCCAGGATAGGAATTTAAAAATGTTGTGTTTGTTGAATGGGCTCAGATGAGGGAGGAGCAGGATTCAGGAGTGTGAGGAAACTATTTTAAAGCTGGAATCAAAAAGCAACAATGTGGTAGGCGCTGGCTTTTTTATAGCTGGTGTGTCCAATACTTCAGCCACTGATGGGATTCAAATCTTCCCGCCATCAGCTGAACCAATGAATGGAGTCTGACATCAGAGTCCACTTTGCATATCATGTAACACATGTAAATACAGCGTAATGCATATTTAACACCCCTCCCCTCTTAGTTCAGACCGACCAATCACCGCATACACGGCAGACGTCCTTCAGGTAGGCAAGGCTTTTGTGGGTGCAACTGGGCCTGCGCGGTTCAGTTGTTCCTGAGGTGGCAGCCTGAACAGACAGGTCCGCCACTGCTCCAGACTCTGCCCTTGGAAGCACCTCTAAAGTTTCCGGAGGCATGGCAGTTTCTGTTGAGCTCGAGGCCTCAGACATACTACACTGGACTTCTCCCCCCAGATAAGTCTTTTGCTATCCTGTTTGGGGTTAGCCTTACTATTATGTGTGTTGAGGTAATTCTCCGTTAGGAGAATGTGCGCACACAGGGAGACGTGGTGAGAGTGGTGAAGAATAACACACAACCAGCACACAGATACACTGTATAGTAAAATGTAGTTTTTTACTTCTAGTAAAACCTTTAAGCAAAGTTCAACAACCAGTCCAAGTCATTCATGGTTAAAGCAGTCAGTTTTGAGTCCAGGGATAATCCAATAACAAAGTCCAGTATCATAAACAGTTCAGTAACAGACTTACATCAAATCCAAGAAGAACTATGATCAGCAACAGTCAATAGAGAAAAAATTCAGGAACCAAAAACAGCAACTCTCAGCAACAACAGAACAGAACAACCCAGGTTTCTGGCTCCATCTTATGGCCATTTGAGGAACCACACCCAATTACAATTTTAGCATTCCCTTAAAGAGACAGTATTAAAATGTCTATCCTGGTTTATATATTTTCCAACCCAACTGTTAGGTGACTTACATTCCTAACAATGTGCCTTTGTGGGGTTTCTAATTCCCGGGGTCTCGTGTTGTTCGGTTCCATGTGGGGGTTGAGATATGCGGCCCCACATTTGGTCTATGTGCCTGTTCCATGTTTTTCCCCCTTCTACCTCCAGTCTGTATGATCTGGGTCGGGTACTTTCTATTATTTTCGCCGGGACCCAGGTTTCCCCTCCTGTGTAGTTGTGTGCATACACTGTGTCTAGTGGAGTCTAGAGGAGTGTCACTTGTGTAGTTTGGATGGACCCTGTCCAGGGCGGACCTTAATTTTCTGTTCATGAGCATTTCTGCTGGGCTTCTGTTTGTTGCTGCACTGACTGTTATGTGTTGGATTAGCAGCAATTTCTCTTTGGTTGTTCGGACCATTCTCTCCGCTTGCCCTTTCATGGCCGGGTGAGCCAGCTCCTGTAGGGCATTTGGATCTACAGTTGGGCGAGGAAGCTTTCAAATTGTTGTGCTGTAATGTGCGGGCCATTGTCCGAAACCAGCACATTGGGTAGCCTGTGGGTGGTGAATATTTTCCACAATGCTCTGATCGTTGCCTTGGTTGTAATGGATTTCATGATGACCACCTCCACCATTTAGAGTAGGCATCGACCATGATTTGAAATGTTTGCCCCTGGCAGGGTCCGGCAAAGTCTATGTGTATGTGGCCCCATGGTGCTGACGGCTTTTTCCACTTGAGGGGGGATGCTGAGGAAGGGGCAGATCGGGACTCCTGATATGGTGAGCATGTGGCAACCCAGGTCTCAATATCTGTGTCTATCCCTGGCCACCAGATGTAACTCCTTGCCAGGGCCTTCATTTTTACCGTCCCGGGGTGCCCTTCATGCAGCAATCTCAAAACTCTTTCCCTTTACCGCCTGTGGTACAATCACCCTGTCTCCCCATAACGAACCCCCCCTTAATGCTGACAGCTCTAGTTGTCTGTTTTTAAATGGCTTGAATTCCTCCCCTTCCATCTTGTCCGGCCAGCCCTGTCATACCCAGTTCAAAATCCTCATCAACGTTTTGTCCTTCATGGTGAGTCTCACTGTTCACTGTTTCCAGGGCAACCCTGTGGGTCATATCTAAGTAGTCCCATGGACCAGATCCGGCCCGCGTGCCTTGAGTTTGACACTTCTGTTCTAGGGGAAAAGATGCCGAGTAAGAATGAAAGCTCTGGCCCTGATGAACTCAAATATGCAAATGTGAAACAATATAGGGAAATAAGTGGGTGCATATGTAATGTGAATAAATGGAAACAATGTACAAATAGATCATTCTGCACTTAATGGTACCATTTGGTACCCTTGCCATACCTTGCCCTGTAGTCTACCTATAGGGAAATGCTTTTTGGGCAGAGGATGATATTTCTGTCATCCCTAGATTACACTGTTTTGACTTAAAATGAGTAGCATTTTAATGGGTACTGTTTAGTCAATATGGCATAGTTCGTGAATCTAGAAGTTAAGAATAATTTTGCACACCAATCCTGCTCAATATGTTACCTTTCAGATTTATAGAAAATCATATTTGGAGATTATCAAGTTGATGGGAAATCAAATATCCTAAGCAGGAAAATGAGAACTTTGTGCTGTATCGAACCCTGGATTATATATGTCAGCATTATCTTCATGAATTGGCAACAGCTCTTCAGAACCATACACCACAATCTTTCTCAGTCTATCTGGAAAGCCAAGGTTTAAGTGTAGCCCCCTTCTCTGTGCAAAACACGGCCTACCAATATCCATCTTGGAAACATTAGTGAATGTTTTGTAAACGGCTGTTTATGTGGAATGTCTTTCTCAGTGGGGAAGGGGAAACATTGATACAGTTGTGGTTGCACATTTGATTTAAAGAAATATAAATAGAATGTATAAAAAAATATTATTCTTTTTTCAGTTAGTAAATGGAAACTCAGACATAGTATCTTTCCACTGATGTTTTCCATTGTCAGGGGCAGAAATTGAAGAAAAATACTCAAGTCCTTAACTGGTTGTGAATTATCTAACAGGAAAAAAAAAGATGCTTCATCCAGAATGACTTTAGTCCTAGTCATTCAAAAGAGAAATCAAGAGATTGCCAGCTATTTTAAGTGACATTTTCAAGAGAAGGGTGTTACCTAATAAATTTATATATCACCATCTCCCCAATAAGGTGACTCTAAATGACTTGAAAATCATAAAAAAGATAATAGAAAAACAGTTAAAATTTTAAAACCATGTAAATTAAAAATTTTCAAAAAACAGGAACCAAGGGATGGATGGTACAAAGATGAGGTCTTCTAACCCCATCAACCATCTCCTGTGATGAGTGCACACCTTGGGGCTCCAAGCCAATTGGCAAATCTAACTTTTAATACTTTTGGAGGGGAAAAGGATAAGAGCAGTGGCAGAGTGTTTCATAGGATCATGTTGTGCATATTAACATAATATTCTCTCCTTCTTCCCTTCATCATGCAGTGCTATTTCATCTAGTTTGCATCTTGTTCATGGGTATATGATTTCTCTTTCAAATATGTGACAGACTAGTATTTTTTGAGCCCCAGCAACAATCTGGCACTAAAAGGAAGGGTTAAAGAGTTAGGAGAATATGCATTCTCCCTTAAACTGGATTATTTTACAATATTTTTTGTACCATTCTTTCTACCCCTGCCCTAGCGTAATTATGCTTGATTATCTGGTGAGGTTTGTATAAATCAGTCTCTTGGGCAATGTTTTGCTTTTTGCATCATTTATGTAATTGCATTGCATTTGTGTTAGAAGCACTGAGGCACTTCCGGGTTAAAAGGATTAGCTGGTGATATCACAGTTTCCTGCCCAGTTGGGGGCTCCTTTCATGTCAGCAGAAGCTGGAGTGAAAGAACGGAGCTCAGCCCCACCTCACCGCAGCACTTGGGTCTCAAATGTGGGCTTTCTAACCTCCACCCTAGCATCCTAACCACACAAACCACCAAGCTTCTTATTTATATAATGGTGAAATTTATGCTGCCCATCTCACTCTGCAAAGTGACTCTGGGCAACTCACAATTAAAATGTATAAAATGAAATATAGGCATCTTTATTAACTGAGACATTAAGTTTTAAAAAATAATATTAAAAAGAAGCATCTTAGAAACTTTAGTTCTAATATTTCTGCTGTTGTAGAACACATTACTGTCCATTCATAGGTACATCAAAAGTTGTAAGTTGTTTTGCATGGCAGCAATAATTTGCTGCCAGGGAAATAACAATGTATTGTATAAAGCCAATTATTGTAAGCTTGCTCATTCTCTAGCTAAAAATAAAAAGCTGATGTACTTCAAAATGGGCCTTTATTTCTTTTTTACTTCCAGATATTGCATGGAACAGCATCTTCTCTTCACAACTTCTCATGGCTACATTTTTTTCAGAATTTTATTTTATTTATTATATTTATATGCTGCCTATCTTGTTATCAACTTACTCTGAGCACCTTACAATTCTTGTACACCGGATTTTGCGATAGAAGAATAGATATTCCTAGAGTTCTCATTAATGCAGAAGAGGAATGGAGGAAAAATCAGAGGGGCCATAGCTAACAGTTTTTGCAAAAACAAAATGCTTCATTAGAAAAAATAAATAAAAATATTTACAATGTTAGTGGTGCCATTTAATTCATTCCTCATAGGGATTCTACATTGCTTTGAAGTCAATTAGCTTGATGTAATGCTGTATAAAAATGAGTCCTGATAACTAATTTTGACTTCATTTAATAACATAGAAAAACGCCTTTCATATCCATTGTCACTGGATGGTGGGGAATGGAAGTCAGAGCTGAAGAAGCTTCTTGGATGAGAAGTGAAACATCTTCAAAGAAAAACCAGAAAGTCCATTTGCCTCTTGAAAAAACAACTTTGGGGCAACCATGACCTGGATGACAGAATCTCCATAGACGTTCCTTTCCAGTGGTGGTTACCGTATTTCCCCATGTATAAGCCACCCCTTTTTTCCAAAATTTTCAAGCCCAAAAAGTAGGGGGGTGGCATATACAAAGCAGATACACTTTTTATACGTGAAAAATGCATAAAATAATAAAGTAGGAATAAACTGTTTTTCCAGCAGTATGCTATACTTTTTTGTAAAAATTGTACGTGATGATACGATTACGAGTGCGAGTACGCGATAGAAATGCATACACTAGGCATCGGCCTGAATGCTTCGTTCCTACTCTCGTTCCGATGCGTAGATTGCTAGCGTCGCCCGCACCGCTTTCGGCGTCATGACCGAAGTTGTAGATCTAGACGTCGAATTTTGTTTCTTTGTAAATTTTCTTTCTTCATAACTTGTTTCTCTAATAAAATATTTTTTTCAAAACTTCACAGTCCAAAAATTGGGAGGGTGGCTTATACAAAGGGGGTGCTTATACATGGGGAAATACGGTAACTTCTGGCTCTTCAGATTTGTTACATTGCAGTGCACAACACCTTGATTCTCCCATGAGCTGTTCAGAGCATCCACTAGTGGGAGGTGCTTCAGTCTCTGCATGTCTAGGCTGGGCTTAATTTGTGGAACGCTCCTCTTCCACGGGACTCCTCCCCAGCGTTCCCCAGTTTTTGCTTAGCCTCATTGTGGCTTTTTGTTCTTCCTTGGCCGAAACAGGAGTATTACTCAGCAGGTTTGGATATAGTCCAATTCGTTTTTTCAGGCTTTTAGCCTCCAAATCACTTTACGATCTCCCGATGTTAGCTCTCTCCATCTGGTCATCGGAGATCATTTGCATTTTCGGGCAGCGCTGTTTCGCGCCCTGTTTCTCACATGTTTTCAGACTGGTACAGAAACAGTGGGTGTCTGCCACGGTGTACCCTGCCCCCATGGGATATGACAGGAAATATTTTAATTTGGCCCCTGATTTCTCAAAATCGTTGAATACTCCCGAGGTAGACGAACCTATAGTGGGATTAGCGTCCTCGTCCTCCATTTCCAGTGAAGCACTGGAGGCATTAAAGCCGGAAGAAAAACGAGCCGAGCTTGCCCTATGCAGGGCCCATCAGTCTGACGCGTGGGCCATCAGAGCAACCACGGCCGCTTCCTTCTTTACCCATGCTTCTCTCAGGTGGCTCCATCTCTTACGGGAGCATGTCCCTAATTTCAACATTAGAGCACACCAAAATATTGCAAAACTTATATCAGCCGCCGAATTCTTAGCTGACGCAACTTATCATGCGGTCAGGTTTTCAGCCAGGGCCATTACCTCACATGTCACAGCGCGACGCTTACTATGGTTAAAACATTGGCAAGTGGACATTAAGCACAAATGCAAGCTGGCTTCATCTCCTATTGTGGGAGACAGAATCTTTGTCCCTTCCCTCAACCTGCTGCTAATCGAAACCCAAAACAAAAAGAAAATTCTACTTTCCCTCTTTTGGAAGTCAGATTCTAGAAACCCTCAATCCTTTCAGAGGGGATCCTTTCAGCCCTTTTATCAGGGATTCTTCTCACCCAGATACCAGAGACCCCCATCTTTCAGACCAGGGCAGCAGCCAGAGAGGTCTGACTTCGGGGATAGGAATAGAAGGGGTGGCCAATCCAAGAGATCCTTTCGAGGAGCAGGAAATAGGTCTTTCCGGCATCCAAGATAACTCCCCGGACCCGGCTCCCATTGGCAGATGCCTTAAATTATTTGTGGACCAATCGGACTCCTCAACGTCTGATTCCTGGGTCAGAGACACGACACATTTGGTCTTGGGCTGGAGCTTCAGTTCACTCCCTCAGACTTTTTCATGTCATGCCCCTTTTCCAGAGATCCGGTTAAACGTAATCTTATGGAAACAGCTACCCATCATCTACTGGACATACGAGCCATCCAACCAGTAGCTATCAATCAACGAGGGTGAGGTTTCTATTCACATCTTTCTGTTGTTCCCAAAAGTTCGGGGGGATGGAGAGCAATATTGGATCTGAAATGTCTCAACCATTTCTTAGTATATCGCAAGTTTAAAATGCACCCCCTGCAATCTATCTTACTTTGCATCAGAAAAAATGACGTACTTACATCCATAGATCTGACAGAAGCATACCTACATAATGCTATTTGGCCTTCCCACTATACATTTCTGAGATTCTGTTATAATAACCACCATTTCGAATATGTGGCCCTTCCTTTCAGACTAGCTTCTGCCCCCAGGACCTTCACGAAGGTTCCCGCAGCATTAGCTGCTCATCTCCATGATATCCCCATACGACTCCAGTGTTATCTTGATGATGTCTTGATTTTGTCACCTTCCTATCATCAAGCAGTCAGAGATACTCAGAACACATTACAATCCCTACAACAACACGGGTTCTCAATAAATTGGAAAAAGAGTCATTTAACACCATCGACTCGGTTAACCCATCTGGGGGCAGTCATAGATACGGTGGAAGGCAAAGTTTACCTGTCAGCAGATAGACTAAATAGCATTCAGCAATTAGTTAAGGAGATCAGGGGTCTTAAGAGGGTGTCCCTAGCGGAACTATCAAAATTGTTAGGCAAGATGATCTCATGTATATCTATCATCCCTTGGGCCCGGCTCCACACTAGATCCCTCCAGTGGTTCCTGCTCCCGTACCAGCGGTCTGGCCAAAGCAACTCCAAATACAAGGTCAAGGTACCATCAAAGGTCCTCATACCTCTGGTGGACCAGACCAGTCATCAACAGAGGCTGCCTCTTCAAAGAGCCACACACTTACCATCAGCACCGATGCCAGCCTGTTTGGATGGGGAGCGCACGTTCAATCGCTCACAAGCCGCTGGTCCACCATAGAACAGTTGTGCAGCATAAACTGGCTGGAGCTTCGAACAGTACACCTGGCTCTCCGCAGCTTCCTTCCACAGGTACACAATTAGCATATGCTAATATTGACTGACAACGTAATAGCCAAAGCTCACATAAACAAACAGGGGCACACAGTTGAAATATCTCATGTGGGAAGCAGAGCATTTGTGTCGTTGGGCAGAGCACATTTCGGGCCTGTCGAATACACAGGCAGACTGGCTAAGCAGGGCCACGGTCGATCAATCGGAGTGGCGCCTCCATCCGACCCTGTTTCAAGAGGCGGTCAGGACATTTGGACAGCTGGTGGTGGACCTGTTCACTTCCCCCCTCAACACTCAGCTCCCAAGATTTTTTTCCAGGTACCCCTCGCAAGGAGGGGAGAACTTCAATTCACTCCGCTGTCGTTGGCCCCCGGGACTTCTGTATGCATTCTCGCCATTTCCATTGCTTCCCAAGGTCAGCCAGAAACTGCTAGATGAGAGGGCGGAGCTGCTTCTAGTAGCTCCTTACTGGCCCAGATGGCCGTGGTTTGCAGACCTCTGCAGTCTATCCATATCAACACCATGGCGAATTCCTCCAGACAGGGTCTTGCTAACCCAGGGACGCCTTCAACATCCGGACCCTCAATGGTTGCACCTGACCGTCTGGAGGTTGAGTGGAGTCATCTGAAGAGCGAAAAGTTTTCCAACAGAGTTATCACCACCATCCAAGCCGCCAGACACCCCTCAACAACTCGCATTTACAATGCCACATGGTCCAGTTTCTGCAAATGGTGTACCAAGTCTCAAATTGATCCCATCTCTCCATCTGTGGCTCAAATCCTAGAGTTCTTGCAAGAGGGGCTTGACAAGGGATTATCACCTGATACGTTGAAAAGACAGGTGGTGTCAGTTCTCATTTGTGAAGGTCTATCTCTTTCCCATCATCCACGCATACGGAGTTTCCTTCAAGGAGCCACAAATTTACGCCCTCCAGCGGTACACCGTTGTCTTTGGTACCTTAACAGGGTCTTCGTCACACTCACTAAGGGCTCTTTTGAACCCTTGAAATCGTCAAGTCTCCAATTTCTGACGTATAAAGTAGTTTTCCTTGTAGCAATCACTTCTGCTTGTCATATTTCGGAACTTGCAGCTTTGTCTATTAGACAAGATCTTTGTGTTTTCCATTCTGACCAGGTGGTCCTTTGTCCTGATCCTACGTTTATTCCCAAAATGAACTCAGTTTTTCATAGGGCACAAGAGCTGATACTTCCTAATTTTTGTCCCAGACCATCCCAAGGGTTGGAACTACAATGGCATAGGCTTGATGTGAGGCAAGCATTGTGAATATATATTAACTGCACAGCAACTTTCAGAAAAACAGAAGCCTTATTTGCATCATTTCAGCCCAACACTCAGGGATGCAGGGTCTCATCTTCTACAATAGGCCGTTGGCTACGGGCTGCGATAGCGAAAACGTATCAGACTCAATCCCTGCAGTTGCCAAGGGGCATAACAGCTCATTCAACAAGGAGCGCCACAACATCGGCAACATGGGCCACACAGGCACCAATAACTGATCTTCGTCAAGCCGCAACTTGGGCCTCTCCATCGCCATTCATTAGGCATTATAAAATAGATGTGTTTGCATCAGCTGATGCCTCCTTTGGCAGAAGAGTTCTGCAACGGGTCCACAGGAACCAGGAGGGGTTTCCAGGCCAGATGGAGTCCCTCCCATAGGACAGGCCAAGCTTTGGTATGTCCCACTACTGGATGCTCTGAACAGCTCATGGGAGAAAGGGCGTTGGTACTTACCTGACACGCCCATTCTCTTTGAGCTGTGAAGAGCATCCAGCCCCACCCTTTTTCCGTCTGGTGGGGTCCTGTTTCAGCCAACGAATTGTTAGGGCATTGAGGACGAGGGCGTTTATTTCTTTCGTCTTCGCCAAAACTGGGGAACGCTGGGGAGTCCTGTGGAGGAGGAGGAGCGTTCCACAAATTAAGCCCAGCCTACACATGCAGAGACTGAAGCACCTCCCACTACTGGATGCTCTTCACAGCTCAAAGAGAATGGCCGTGTCAGGTAAGTACTGGCTGAGACTCGTAACTGCAGTAGTTTTTTCAGTTCTCATTGGCAGGGCATCACTGTACATCATGATATCATCATAGATAAGCCTAATGGATCAAATGTAGTGATAGGACAGAATTTGCTGCTTCAATTATACTTTTTAACACATCCCTTTATGTCAAAAAACAACCCCAAACTGTAAGCGGAAAATGAATGCACCAGAAAAGAGCCTTTCTATTTGACTAATAAATAAGGTGTGCTACCTTCAGTGGGAAGCTTTCAGTAGCAGCATGCTTTATATCTGCAAAGACAACCTTGCTTCCTGAACTGGCACATTGTGATTTAAGAATTGAGTGGGCGTGCAAAGTGTATCTGCGTGCAAAGAAAGAGAATGACTGTCCCAAAGAAGAATTTTCAGAGCTTAGAGACAGAGGATCAGAATGAAATATGCAAAACACCAGATACCACAAAGAAAAATAAAGTCAGCTTGTTTTGGAAAACACTAGAGTACTGTCATCAACTAAGAACATGAGGCTGCTTCACACCATCTGCATTGTTATTGAGTTCAATATTTTCTTTCTAGAAGCACATTACCGTAGCTGGAGCCTATCAATACAAATGTAATACAACATTTTTTTATTTTCAAGTACTGTATGCTTTTCACTTTTCACTTACATGAAAGCTTACACATGCCAGAGTAACCACGCAGGCCATTCATTAAGGTTTGCCCTAAAACTGCTACCCATGAACAGTATTGCTCATCAGAAAATGATTTTAGGATACCATATTTATAATGTTAGCATCCACACATTTTGTACATTAGAAGATCTTTTATATTCAGTTTAACGTAAATGTAAAAACCAACATTTAGGGAACCGAAACAATACATTTAGAATGCAGATGGCCATCTACTCTGCCAAACCACAGTGAATCTAACCTCTGAATGCTGTGTTCGTACAACACAATTTGACTGCCTTGCATAGGGCTAATGGTATGTGGGGATGGTGCGGGGGATGTTAGGTACATCTCTGGGAGGGAATGGCAAATTTCCGTTCATGTCCCCTTGAATTTTCATAGAAATCCTTACATCCTCTCCCTGACTTGACTCCAGATAAATCTTACTTGAAGAAGTGATTGGGGTGGGATTCTACCGGTTCACACTGGTTCTATAGAACCAGTTGTTAATGTCAATGGTAGTTCTAAGAACCGGTAAAACCGACCCCTGGCTGGCTCCATCCATCTCCGCCACCCCTACAACCCAAAACACAGAGTTTTTTTCTGCGCACGCGCAACATTTTTCACGCATATGTGAAAATCCTTGCCTCATTCTCCCCTGCCTGCCCTTCCCTTCGCTGGCCCCGGCCCCCGCCCTATCTGCCACTCCTATGCTAAAAAAATGGGTTTTTTATTACGCATGTGCAACATTTTTGGTAGAGGGATCAGCAATGGTCAGGCCACAAAAAACCCACCTTGGACCATTCCTCTCCACGCATTCTGAGGGTTAAATTGGGTAGATGAAAAGCTGTTGTCGTACACGCTGCGAAAAGTGTCCAGGAAATGGGTAGGACTCCTACTGACGTCATAGAGCTGGGTCTGCCACTATAAAACCAATCAGCCTTAGCTGCTCACCATCTTTTTGACTCAGCTCTTGACTTAGAGCTTAGTTTCTGGAAGATAGTCTGAGCTTCGCACGAGTTTAAAAGAGTTTCCTTGATATTTGATAAGGGTTTCTTTACCTCGTTTCTGCTGCTCCAAGGGCTCTGGTTGAGAAAAGGCTTAAAGAGGACGGGGATCTGCTCTCTGGAAGCGTCACGGCTTCGGCGCTGCCTCGTTGGCTGGCTGCAGCTACAGGGAGTGTTCTAACAAGCCTCCCACGCAGCCTGAAGATCAGAAAGTGCTGTAGCTCTTCTCCCCGCTTCACAGCTGACTCAAATTTCACCGCTTCGCAGCTGTTCAGGCTAGCGCAAAGCAGTTCGGGTCCGGCAGGACCTATTCAGCTGGGAAAGCATTGAGGCTCTTCCTAGGCTGCCACAGATGGCGGGCAGCCATTTGAGAGAAGGTTTCGTTTTCATTTTCTCCTTGGTGAATACTGATCGGGTTTCACAGCCTTAGAGCTCATTTGGCCCTCGCTACAGGCTGCACTTAAAGTGGGGAAGCTCTCAGCACCTCCTGTGTCTGTCCTGTTGGCATAATGGAGAAGGAAGCCTCACATGCAGCCTCCATGAGGCCATAAGAACTTTGTGATCCTCCAGCCCCTGTTAAAACAAGGAAAAGACAAAGGCATTCTAGAAACAGAAGTGGCCACTAAAATCAAAGCCAAAAGACTTCCAAATCAGAGCTTAGGGCTGAGAAGAGAAGACATGCTGCTTTGGAAAAGCAGTTTGAAAAGACATTGGCGCAGATGAGAGATCAGATTCATTAGTCCTCTCAGCATGCTGCAGGTTTGCCCTGATATGTCTGCGGGGGTGGGGGAAAGTGACCTCTACCTCTGCTAGTCACCTTTTAGATTGGTCTCCTGAGAGGGTGGAGGGGGAGCATATGCCTCAAGACTTGAGTAAGAAGGGTCCGTCTTCCAGACAGGCATCCTGGGGACCAGGGCCTTCCCTTCCATTGGGTCATTGGGTACAAGCAGGTCACAGGCCTAAGCCAACAGCTAATTATACTCCTATGACTGCTGGTATGTGTCCCTCAGAACCCCCTTCAGGCCATTGCCATGATGACATCAAGGATATGGTGGCTGTCGCCATTAGACAGGGTATATCTGAGGAGTTTCAGCAACTCCTTCGCCCTCAAGGGGGTCAGTCCTTGTTTTCTTCCTTGCCCCAAGGGGTGGCTCCTTCTATCAGAGTTTTCCCTAACCATTGGCCAGCTCATTCTGATTGGGGGGAGGAGGAGGAGGAAGAAGATTATATTAACCCTTCTGATTACAGTCACTACTCTCACTCTGAGGAGGAGGAGGGTGACATTGTTGATTGCAATATGTCCGAGGAGGAAGAATTTAAAGTTGATCAGCCTTCCTTTACTGGGGTTTACAAACCTTCCCTTTTCAACCTTCCCTTTTCTCTTACACAAAGCCTTGGTTACAGCACAATTGACAGCTGAGGAAGTGGCACCAGAGCCTCAGACAGCCCCTCCAGGCCAGTGATTCTCTGTTCACAAAACCAGTGATTCACACTGAGATTCTCCCTTCTTCCACCATATTCCTGGATCTGGTTAGGGAACAGGGTATCTCCCCAGGGGCGGGACCATGGCCTTCATTGCATGATAGGCGGTTTTATAACGTGGGACTGGCCTTGGCCAATGCCCTCATTGTCCCTATGGTAGATGCCCCGGTGGTGGCCTCTTCTCATCTGGCACACCCACTGAGCCTGAGGATATGCTTAAGGCAGAGGATAGGAGGTCTGAACAAACCCTCAGATGCACCCACCAGGCTGTAGCATGGGCTATCAGGGCATCTATGGCTGCCTTGTTTTTCATGAGGTCCTCATTGTGATGGCTCCATCAGCTTCAAGAAAGACTCCCGGCCACTGATTCCAGGGCTCACCAGGATCTTAAAATAATTGCGGCTGTGGAATTTACGGCTGATGCGACCTTGGACTCAGCCAAATTCACCTCTAGGGCTATGGCTTCCTCTGTGGTGGCCAGGCGGCTCCTTTGGCTTTGGAACTGGCAGTCGGGTGCGAGGCGCAAATGGAAATTGGCATTGGTCCCTTGCTCAGGGGATAAGCTGTTTGGGGAGGCTCTGGAACCTTACTTGGTCAAAACCAAAGACAAGGGAAAAGTTCTCTCTACAGAGGGAAGAGGTCAGAATATTGTCCCAGTAGGTACTATCGACCAGCCACGTTCAGATCTGAATCCGCATTGGGATTCTCTAGATGCCAGAGACCATTCCCTCAACGCCAAGACCAACGTCCTGAGGCTTCAGGCAGGCAACAACAGGCCTCGGGTAAATGGCCCTTTTGAGAGGGAGGAGGTCGTTCATTCCGTCGCTCAAAGTAAAGAGGCGGTTGACCCCCCATTGGAGGCCGTTTGGCCTTTTTCTCCTCTCGATGGGAGGAGTCAACTTCAGATGCCTGGGTACTGGAAATAGTATGGTTTGGCCTGCGGCTTGAGTTTATATCTCCACCCCCAAGATCTTTTGTTCAGTGCCCGACATCAAGGGACAGCTTTCGATGGGACCTCATGGAGTCAGCCATTCAACAACTGGTCAAAATTAGGGCCATTGAGCCAGTTCTGATGGAACAACAAGGACTGGGTTTTTACTCTTGACTCTTTGTCATCCCGAAGGCTTTGGGGGGGGGGTGGAGGGCCATCCTTGACCTTAAATGGCTAAACAGGCTTATTCCGTACAGGTGCTTTAAAATACAAACTCTGCATTCCATTTTAGAGAGAGTACGAGAGGGCGATCTCCTTTCCTCCATTGATCTCATGGAGGCTTACTTCCATATTCCTATTTGGCCTCATCACTGCCGGTTTCTCTGTTTCTGTTACCAGAATGTCCACTTCCAGTACCGGCCCCTTCCATTTGATCTTTCATCGGCGCCCAGGGTCTTCACAAAGGTGCTGGCAGCTCTGGCAGTTTCGCTGAGGGCTATTCCAGTGAGGGTCCAGTGCTATATGGACAGTATCCTGGTTCAGTTGCAGTCTATCGGTTCAGCCCATCGAGATCTTCACATCACGGTACAGTATCTGCGAGATCATCGATACTTCCCGTTGCCAAGTTTTCCTCTCCCCAGAACATGGGGAGAGCCTCAATGCCCTTACTATCTAGATCAGAGGACAATGCACTGTTCTACTGTCTCTCTTGTCTCAGCTCCTGGGGAAGATGGTCTCCTGCATTGGCATTGTCCCGTGGGCCCGCATTCATGCACGAGTGCTTCAGTGGTTCCTGCTGCCATTCCAAAGGGCAGGCATCAGCCATTCATCAATCAGAGTGCAAGTTCCTCCTCAGGCTCTTCGTTCCTTCAGGTGATGGCAGTCCCAGGCAGTAGGGTGGGGCCTTCCCTTCAGGGAACCAAACAGGGTCCTGCTCACCACGGATGCCAGCCTCCAGGGCTGGGGAGCCCCTATAGAGGGTGAAATAGCTCAAGGCAGCTGGTCCCAGGGAGACAGGACTTGCCCCATCAATTTGGCTCGAACTCAGAAATGCTCCCTGAAGCATTTCTGACACAGAGTGATGGGTTGCCACTTCTAGTCATGACAGACAATGTGGCCATAAAGGCTCGTGTCAACAGACGGCACCAGGCCCAGGGCTCTCATGAGGGAGGTGGAACGCTTGGGGAGATGGGCAGAGAAGCATCTGCTTTCCCTAAAGGCAGATCACATATCGGGGGTCGACAATGTCCAGGCCGACTGGCTGAGTCGGTTCCGGGTTGACCATTCGGAATGGAGCTTCCACCCTTCACTGTTTCTGACATTGTCCCACAGGTTCGGCTCCCCGGCAGTGGACCTATTCGCTACTCCCCTCAACGCTCAGGTATGCAGATTCTTCACCAGGTTTCCAACCCAGGGAGCGGAGGGGACCAACGCGCTTCGGAGTCATTGGCCTCCAGGTCTCCTTTACACCTTTCCCCCTCTTCTGGTCTGTAATCCGGAAGTTGTTGGAGGAACAGGCGGAACTGATTCTCCTGGTCCCCCATTTGCCCAGGAGACCCTGGTTTGTGGATCTGGTGAATCTGTCTGTGGCCCAGCCATGGAGGATCCTGGATGACAGGATCTCCCTTCATCAGGGGGCCTTGATCCACTTGGAACCTCAGTAGTTCCGGCTAACCTCTTGGCGCTTGAGTGGCAGACCTTGAAGGTGGCCAAATTTTCTGATTGGGTAATTGACACCATTCAGGCCTCCCAGAAGCCTTCCATCTCACGCGTCTACGATGCTACCTGGAAGGTCTTCTGCTCATGGGCGGTCAAGTCTGCTGTTGTGCCTTCCTTGGCGTCTGTTGCATAGGTGTTATGTTTCCTCCAGGATGACCTTGATAAGGGTCTCACCCCCAATACTCTTCGCCACCAAGTGGCGGCTCTGTCCTCTGTTTTGGCCTGGGAGGGTTTTGATTCCTTATCTCATCATCCCTCCGTATGCAGGTTTCTAAGGGGGGTGACTAACCTTCGTCCTCCTGCGGTTCACAGATTTCCCATGTGGGATCTCCCTTCAGTTCTACAGGCCCTTACAGGGCCTCCCTTTGAACCCCTTAAGTCAGTTTGTCTTCAAATGATGACTTTTAATGTGGCATTTTTGGTGGCCATCACTTCGGCCAGGAGGGTGTCGGAGTTGGCGGCTTTGTCCATTAGGCAAGATCTTTGTGTGTTCCACGAGAACAAGGTGGTATTGAGATTAGATCCCACGTTTGTTCCTAAGGTGAATTCCTGGTTTCACCGGGCACAGGAGGTGGTGTTGCCTAATTTTTGCCCCAACTCACAACATGAGTTGGAGTGTAGGTGGCACAGGCTGGGTGTAAGGCGGGCCCTCAAGATTTATATCAAGAGGACAGCAGAATTCTGATGATCGGAGGCCATGTTTGTGTCCTTTCATCCCACCTCCTCGGGTACCAAGGTGGCTCCCTCAACGATTGGGAGGTAGATTCAATCTTGCATCACCAAGGCCTATCAAGCTTTGTCCCTGCCAGTGTCTACAAACATCACGGCCCACTCCACTAGAAGTGCGTCTACTTTGGCTGCCTGATCTACGTAGGCTTTGCTGGAGGAGATTTGCAGGGCAGCTACCTGGGCGTTGCCGTTGCCATTCATACGTCATTACAGGTTGGATTCCTTTGCTTCAGCAGACGCCTCCTTTGGACGGAGGGTGCTTCAGCAGGTGGTTCCACAGTTGGAGTGACCTGCCCAGACATTGACCCTCCAATGCACATGCAAGCTTTGATATGTCCCATTTCCTGGACACTCTTAGCAACGTATATGAGAATGGGCATTGGTAGAATTACCTGAGAACGTCCTTTCTATATATGCTGCAAGAGTGTCCAGTCCCGCCCTAGTTCGTCAGGGGTGGTGGTGGTGGTTCTAATTTGTTTATCTTCCAGAGACACATGTCTGTCAAGAATCTTCACCTAAAAGATGGCGAGCAGCTAAGGCTTGATTGGTTTTATAGTGGCAGACTCAGCTCTATGACATCAGTAGGAGGAGTCATACCTATTTCCTGGACACTTTTGCAGCGTATATAGAAAGGGCGTTCTCAGGTAATTCTACCATCACCCATTTTCCATGCCGGTCCATGGGATTTCAATCTTGTAATGGACTATGCATTGACCTGGTGAACAGGGCAGGCCTTATTCAGCATCCTTGACCGTAGCTTAATGAAAGTTTGTTAACTTCTAATATGGGGCAGTATGATATTGCTAATTACTGGTAACCAGTGCACCTGAGTGCCAGAGATAACAGGTATTATTTGGCAGAGTTGGACATCAACTATTTGAGTGTGGGTGCTGTTAACCCATGCACTGGCACAATATTCAGCTGGGGAATAAACCAAAACCAAGGCTGTTGCTCTTAAGAGAGTTGGCATCAATACTCCAGGATGTTACCAGCCAGTCTGTTCAGTAATTCAATAAATACACTCATATCTGTAGCATTTCTTAAGCTACACGTGCTCCCTGGACAATACTAAATGAGTGTCCGTGACCAGATGCAGCTGTACTGCCCCTTTGGGTCTCACGACCGTGACAAACAAAAGTGCGTAAAATCAAATTTTCTACTGGAAGTCCAAGACATCCAGATATTGTCCACAAATCATAGCAACAGGCTGGCCTGGAGGCTTCCTGGAAGCCTCTGGGTTTGTACATCCTTGTCTGGCCTTACTGCCCTGATATAGCTCCTGGTTAGTTACTATGGCTACCACCTCTCTTTACAGGGGATGCACCTTTCCTAGTATTCTCCACAATCAGTGTTAGGCCTCCATAGCCTACCTGCCTTATGAGCAAATAGAGAGAGCCAATATGTCAATAGAAAAACTTAAATCTGAAGGAATGGTAATATACATTCCAATAATGTAGGGATATTTATAAAAGAGGCTTTTTGAAAAGCAGCAGGTGCACTTGCCAGCATTCATTTATTACACAAAATTTGAATATCTCTAGACATTGTTGATCAATAATTTCAGAGTATATGGGAAACTCTCGATTCCATTGCAAGCACATTTCATTTTATTGGGTTTTTTTTAAAGAATTGTTTCTTGCTTATTTATCAGGAAAATATTTGTTGTAATTCATATTCAAAATGCTGGCCAAAATATATGCAAAGTAAATAATTTTCATCCGTATGGATTTGAATGGGAATCTGACACAATTTAAATCACTCCCATTGCACTCTATTTAAAAGCCAATACAGTTTGCCTGGATTCTTTATTGTATTGCATATTAAGCTTTTAGAATGACTTAGTTATTAAGTATTGTAATGTAATATTCATGACTTTTAAATATCTACCATATTATAATTTTGTTGTGCCTTTATTTTTCATTTTATTTCAAAAGGTGCTTTGAGCATTGGTTCATTAAACCTGATCATCTCTTGATCTTTTATTTGTGTCATGATCTTTTATTTTATTTGTATCTTGATCTTTTATTTGTGTCATAACTGAATCCTGCCAATGTCTAGTTGTAGTCCAGAAGAGGATGTATTGATTCAATTTTAATTGCTCCCATCCTTCAGTTTCGTTTCCCTCCAATGGTACCTGTCTGAACATTTGGCGTTCCTTCTCAGTGTGCCTCAAATACAGTACACAGTATGTCACAAAATAGAAGGGCATTTTTTTGGGGGGGAGGGGAAGTGTTAAAGCGCAGTTTCACAATGGCTCAGATACAAAAATAAAGAAACAGTTGCTAGAATATTTCAAGCTGCTGCATAAGACTTGTAAAAACATACATTTAAAAAAAAATCATTAAGCAATTTTTTAATATACAACATCATTTCCATTCGTTACAATGCTTCTGTGACAGCATACATACTTTTACATACATCTTAACTATCTATACGTTTCTCTATATTCCTTAATCTATCTTTGTCCACTATAACTTTTACCTTATTATCCTATTGTTGTCTAATCTATTCATCTCTATATCGATTATTTAGCCAATCATACAGTACATTCCACGTCAAATAATAATCCATTTCTTTTCTTTATCTCCCTGGTCAACTTACCCATCTTGGCAAACTCTAGCATCTGTTTTATCACATTTTCCTCTGGTGGCATACTACCATTTCTCCAATTCTGTGCGTAAGTTATTCTTGCCGCTGTTAATAGATTTAGCATTAGATACGCTGTTTTCTTATCATATTTTCCCATTATTATACCTAATAGAAAAGTTTGTGGTCTTAATTCAATTAGCTGTTTAATTATTTCTTCTATCCATTTTTTTGTCCTTATCCAATATTTTCTTGCTACAGGGCATGTCCACTACACATGCTAATATGTTTCCTGCTTTTGTTTGCATTTCCAACAATCAGATGATCTGTTTGGGAACATTTTTGCTAATCTAGCAGGTAGGTGCCATCTGTAAAACATTTTGTACAAATTTTCTCTATATGATGCCGACACCGTCAATTTATAATTCTTCAAGCGCAGTTTCGCAATGGCTCAGCTACAAAAATAAAGAATAAACAAGTTGCTAGAATGTTGCAAGATGCTACATAAGATTTGTGAAAACACACATTTAAATATTCGTGCATTTGACTCAAAATTTCACAGGATTTTTCATTTTTCTTCATTTTATTTATTTCTTAGAAATTAATGAATGTAGGATATTATCTTCATTTTTTGTTATAAGCAACTAAAAACTATATCACAATACCATTTTGATTTGAATAAAAATAATAAAATCTTATACAGTATATAACTTATGACCACAGTGGAGCCCAAAATTTCTGTTGCTAAGTATGTAGAAATGTGTATTAAAAAATAATTTGTGTTCCTGTGATGACTTTTGAAATAAAATACTTTTTAAAAAAATCTCATCATGGATTAATGTATATATTGGTTAACATGTGCCCATATAGTGACTTGGCATCAGAGTAGTCCTGACATATTTCTGAAAGTGAGGAAAAATATGTTCAGATGTCAAATGTTGGTGTTCTTTGTTTCCCACAGATAGGCCCAAATACAGTGTTGGAACCTCTAAAGGAAATGGAGGGTCAGAGAGTTCCTTGTCCACCTGCTTCCTTAGAAGATCCACCAGTTCAGCTCTCTTGCCTTCAGGCCATTCCAACAGCATCAGATCTCTTGCTGAGTCCCATGATTCTCCAGCCAGAACAAGCACTTGCTCAAACTGTATATTTAAAAGCGCTAACTATTCCTTTTTACCAGCCTGTTCAATCAAACCATAAACTTTCCAGAGTCCAGACAAATATCAACATAGACAATAGTAATTTACCTTTGATCCTCAATCCACTTTTACATTCGAAAGGGACAGATCAACTTCATGCAATCATTCAGAAGCAACCCAGTTCAATAAACATAGTTAGTCATTTTTCACTTTTGCCACAAAGTTCTTCTACAAGTGCACCAGCTGGAAGCCCGGGGAAAGCCAAAAGTTCTGGGAAGTACCTCTGTAAACATTGTGGGCGTGACTGTCTGAAGCCAAGTGTCCTTGAGAAACATATGCGATCACATACAGGTGAGAGGCCCTTTCCATGTACCACATGTGGCATTGCGTTTAAAACTCAGAGCAATCTGTATAAACACAGGAGAACTCAGACTCATGTCAATAATGCCAGGGTGCCTTCAGAATCTGATAGCAGCAGTCTATTAGAAGAAAATGAGAAGCTGACTGAGGTAGTTGCATCCCCCCAGACCATAGAATCTTATAATAAAAATGATGTCCAGCCAAGTGTAGGGATAAGATCTGCTGCTTCAGAGCCCAGTGACAAACATGTTCTTGCTACTTCATTATCGGAAACGCTCCTAGTTTCGGAAAGTCAGAGGATAAAAACAAGTAACTTCTGTCAGGGAGAAATAAATCAGAATGCTTTTGAAAAAGAGACCGCCAGAGATGCCACAGATCTACCTCAGAGAAAGAAAATCCAGGATCAAAGGTCTCCAGCAGGAAGCAAACATAGTCAGCTACAGAGACAACAAGCTTTGTATTCAGAGAAGCTGTGGAACAGCAGATCTAAGGACACCAAGCTAAAAAAGTGTGAGAGCACCGACTCGGGTTATCTGTCACGCTCCGATAGTGTGGAACATCAGACACCCTCACCTGGCTTCCTGCACAGTCTTTTTGAACACAGCACAGAGTCAGAAGATGATGCAGCTGTCACCAATAAATGCATGACTTACAGTTTCTCAAAAGTAGATTCAACTGAGAAAGCAACAGGAACCTTAACCCTGGAGAAAAAAAAGTTGGAAGAGCATATCTCAAGACTAATATCTCACAATAAAGCAGTTGTGGATGACACCCAGTTGGACAGTGTCAGGCCGAGGAAAACGGTTCTATCCAAACAAGGAAGCATTGACTTGCCAATGCCTTACATGTACAAAGACTCATTCCATTTTGATATACGGCCTCTGGACATCAGCAAGAAAAAGAATATTTCTCTGCGCTCAGCCAAGTCTATCTTCAGTCCTGCGGAAAAAACTAAGCCACTGTTTTTTCACTCCGTTCCCACTCAGTTCTCAACAACAATTGACTGTGTGCCTGTTACAAGAAGTAACTCTCTGCCTTTTATTGAGAGTACAAGGAAGACGCAGGATCAGGCAGATAGTTCAAAATTGCCTTCATTCACTAGAGTGTCCCCAGATGTGGATTTTTCTGGCTTGTTGCATAGCAGCAATTTAGACCCAAATATGACAAATGTTCTTAACAGCCACCCCCGGGCACTTGTTAGACAGGTGGCAGTAGATGATGTGCCATTAAATTATATGACTGAATCTTCGTCCTCTTTAGAGGAGAAAAAGGGTAAACAGAAATCTGAAGCTGGGGTGGAAGGAGTGAACAGCAAGAATAAGAAATCCTGTCAGAGAAAATTAAAAATGTTTTCTCAGGAAAAATGGCAGGTTTATGGGGATGAGACATTTAAGAAAATTTATCAGAAAGTAAAAAGCAGCCAACCAACCAAAAAACAAAAAAGTAATTTAACAAATGTTTCAAACTTTTATTCAGATGCCAAGGAAACTGCCTGTGGGGAGGAAATTACATTGTCGAGGGAAGGCAGAAGCTCTATAACTGAAAACGTAATTTCATCACTGGTAGATGTTAGTGCAAAAGCAAATCCTGACACATTGGAAAGCCCCTCCAAAGCTAGCCCTGTTGGCTACCCTACTTTTTCTCAGGAGAATTCAGGACGATTGGCAGAATCAAGAGAAACACTGTGTTCAGTTGGTGATTGTGAACAATGCAGCATGGCAAGTGAAAGATCATCTGTTGAACATCGATGCAGAGACTTGCATGTTTCAAAACACAACCAGAGTGGCAATAAAGCTTTGCCTTCAAATAAAGGATGTGAATTAAAAGTCCAACTTAAGCAAACACTGCTGAACCTTGCTACTCGTCCTGATCATGACTTAGAAGATTCAGATGGACACATTACTGAATGTGTACAAACATATGAGGATACTGCGGTTAATAGAAGAGGATGCAGGGGGAAAGAAACTGCCCACCTTGGACACACAGCTTTATCAGCACCACAGTGCAACACCAGGGAGCTGGCATATGAATCTCAGAATTTACCCTCAGAAAGAAAAAAGCCTAAGGTGGATAAACTGAAAAACATGGAAAATATAACATTTAAAAATAATAGTTCAACCGAGTTGGTTGTGAAACTGATAGACTGTTATAATCTTAACATAGTTACTGCGGAATCAGCAAAGTACTCAGGTAAGGGGGAAAAATGGACAGTAATGGTAGGAACAGGTAGCAGTATGGAATGTGAGGAAGGAATCCAACATTCTGTAACAGTATCTAATGATAGGGATTGTATTGCAAATCTAACAGATGCAACAAGTATATCTACGACATCATTTCCTGAACAATTCAAGACCGATGTAACAGAGGAACACACCAGTAATTTGTTTGCAATTAAAAAACTCGCATCACCCATAACAACAGCAACAGAAGAATTATCAAACTGTAAAGACTCAGCACCAACCCACACTCAGCATGTGGTACGAAATCAAGTGATTTCTCATCTAAAGAAAAACAAGTTTCTTCCAAAGTACATTTTAAAATATTCACAAGACAGAAACAATATCAGTGTGCCATTGTTTCTTACAAGAGAGCCAGAAAATATACCATACGTTTCATTGCCAAGCAGCTCAACCATTTCCGCCTATCCTGCCTGTAACAATAAACTACTTGATACTAATTCCATTGATGTATCTTTGTGCCCTTTGCAATTGGACCTGAGTCATCCAGCCAGAAGAAAAGAGCTAAAATGGGACATGCACACAACATGGACACCTTTGGTAGCTCCTGCACCAACTCTTCTTGAAGCAACAACAATTACAACCATGGTAGATCAAAAATGTCATCTTCAAAGTGCAAGTAGGAAAGTTAAAGATACATGTAAAGGAGACAATAAAGACAATTTAGATGATCAAAGTTTGATAACAAAAGAGGATGAATGTATAGTTGCTTGCACATCACAAATTCCTGGGAGGAAAGTATGCTTCACCACAATTTATACGGGAGGGCTTTTCTTATCATCAGACATGACTGGGCAAAATTCAGCCTTAAAGTTAATACAATCAGCGAAGGGTTCAGTAATTTCACTCTCTTCATTGGTGGAAAGGGCAGTTTTGTGTGAAAGTAGTGAGAAGGACGTCAAGGAATGGCAATTGGAGACTAACCCTTTGCCAGGATTTGAAGATTTGCCCACCTATTCAGGTAGCAGTCCGAAATGTCTATGCCATTCTTCCAGTATGCTTTATTGCCATTTGCTGTGTACTCAACCAAAGGAGATTTGCTCTCAGCCCCGATTAAGCATAGAATCTCATGCAGCAAATGTACAAATCCCAAGTCTGAATCTATCCTTCCCAACTCTAAATGCGGAGCCTCAGCTGACTTGGTGTTGCTTGTCAAGAAGCCTCCCTCTTCCTATTGAACAAAAGGAAATGAAAGATTCTGTATATTCTTCTTTGTATATGAATGAAAACTTCATTTCAAAATGTGGACAGTCCCTCTGCAAAATGAAAAGCTATGGAAAGGCTGCTAGGGAAAGCTGGAAAATTGAAAAACCCCAAACACTGATCTCTTCACCACAAAGACAGGAAACAGAGAAGGTAATGGCTTTATGCTTTTCCTATTCTTAGATAGAGGAATGCTGTTGATTTAGCTTTAGAATAAAATGGGAATGGTGGTTAAGAGGAAGCTGGTATACCACCTTATTAGACTGAAAGATTGTGGATTCAGTGTGATGATTATGGGTTGCATCATTAGGTTAGAAAAATGTAGGTAATCTTTCTTGGAATTTTGAGAATATGTTGCCACAAAGGTTACATATTTATCATCAGGATCCTGATCATCTTAAATTAATTAGCCACCCAAGTCCAATTTTCCAGAAGGAAGATTAGTGAGGCTGTCTCTGAATTTATCTAACTCAGAAATACTCTGTGAACTTGTCTATGGTTAGAGAAATTAGTTTCCTGCCACATTGGAAACGCCCTTGAATACCCCATTTCTTCCATAATCAGTTTGCAGCCACCTCAGAAGAAGTTGTGTAGCACCAGGAAGACAGATTCCCATTGTTTTGATCCTCTGGGTGCTTTTCTGGAAAGAAGAGAACCATTCTCATTCCTTTTCAAAAATGAGATATTTATAAATAATATGTGCTGTAATTAAAATAACAGAAAACACATTTAAAAATTGGAAGAATAAATGTGTCTTTTCTGGCATTATAGGAACAGCATTGTAATACCACGGTGGCGCTCATAAGATGGAGATATTTTCTTTTATAAGATTTATAAGGCTGCCCAAGTCAACCACTGTGACCATGGGTGGTATACAGCATAAGAACAAAGCAGAAATCAAAGAAGGGGAAAAAAGTTTTTGCAATAAGCAATACAATATATAAATACCAAATGCAAAATGGAACCAAGCTCATAACAAAACAATCACAACTATATTCAACGTTCTTTTGAGAGGAGACAAATTGTTCCACTTTTTGTATGTTGTGTGCTGTTATTTACATTTTGATTTTTGTCATGCAATTTTACTCATTTTTTGCATTCACAGAAGTACTTTTTAAACACTGGTACTCGGGCGGTCTCCAAAAGCATCTCAGAACTAGAAAAGAGAAAAGAAAAACTTTACAAAAGGAGAGAAAAGAGAAACTTAAAAAGGATAAAAGTGAAGATCAACCCCAAGCGGTAAGAAATGGGGTTTAGCCTTAGCCTTAGAAAGACAATTTTTATTTGACTATGAATAACATTCATAACTGAATGATGTGGTGGAAAGACTTTGTGAGGATAATTTCTCAAAATTTTATTTTAGAAAGAAGTAGGACACTTAAATGGATCGCACTACAGTAGTACTAACACTAACAAAAGTAAATCTACTAATGTTTAAAATATTTAAATTAAGTTCCTGGATTAACTATTATGTTTTGACTTCAGATGTCATGTATCTCAGTCTTCATAACCTATTGATGTCAAGGGGCAATGGGACAGACATCTTCAATACAATAACCTGCACACAGTAATATCAAGACAGAAATCCTTATCCTACCTATGCTATAAGTAATTAAGTTTTAGCTTTTGCATCATGGCATACATTTTATCACGTGCAACCCATGATGGAAGAATTAGGAAATTCCTCTGACTTCACTTTTGTTGCTTGGTCTCCTCTTTGTTTATAAAGTCCCTAATGTCAAGAGTTTTTGTTCTCTAAACATACTTTTCTTGAACCATTCTTGGTAGAATATAGCCAGCTAGTTATATATTGCATTTTCTGTAATTAAGCTTTCTTTCTGTTAAAAATTACAAAAAGTGTTCAGTATTTTTTACAGATTGGACCTCACTCTCCAGGAAAATAAAATGCTCCCTCCAACGTATTATAGGTAGTCCTCGACTTACAAACACAATTGAGCTCAAAATTTCTGTTGTTAAGTGAGATTAAAGTGAGTTTTGGTCCATTCTATTATCATTGTTGCCACAGTTGTTAAGTGGTTAAGTGAATCTGGCTTCTCCATTGATTTTGCTCATCAGAAGGTCACAAAAAGTGATCACATGACCTTGGGAAACAGCAACAGTCATAAGTATGAACCAGTTGCCAAGCATCTGAATTTTGATCACATGATCATGGGGATTCTACAAAGGTTTTAAGTATGAAAAATGATCATAAGTCACTTTTTTCAATGCCGTTGTAACTTTGAATGGTCACTAAATGAACTGTTGTAAGTTGAGGACTACCCGTATTCTTATTTGATCTCTCTACATCTTTTTCTTTCTTTGATTGCAAAAAATCAAAATGGACACATTAGTAAGAAATGGTAATGCAGACAGGGTAGGAAGAGCCAATATTTAATACTGAAAGCATCAAATAGGACATCTTTTGTTTTTACATTTGATCAATGTGGCATTGAAATGCTGAAGAAAATGATTTTATTCATCCCAAAGTTTAAAGTTGATACAAAAACCATTACAAAAAAGCTTTGCTTAGGTTAGATAAAATCATGAGGCTTCTGTACAGGTAGCTGAAAATTTGTCTGTAACAGGAAAAAAAAGTCATATTAGACACGGTTAAAATTATATAGAAATCTCCAAAGACGGAACAGCTATTTGGTTTTGGATGAGAACTTGCTTTTCAGCACAACCAATTTTTATATCATCAAGGAGATTTGAAAGTAGGTATAAAAATGGAACATTTTAATGAGATATAATTTCATTTGTTTCAAGTAGGATATTTTCTGGCATTTCAAAAATTCAGAACAGTTAAATTTAATAAGCTGATTGTTGAACATTACGGTTGGTTACATTGAACATAATTTTTTTCCCCTTGAGGTAAAATGTTCAGGAAGGAACATTCTTCATTTTTTCTGGATTACTGAAGTTTGGCAATTGAAACAGTCCTAAATATTTGTAATGAAATAGGAGCTTGAAGGATGTTCTAAAGACATATTAATTTCTAGATTTTTTTATATAGACATGAAGATCATCATGCACAAAGACATCGTCTTCTCAGACGCCACCAGTCAAGCAAGCAATGCTGGGCTTTGAGGACTTCCAGGAGGCATTCACGCATCAACGCTTCTGGCATTTGGGAGCATTGTGGAAAATGCCATTGTTTTCCAATGACTTCACTAGGTAAGCCAGATAGGAGGGGAAATGAAAAAATTCTGAAGTCAAGGGCAGCTGCCCCTTAACATTTGTGGGGTCTTTGTGGGGTAACAGAAAATAGAAACTATATTTATGTTGGTCATCTTCACATTTTTTCATCAATCTAATAATCTTTTTTGATGGACTTTTAACCTGGGAACAAAGCTTATCAATATTCCTGAAAAAAAAAAAGAATTGCAGGCATAGAAGACTCAATGGTGGCACTTCCGGTTGTAAGGCTTCGGCGGCAGCAGGAATCCGCTTCTCTGCGTGTCCCTGCTGCGCTCGCCATCAAGGTACCCCCGATCCAACTGGATTTAGGGGTTGTCACTGCCCTGAAGGGGCAGCGGAAGACAGAGGAGATCCGGGCAGGGGTCTGGGAACATCGCACCCCCCTTCCCCAGCTGGCTAGACTCCTTTTTCCTGAGACGGTGGAGCGGCTGTCTCCATGGCAGCCACAAAGGAATCTTCAACTGGATAAGTTTGTGCAGGAGGAAGTCTTAGAAGGAGAAGTTTTCTTGGCTAAACCACGACATTATGTTACTTTTAAAACACCCTGGAAACCTGACTTTGGATTGATACATTTGTTTCCAAAAGAATTTGTTACATCGGCGAAAGTGCTGAAGGAAAGCTCACTCCCCCTCCTTACGGAGAAAGCAAAGGAGCACAGAAAAACTTGCTCTTTAAAGGTAAAAATAAGCTCTTTGTTATAAGTGGGAAGGGGAGGACTAAAAAAAAATGTTTTTAAACTTTGCTGGAGGAGACGCCTTGAAGATTACAAGACCATTAATTAATGGTAATACGGCTTTTAAAATACATCTGGGATTTTGCCTCTGGAGAAAAAACTGTAAAGAGAAGAAGAGGAAAAAAGTTTTGTTTGTTTGGATTGTTTGATAACTCTGACATTTGGAAACTACTTCAAGATTGAAAGCATCTGGGTTGTTTAAAAAAAAACAACCTATAATGGTACCATCGGTTGATGAACTGAAAATGGAATATGAAAAATTAAAAGAAAGACAACAAAGTGGCAAGGATTCTTTGGGAGCTGCCTTCCATTTTTTAGAAATGGCGGTTTCTACGTACCAGCAAACACTGGAGGAAGGAGGAGGAGAAGAAGAAAAGGAAGAAGCCATTTTTAATGGACTAAAAAGTTTGACTAAGAAAGAAAATGGGAAGGGAGGAAGGGAAAAGGAGAATTTAAGATTTAATAAAACAACCAAGAAAAAGAAAAATAGGGTGAAAAGAAGGTACAATGTTAGAAAGCAATTGAAAAGAGAATTACAACAGAGAGGGAAATTTAAAAAGGGGGAGAGGAGGGGGGGGGGGCAAAAAGACCAGATTGGAGAAGAAAGGGAGGGAAAAAGAAAAAAAAAGCCACGGGTTAGGACAAGATTTTTTTAAAAAAGTTTTTTTTTTAGAGATGAAGGATGATAGATAGTTTATAATTAAAGAAGATTCTGCAAGAGTGCATAAGATAGTATTGTAGTATTTGCATTTGAAACAGTTTATTGGAATATTTAATGAAATATTAATGTTTAATAATGATGGATGTTGATATTTGATTAAATATTAGGAGACTGTGTTAAATGATTAATGCTTAGCTAAAGTTTAATTTGTTAGTGTTTTAATGTTATTATAACTTTAGTATTTTATTTTTTCTATCCTAAAACAATGTACTTATCAGAATTAGAATTAGAATAGAAATTATATATTTAATTATACTATAAGTTTACTATTCTTTTATTTTAAGATTTAATATGTAGAATGTACTAAGCAGAATCAGGATGGAAATTATGTATTATTTTAAGCTTTATTTTAGGAGAAGGTGTCATACTTCAAAAGCGATTACAGGGGAAATTTTTTGTTAAAGGGAAGAGATACATAGATGTTTGGTAAAGAACGGACAAAAGATATAAGTATAATGACTTTGAAATAAGATGAAATAAATAAAATATAATTAAGAGAGTGAAAAGATGGGAGAAGTTATATAGAAAATACAAAATGGTTAATAAGATATGAAGGGTATATAAGGTGGGCATGAATTTGATTTAGGTCTGTCAAAAAAGATGTAACCTGGGGCCAAGTCACTTTTCAAAAGAAGTTTTATGTTTTATGTTTAGTGTGTGGATTATTTACGTTTGATTCTAAACTAATAAAATCTTGGAGAAATGAAATTAAAGGGAGAGAAACTGGGAAAAGATATGTATAAATGATAACTAAGGAGGTTTTTTTTTTTCTCCAATGTTTTGCTTTAGGTTATGTATTTTGTGTGCTTATGACTGATTGAGAATTACTGAAACTTTGATAGAAGGAAATATGATTGAATTAAAGTGAAGGGAGAAATAATGAGAAATTTGGAAAAGATATATATGTGTAAATGAAAGTGTGATAATGTGGAACTATGTTTTAAAAAATAATGCTTTATTTGCCTTGTTGAAATTTATAAGTAATTCTTAGAAAGGAGGTTTTATACTTCTATGTGTTATGTTTTGTTTGTCTTCAAAAATCAATAAAACTTGTTCTTAAAAAAAAAAGACTCAATGGTTTCATTTCAGTAGTCATACTCCATTGATCCAGCATACCACACAGGCAGAATTGTATGGTTGAAAGTGTCAAGTTGATTGGCATAATGGTCAAGTTGATTGGCATAATGGTCAAAGTTGTCTGTTTTTAATGCGGCACAGATAAAAAAAAATGGGCGGCTTCAGTAGTATCCTTGTGGCCTCTTGACTTTTTTGAGCGTATCTTGCGGACATCTTTGCTCACAAGGTTACTGTTGATGGGAAAAATATGGGAGAGAATCTTATGTTGCCATAATCTATTAAATGAAAGGCAGGATTATAAGTAAAAGAAAATGAAGTATAAGGGAAGCTATTAGGAGTTTAAGGATTTCCTCCAACATCTGTCCTGAAAAATCTTCATTCGAAGATCCCAACAGATTGTAGGACAGGGGTCTCAAACTCGCGGCCTGCGGGCCAATTGCGGCCCGCAGGACGATATCCTGTGGCCCCACCGTGATATGAAAGTATAATATTAGTGCGGCCCTCAGGGGGAATGGACCTCTGAAGGAAGTCCCGGCCGCCGTTCCTCGTCGTGGCTGACATTCGGGCCTGGCAAGTCCGAGCAGCCAGCACATAGAACAGGCGGCGCTGGATGTTGGAGAAGCAGAGCGGAGCCGGAGATCATTAGCCGCCTCTTTTGCAGCACAAGAAGCCTCCCCCAACTGGCCAGCTGCTCTCCTCCTTCTCTGCCTGTTTGCTCTGTATGGCCGAGGAGGAGAAGACCAGCCGGCTAGTTGGGGGAAGCTTTCTGCGCCGAAAGAGGCAGCTACTAATCTCAGGCTTTGCTCCGCTTCTCCAATGGTCCTGCTTCCCCTCTTGCTCCTCACAGTTGCCCTGAGCTGGTGCGGTTCTTTACTTGGGCAGCCAGACGCCCGCAGCAGTGCCCGCAGCAGCAACAGGCAGTTCCGCCCGGGCTCCGCTCAGGTGTCCGGCTGGGGCTGTCAGGAGTTGCCACCACCGGCGCAGCTCCGCGCGGCTCCAGTCCTGTGTTGTCATGGGAAGGGAAAGGCAAAACCAGGAGCCGCTGACAAGTAGAAGCCGAGTGGAAATGACATCTGCAGTGCCACTGTGGAATCCCTTATGCGGCCCAGCCTCACCCAGACTCTGCCTCCAGCGGCCCCCAGGTAAATTGAGTTTGAGACCCCTGTTGTAGGATACCCTTAGGCCATTGCCCAGACTTCTCGGACTTAACAGTCATCCTGCAAAACCTGATAGTTCATCCTAAAAATATACTACATTCTTTATTGTTAAGATATTTGTACCTACAGAATTTGGTATAGTAATGAAAACCAACAAACTAGAAACCAGGAGACCCCGAATTCTAATTTTACTTTAATTATAAAACCAGAAGACTGATTTTGGGCCAGTCATTCTCTCTCAACTCTTAAGGAGAAGATAATGGCAAACCAATTCTAAAACCTTGGCAAGAAAACTTCAGGAAATTAACCCAGGCAGTTGCCAGGAGTAAAAACTGACTTGAAGGCAGGTTAAAGCAAACTGAAATGTTGAAGTGTTATATTGACTGGTAGTAGATAGTCAATATAATGATATGACTGCTATTATAAGAAGATATTAATTTTGAAATTTCAATTTCTATGTTGTTTACATGTGCTCCAGGATTCCTTTGTAGCTTTTCGTTGAATTATACTTGGAGCTTGGTTTTAGGTTTTGGTTAGTTTCTTGCTTGGCACACTTTTTTCCAGCTTCAAATTCTTTTTAGTCATCCTGGATTAGCTCCTTAATGTCGGTTTCCTTGGAGACTTTGAACTTAAAATAGGCTATGGTAAAGAATGTAACTTGAATTTGTAAGCATACAATTTTACCAGACTCAGCTTTTCTACTGCAGTAAGATAAAAACAAACAAACCATAGCTTGTGTGCTGGGTTTCTGAATTCTATCCTGTGTTCTTCAGATCTTAGAATTCAAATAGTATGACAAATTATGAACATGAATTAATCTATTTTTATCTTCCGTAGTTATAAAAATAATTATAATTCTGAGAGATATGTAAGAATTGGACTTGTTGCCACCTTATTGCCAAATTTAATAAGCTTTATTAATTTGTTGCCGTACACATTTTCCATAAGATATATAGGTACCCATTGCATTATTTTCTTTTGGTTAAAAACAGTGTTGTAGAAAAACAGAAAAAAAGTAAGGAATAATAGCAAAAGATATGATAGGCATGAGATAGAAAATGGTTACATCATTTACCATTTCTCAGTTATGTGGCATCAAGTTGTCAATTTTAGTAACCACATGGATAATCTATCCACCTTGCTCCTGGTTGTCCTTTTTTCGCTTTCCTTCCACCTTTCCCAGCATTAGAGGCAATGTGGAATAATTTCAGCACCTCCGTTCACTGTGCCGTTCCATAAACCATCCATCACATCCTCTGGACAACTTCACACTCTGCTTTTTATTCTTCATAACTTTTTATCTGTCTCTTCTTGATTCCGTCAACTCCCCCCATTTCTTTTACCCTCTTTTTCTTAATTCATTTTTTCCTTGTATATTCATTGTACAATTTGATTCTCATTCATTCTCTAGGACCAAACCTCTTTAATATACTTATATTTTAAAAATATAATTTTAATGAAGAAAATTTTAACAAAGCAATATTAGAAAAGAAACAAAATAAAGGAGAATAGTGAATAAGATAAAATAAGAAAAAAAGTAGAAATAAATAAAAAGATTATAAAGAAGCAACTTCAGATCTTTTTAACAATGGTTATAAATGCATTTATATTTTACATTCTGAAGGTTACCTCATAATTGTCTTCTTTCAATAAGCTGTTTATAATCTTCAACCTATAAATCACACTTTTTTCTGACAAAAAGTCCATAAGCAGTTTCTAGTCACTGATATATTGATTTTTCTCTAATCAAACAAGTTAGTTTTGCCATCTCTGCTAGTTCGGTCATCTTCACCAACCATTCCTCTATTGTAGTTTGTTTGTTAGTTTGTTTATTTATTTATTTATATTTATTGGCAATTGCTTACAAGGTAATAGATATAAGTATAAACTTGAGTAAGAATACAGGAAATAAGTACAAATAAATGGGGACAATAGGACAGGGACGGTAGGCACAATGGCGCACTTATGCACGCCCCTTACTCTTAGGATTGGGGTGAGGTCAATAGTGGTTAGTTTGAGGTTAAAGGAGTGGGGGTTAGAGGATGTAACAACAGAGTTAGGTAGTGCATTCCCGGCATTGACCACTCTGTTGCTGAAGTCGTACTTTCTGCAATCAAGTTTGAAGTGGTTTACATTGAGTGTGTATCTGTTGTGTGCTCTTGTATTGTTGTGGTTTAAGCTGAAGTGGTCATTGACTGGTAGGACATTGTAGCAGATAATTTTGTGTGCTACGCTTAAGTCTAACGTGGGCGGTGTAGTTAGTCCAAGTCCAAAATCTCAAGCCTGTTGATATAGGGCAGGAGTAGGGAAACTTGGGTCTTCTATCACTTATGGACTTCAACTCCCAGAATTCCTGAGTGAGCCATAAAAGGTTCCCCATCCCTGGCCTACTGGTTTTTCAGTTGTGGGGAAATCAATTTTTGATTTGAATGTCTTAAGTGTCCTACATTTGTATATTAAACAGTCCCATTCAAGTCAAAAATTGATTTCCCCAACAACTGAAAAAACAGTAGGCAAAAGATGGGGAACCTTTTATGGCTCACTCAGGAATTCTGGGAGTTGAAGTCCATAAGTGATAGAAGACCCGAGTTTCCCTACCCCTGATATAGGATATTCTGTTGCGAGCAGAGGAGTGTAGTACTCTTCTCGTGAAATACTTCTGGACTCACTCGATTGTATTAATGTCTGATATGCAGTGCGGATTCCAGACTGATGAGCTGTATTTGAGTATTGGTCTGGCAAAAGTTTTGTATGCTCTAGTTAGCAATTCGATATTTCCGGAGGAGAAGCTTCGTAAAATTTAGATTTACAATGCTGTTACAGTGAGCTCTGGCGCTTAGGTCATTTGATATGAGAACTCCAAGGTCCTTGACAGAGTGAGGATCGTCAACGAGGTCATATCTGCCTAGTTTGTATTTGGTGTACTGATTTTTTTTTTACCAATGTGTAGGACAGAGCAGAATCTTCCAATTTTTGTACATAACTTTCCATGGCTTTTTTTCTAATTGATGGTCCATTCATTCTAGCAAAAGTTCTGGTTTCAGTTAAATGTCGATCTATAAAAATTTTGTATCATTTGTTCATAGAGGTCGTCCTTGACTTACAACCATAATTGAGGTCACAATTAGAATTATATCTTAACCATTTTTATCCCTTGGGAATAAATTGGTAAAGTTATCTAATTAAAATTAAAGTGATGCCTATAAATTATTCAGTTTCTCAAATGTATTAACAGTGAAATCAGATTTAAACAAAATCCACATGTATTTAACTTTCTCTGAGAAATCAGCATCGAGTTGATAAAAGTATTTTTTTCCAAATAGGAAACGACAAAAATCTGCAACAGCCACATTACAACACAACGGATAAAGCAGCTTTCTATTTGGAAGAGGATAAAATGAAACAAGTAAGGAATGGCTTATGCATGACATTTTTCCCCATGCTAAATCAGATAACTTCATGCTAATCTGACAAGTGAGTTATTAACTTGATCGTTTTCCAAATGAATAGTAACATCTACTTAAAACCCATCAAATAATATGTTTTCATTAATAGGCCATATTAAGAAGAGGATCTTTAGAATGCAGAGGATGGTTAGGAAGAACTTGGAAAGATGAGATTAAAGATTCTATCAAAAATAAAAACTTTATATAGAGTTGTGCAGTATTGGATAATGAGTGGAATACATTTTGCTTGGTACTAATTTAGTACCAAGAAAGAATAGTATGATATTGTACTGTTGTAGCATTCATGACGGTCAATGACTAAATATATTAAATTAATATTAAGTAAATTAATTCTTAAAAAGATTTATTGTATTGTGGCCATTCTTATGGAATCCAATTTTATGTGAAAATATGTATTTCACGATTAGTTGCATGATTAAGTTGCATGAAATTCTTAACATAAAGCATGTCATAGGGAGACATTCTTACCAATGATGCTATTAGTAGAGGACAGCCATAATCACTGATCTAGTCCAACATTCTCTTCCCAAAATAGCCAATCAGCTGCTCTTAAGTCCTCTAGCGGGTCAAGGATGTATTAATGCTTCTCATTGTTCTTCCCCCAAGAAAGTGGAGTTCTACTATTAATAGTAGTTTATTAATAGTAGTTTATAGCAACTGATGAATTGATAATTTCTTCTTTATGTCTGGTAGGATACACCTGGACTTAACAAATGCTCAAGTGACAGCTTATTTCTTCAAAGAATTTCTACAATTCAAGAAGTACCTACATACTCCTGTCCACTGGCTAATAATGTATCAGCAGAAAAACCTAGCAATCTAGGTAGTTGCTCCTTGAGAATCTTCCCAAAAGAACAACGCCCAGATGTGGATTTGGAGTACAACAAACCTTCCACTGAACCTTATCATTTGGAATTCAAAGATACAAAGAACCAGCTGTGTAACTTTGCTAGATCTCAGATTACTAGACCTGTTTTTGTTTGTTCAAAAAGAGGCTGTAATAACTTAGAATCAAAGGATAAAAATGTTATCATTCTAGAGCCCCCCATTCCTATTGCAGAAAGAACAGAACAATTCATGGAGAGAGATTTGTATCCTTCTTTAAAAGAGCAACAGGCTCCCACATGCCAAAGTCTATGTCCTGTTTCGCTCACATCCAGACTATACACCGAGATGTCGGTTTCAACTAAATCCTTATCTGGAACTCCATCTAAACAAAAGCAGAGCTTGGAAGCAATGAATAAGCCAATTAATTTGGAATACGATGACATAAGCAGCAGTGATGATGAAGATAGGTTGGTTATAGAAATCTGAGGATTAAGTTACCTATTTAAGAGAGTTTAATATGAAGGGTAGCCATCATCAGTCTGCCTTTCTCTTGTATCTTAAAAGTCAAAAACTATGTCCATGCAAATATTTGCTAAGGATCTGGGCTTCTTTACATGTGCAATTAGTCGCACATATAAATCCCAATGAGTCCACTACATAATTTGTCTCTTCATAAAATTCTCTATACAATCTCATTTTATCACCTCTATTTATACCTCAGAAAGTAGATTAAGAATCACTTTGCCTCCTTTGAGAAGTGGAAAATTGGCCCTGAAGATAGGAAAGCAACTTATTTTCTCAGCTGCTTTGTGCTGCTTATTTAATCTAACTTTTCCCTTCTACAATTTTGCATGAAATCAGTGTCCTTGAATCACTTTACAGTATTTTTTGTATTGCCCAAATATTCCAACATCTCTTTCAGCCAACAACTCAAGCATGCATTGATTTTTGTGCCTTTTCTGTAGAGACCTGTAAATACTTCCTCATCTCTTTGATATGTTACCTTTTCTATAATAGGAAGATATTCTTTGATCTTGTTTCTCAGGTCAGCAGAAAGTATTTATTATGCCAAATGAAAATGCGTATGAGCTTGTCAAAAAGAACTGAAAGCATAAACAAACAAGGTATTTCTTTCCTTCCTTTACATACCTGTCAAATCTGTGCACTAGAGTGGCAGTTAAACATTTGTCCAATTGAATATCATGCACTTTCCTAAATGCACTTCCATTGCATTAGAACACTGTTGTGAAGCAATGGTCATTTGGAGCTTAACTGTACTGTTGTTATACTTGTTTTATATTTAATATTTCATATATTTTAATAAGCTATTAAAACTTTCATGTAAAATTTATAGGTGCCTTTTTTTTTGAGCAGGAGACTGATTGAGCATAATCTGTAGGTTATACCTAATATGGTGGCCTGGTAAGGCAAGTAACAGATAATCAGAGTTGGAAGGGACCTGGTAGGTCATCTAGTCCAACCCATTGCCCAAGCAGGAGACCCTACACCATTTCTGACAAATGGCAGCCCAATCTCTTCTTGAAAGTCTCAAGTGATGACGCTCCCGCAACTTCCAAGGGCAAGCTGTTCCACTGGTTGATTGTTCTGTCAGAAAGTTTATCCTTATTTCCAGGTTAAATAATAGAGAAAAAAAACATTTCTGCAAAATTAAAGCAGAGAAGGATGAGCCTTCTGGTGAATGTATTAATACTGAAAATGACATGTTTAATCATCCAAATTACTGAAATGCTACATGTTTTTATTTCGTGAAACTGGAGATATGACAGTATATAGATATACAATATCTATATACTGATCTTTATGCTTATCTATACAGTATCTTAATTTTCTAAATGCCTTTCCACTATTTTTTTTTTAAATGCAACATGGGTTCAAAAATCCATGGCACGTAACAGTTTTGCTATGAACTTCGAAAAACAGATAGATGGCTTCTGAAAGCTTTCCAGTTAATATTTTGGCTGCTTTTCCATAATGCCTAAAATTGGCTTTTATCTTTATGCACTCCATAAAACTTTACAATGTGCTAATAGTGGCAGGGCACAATAATGTCTTAAAAACTATAGTTTTGAAATGCAGATGGAAAAGAATGAAATATATTATTTACAGTAACTGGCTTTCTTTAACCTTCAGTCACTATGTCCTTATGACTTAGTGTGAAATTCACTCCTTATTTTTTTGCAATATTTGTTTTGCCACATCCATAGATGGAGAAACTAGACAGAGTACGAACATAATAGAAACCACTGCCTAATAGCCTTAAGCCCACATGAAAGTCAAAGTCTGTCAGCATAAAAACTATTGATCATCTCCTCTACCTTCATTTCTAAAATTTCACAGGCACGGCTGTTTTCTAATGGACTCAATTTTTAATCCGAACCTGCATTGTTAGCCTCAATCCCAGCCCTTGATTGCCCAAATGGGCTGCTGATCCATTCTTGTTGCATAGCAATGGGAAGGCTGGCAGAAGAGTTATACAGAGGAGAAGATTGTGAGTTGGAATTCAGTTGCCATGGCAATAGAGATAAGCAGATCCTGGTTGTTTCCCTGGAGGTGGCATACAGATGGGTAGCCCATAGAACTCCATGTGGCTATTTGGAGTCAAATAAATTGATAGAGGAATCTAGAAAAAGTAAAACACATTTTGTGTTGCATCAGCTTTGTGCTTTTTGCATAAAGTCACCCTAGAGTCCCTTGGGATTTTTTTAGGCAGAATGTACAACAATGCAGAATGTTTCAGGTTTTGTTGCTGCTGAATCATTGCTGATTTGAAATTATTCATCAGAATAAACAGAGCATAAGAGTTTAAAATTTTTTTTTTGTTCATGTACATCCTTCGCAGGCAAATATTTGTCTTTATTTCCCCCTGAATATTTTTCAGTTACCAAATTAATATACTACTATGGCACATGTTTTGTCAGGCTAAAATGCTTCTTGTGAATTTCTGTGCTTCTGCATCCTTATAGACTAATTAAATTAACATTATTAATTAAAAGTGGTTATGGAAATTAAAAATGTTCCAAAATTATCAGTAGCATGGAAAAAGAATCATTTATACAATATTCAGAGATTATGTGAATTATAATTGATGTGACCCACCCATACTTTGTTCCAGAAAATAGCCTAATACTATAAGCAATATCATTTGACTGTGGTATAAGACTTGCATCCACAATCAAATATATAACTGAACTTTCTTTTCGAGGAACAAAGCACATCAAAACAAGGGAATGTGTTATGATACTGTGCTATTCTCGTTCAACACAATTTTTATATCATCTCTTCCATAAGAAGGTGGCAACATAATAGAACTGAAATAGTATGTTGGCCAAATGTAGAATGTTTGGAATGAATTATAGCACAAGCATAAAAACAAAAATATCACATATTCAAAAATAATGTGGGGGGAAGGGAAGGGAAGCAAATGACACTTAGCAGGAGAGACATTTGCTTTCTGGAATATTTCAATTTTGCCTTCTCACTAACAAACATTTGGAGTTTATCTAGGTGGTCTGTGGAGCACAAATATAGTTATTCTTCAAATGGTAATACGGCAACCTGTCCAAAATAAACAGGATGGTTGGAAAAGTAGCAAAGATTAATTTCCTGCATCTGTATTAACCACTTCCGGAATAGTCAGCCAGAACTTAAATCTGTACAAGAATAAAGAACAAAGAAAAAAAACAAAGACTTTTTAAAAAGTAGACTATATAAAAATGCATTGAAAATGTATTCCTTTTTTAAAATAAAAAAGAGCCATCTTGGTATATATGACCACAAGATAACTGTTGGGACGTACTCTAATTTGATTTGTAGATGAGTTTCAAAACTGTCCTGTTCACCCTAGTGGATAATCTGAGCCATTATCTTGAAATTTCTGATGACTTTCAGCATTAGGAACCATAGTATTGCAGTAATATTAGTGGTAAGGGTGAGCATGCATCATAACATTAATACATCATCTTGTAAGGCTTCTAAATGAAGTACCAACACTTTGCATATGCAGCTGTTCCTTCTATTTGTTTATTAATTTTAGAGAAACAGTGGAAGTAATACATCAATGTCGGGAGTAAATACAAGAACTGATATGGTCAGGAAGTTCAACTTGAAATCAGATAATATAAATGTAGTATTGGTCTAGATAACAGGTTACATTCCCTGAGGAAAAAAAGGGTAGTATATGTTTTCTACAAGGTTGTGGAAGCACTTTTTCTCTGGATGACACATGATAGGCCACTTGATCACTGTGTGAGATACACGTGCCCCATCCTGGAATTAAGATCTTGCTTCAGTTTCCCATAATGCTTTTGATTATCTAGCTTCCCTTGATCCAAACAAACAGCACATATTTTTTGCCCAACTTCTATAGTCCAGACTAAAATTCTTGGTTCTTTTAGTTTCACTGTTCACAAATTCCAAGTATTGGGCCTGATAACCGATTCTTAGAAAAGCAGTGGAAGAAAAATCAGTTACTTCAAGCATGACACAACAACATGGCAAGTTGTGAGTCTGGTCTCATTTTAATTACAACTGAGAAACTGAGAATTAAATAACCAGGTCATAGACAGTACGATGGAAGATATAACATTTTTGTTATGTCCTGAGGACTCAAGGAGTTCTCACTCAGGTCCACTCACTTTGTGTGGGCGTTATTCCCCCATTCCCATTGGTCGGTTCTCCCCAGCAGCCAGCTATAAAAGCAGGCTGCGGGGTCCAACTGGCTGCTGATTGCTGCGAGCCAGTTCCAGGCTTGGCAAGCACGGTCAGCCCTTTATTTGTAAAATAAAGTACTGTTGCACTCATGCTCTGGTTCAGCCTCTCATTGCTCAAACTTAACAATTTTAGTCATCTGTAATGTTACAAGAGAATTGCTTTAATAGCGCACAGCCTAACCATGCTTTACAATGCTGTATAACACATATAACAAAACCATCCTGTGGAATCTGTGGTCTTTTTTTCATACATGTGATGGAATGGACTGACTTAAATGTTTCAAAACCTCAGGAATAAATGATTTAGCAAAGTGATTAGTCTCTCTACTGTGTGTGTTTTATCCAGAGTCAAACTTGAGGACTGTTACTTTGAAAAGCTTCTTTCCAGTTAGTTGCTTTGAGCTAATTCAGAGCTCAAAGCAACCCTTCTGAAGCATGTATAGATGAGAGTGGTAATTTTTATCACTTCTTTCATTGGTTATAAAGCTTAAGTGAAGCTATTTCAGAGACCATACACTGGATGCAGGTTTGAATTCTGTAAACATTGTCTGTATATATCCCAATTTGTCCCTGCTTTCTCTGAATAATAATGAGCTTGATTATTACAAGTTTTGTGATGTTACAAGCTCTAAAATGGTGTTTATAGAAGCAACAATAATTCCCTTTGGCTAAGGAAAATAGTAGATCTTACACAAGACTTGAAGCCGAGCTGTCCAAACTTTCAAATGCTTAATTTCAGTGATGGAAAAATAACATGTGCTAGCAGATGGAAGAACACAGGTGTACTCTGAATGCTTCAGACCTATGAAATATTCTCAGCAATAACAATATATAATACCTTACTAGGCAACTTATTCTGAGAATTGCATCTACTTACAGCCCCCAGCTCCCAACTAGAATAGAACAGAGTACTTTATTGGCCAAGTGTGATTGGACACACAAGGAATTTGTCTTGGTGTAACTACTCTCAGTATACATAAAAGAAAAGATACATTCATCAAGAGTCGAGAATCATAAGGTACAACACTTAATGATAGTCACAGGGTACAATAAGCAATCAAATCATACTAGGAAACAGTCAATATAAATTGTAAGGATACAAGCAACAAAGTTACAGTCCTAAAATCAAGTGGTAGGGAATGGGTAATAAGGAGTGATGACAAGATTAATGGTAATAGTAATGCAGACTTTGTAATAGTTGAACAGTGTTGAGGGAATTATTTGTTTAGCAGAGTGATGACTTTCGGGAAAAACCTGTTCTCCTGTCTAGTTCTGGTGTACTGCGTTCTATAGCGTTGTTTTGAGGGAAGGAGTTGAAACAGTTTATGTAAATATTTTCACAGCCCTCTTTTTGACTCGTGCAGCAGTATACAGGGCCTCAATGGAAGGCAGGTTGCTAGTAATTGTTTTTTCTGCAGTCCTAATTACTCTCTGAAGTCTGTGTCTGTCTTGTTGGGTTGCTGAACAAAACCAGACAGTTATAGAGGTGCAGATGACAGACTCAATAATTCCTCTATAGAACTGTATCAGCAGCTCCTTAGGTAGTTTGAGCTTTCTGAGTTGGCGCAAACACCTTTCCCCTGGCATTTAACTTTCCACTGATCAAAAAAGGCATATCTACTCAACACTGGACAACGCTGTTTAATTCAACCCTTTACTTTGAAGTAAACGGGACTGAATTTGGAGACAAATACTGCAAACAGCCGTCTTTTTCTTTCTTCTTTGAATGAAAAAGCAGACAGAAAGGGATCAGTTGGTTCACAAGATTATTATTGTACATTGTATGTTTGTATAACAAAGGTGCAGAGCTGATAAAGTTAATAATACAAATCACATCCAAATACTCACTGTTTAGGAAACCGATGGAAGCATAGTGCGAGTTTGGTAAAAGTGGGCTGCTGCTGCTCAGATTGCAGAACATAAATGCAATTAATGTATCAAACAAATAAGACAGCCTACCAAGTTTTCTATGGTGTTAGGCCAGCACTGGAGACTTCCAACGCCATACCCTTTTCTGCCCAACCAGGTATGTCGAATCGACTTGTAGAAAATAAGGATGCCATGATAAATCAATGCGAAACAATAAACATGCCCGGCCTTCAGCGAAGGAGACGAGAACCAAGTAATCCAAGGTGGGACCAAGGGAGGAGAGACCCGAGTCTCCGTCCACTGGGATACTGGGACTCCCCCAATCCTCGGCCGCAAAAACTCCCTCTTTCCCTTCTGGTACGCTGCAGCATCACGGAAACTCCCGCTCCCCACCCCCCCATCAAATGGTGAGACAGGCCACCCCTTGGAAACTCGGCAAACCACCCCCTCCTTCCCCCCCCAAAAGCCAGGCTTCCCCTCCCCTCCAGACGGCTCTAATGGGAAAACGAAGAGGCGCCTCTCACGAGATTTTCAATGAATCAGACGCCTCCTGCTAAGATCTCACCCCACTCAGCACGTGCGATGGAGAGAAGCAACACGAGCAGTGGATGTCCGTAAGGGGCGTGGCGTCTTTTCCTGCAGGCATTAAACATGTGATAACCCCCCTCTCTCCCCTTTCTTCCCCCCTCCCACTCCCGCCTCTGAGGAAAGGCTTGGGTTTTTTTTACTCCTTCTCAAACTCAGCAACTTCAAATGTATGGCCAACAAATCCCAGAATTTCCCAAAATAAATGAAATTTCCCATGCGAGGGGTGGTAGAGGAGTGCAGTTTGGCCAATCAATTTAAATCTGTTTCTCTGTAGTAACTCCTCTCGCCTTCTGACATGTTGCACCATCCAGGTTGCTGGCCCCCACCTGCCCCACCTCACATTTACAGACAATGCAGGAAACATTTTGGAAAGTAAAGGTGTCAGCTGGTGCTCCATTCAAAATCCAAGAAAAATACTTAGACTCCTTTAATCAGAGAAAAGATATCTTTTACTGGAAATCAAGTGGTAGCAACAAAAGAATTCTGAATCTGAGAAAATGGGCATGTAAATCACATATACAAAGTAATGGCAACGTTCCCACCCCCAATAGTTCAATTGGCTCATCCAATTAAAAGTTGTGTAGATCATCATGTGGGCATCTCCAGGTGGTGATGAGACTTGAGACTTCTGTCCATTGACCTTGACAGTTTGATAAAGGGTTGCAGCTACACATAGCATAGGATAGAAACCTAAGCAAGAATGTACCCCCCCCCCAGTTTATGCAGTTCTGGTTTGTAATGCCTCCAGCTCACTTCCCACAACCATTCCCCCCTCCTCCCCCGTTACTTATGACAGCTGAAAGATGCAAAGCAGAGGGAGAAAATCTTGAAGGCTGACATTTGGTCCTCCTAGAAAAGAGATGTTAGTCCAAAAAAAGATAAAACTAAAAGGTAATAGAAAATATACATGTAACAGCAACATACTAATTTTTTAGGGTTTATCAGGATATTTAGTACAAAATGCCTTGATAAGTGTAGGAGCTCTAACATCCTACTCATTCAGCCACTCAGCCTGGGAGGGAGGAAAATGTTTCCAAGCAACCAAATACTGGAGTCGACTCCTTCGTTTTTGAGAATCCAAAATTTCTTTAACTTCAAAATGTTGTTCACCTTCAATTAGCAATGGTACAGGGAGATCAACCTGAGTTGGTCTCAAGTCAGAGGTATGTTCAGGTTTTAATAAACTAACGTGGAAAACAGGATGGATCCATCAAAGAGTTTTTGGTAATTTCAGTTGGACTGCCACAGGGTTCACAATTCGTTCAATCTCCAACATACTTAGGGCCAAGCTATTTTGACTTTTGTGTGGTCTGCAAATATCTGGTGGATAAAAAGACCTTGTCACCCACTTGATATGGTTTTTGTGGCGTTCTCTTTTTATCTGCAAATTTTTTATGAGCTTGATGAGCTTTATGAGTAACTGGCCAGGTAAGCTGGAGTTGTGTTATCCATTCATCTAATGACTGAATGTTAGGTTTCTCCTGTGGAAGCTCGGGTATGGGTACAAAGTCTTGTCCCGAAGCCACTTTAAATGGAGTAAACCCAGTACTACTATGTACCGAATTGTTATATGCCACCTCAGCGAATGGCAATAGGTCAGTCCAATTATCTTGCTGATAATTTATGTAACATCGAAGCTATTGTTCCAATACCGAGTTAGTTCTCTCACAAGCCCCATTGGTTTGTGGGTGGTGGGTGGAGCTTATGCCCTGGGCGGAGCCCAATAACTTCAGGAACTCCTTCCAAAAGTTTGAGGTAAACTGGACACCCCTGTCTGAGATTATGCGTTCAGGAACTCCATGTAACTTGTAGATATGTAAAATAAACAGTTTAGCCAACGTTTTTGCAGATGGGATTTTCGGACAAGGTATGAAATGTACCTGTTTGGAAAACAAATCAGTTATTACCCAAATAATTGTATTCCCCCCACTTTCAGGTAATTCCACTATAAAATCCATAGAGATTTCCTTCCATGGAGCCGTTGGTCTAGCCACATTTTGTAGTAAGCCTGCTAGTTTACCAGGAGGCCGTTTGGCTGAGGCACAGATAGGACAACTAGATAGGACAACTACATAAGTCTCAATGTCCTTTTTGAAGGTAGGTCACCAAAATTGCCTTTTAACTAAGTGTAAGGTTTTCACGAATCCAAAATGACCAGCGGCTTTAGAGTCATGAGCTTTCTGTAATATTTGGTTTCTCAGCTTCACTGGAACATATAATTTGGCCCCCACCCATGCCAGTCCATCTCTAACCATACAGTTATTTGAGTGAGCAAGGAACCAATCATCAAGTTTTAGAGCATCTCTTAATTATGCGGTCAAATCATTTTATAAATCAACTTTCTTCTGGGCTCTGGTAACCACTGGACTGCCAACTGTTTGGTTGGGACAATCGGCCATACCACTTCTTGGTGAGCACTATTATATTGAGGTAATCTAGATAAAGCATCCGCCATGAAGTTCTTCCCCTCCGGAATGTACTTCAATGAAAAATTAAAGCGGTTAAAGTACTGCGCCCAGCGAACTTGCTTGGGAGACAGCTTCTGAGGTGTTCTCAAAGCCTCCAAATTTTTATGATCTGTCCACACCTCAAATGTGTTTTTTGCCCCTTCTAAGAAATGCCTCCAGGTTAACAGCCCAGTGAACTGCAAAAGCTTCTTTTTCCCAGATGGCCCATCTTCTTTCAGTTTCAGTTAATTTACGGGAAGTATATGCACAGTTGCAGAGTCCCCGTCTTGTTTGCTTGTAGTAACACCACCCCGACTGCTACGTCACTCGCATCAGCTTGGATTACAAAAGGAGCATCCATGTCCGGGTGCTTGAGTACTGGTTCAGCAGCAAACAGTTTTTTCAGATTTTCAAAAGCGGCTTGACATTCCATGGACCACTCCAGTGGTTTACTGGGCTTTGGTTTCACCTCCCCTTTGGTTTTTAGGAGATTTGTGATAGGCATAGCAATCTTCGCAAAAGCAGGGATAAATTGACGGTAAAAATTAGTGAATCCCAAGAAACTTTGAAGTTGTTCCCTGGTGCGGGGGAGGGGCCCATTCCAAAACGGCACGAACCTTCCCCGGATCCATTTCTATGCCATCACGTGAGATGCAATAACCTAAATAGTCAATTTTTTCCTGGTGGAATTCACACTTGGACAACTTTGCATACAGCTCAGCAGCTCAAAGTTTTTCCAGAACTGACCGCACTAGTTTCACATATTCATCACAAGTCTCCATGTAGATAAGAATATCATCAAGATAAACCAACACCCCTTTGCATAGATGCTCATGCAACACCTGACTGATCATTTGCATGAATACTGAAGGGGCTCCCTGTAGGCCAAATGGAAGAACGTTGAATTGGAAACAACCCATTGGGCAGTTAAAAGCAGTTTTCCATTCATCCCCTTCCTTAATTCAAACCCGGTAGTATGCTTCTCTCAAGTCAAGTTTTGTAAAAAAATTTCCCTTTGACCAAGTGGGCCAACATATCCTTCATCAAGAGGAGGGGGTACATGTTCTCCACTGAAATAGTGTTGAGGTTTCTGTAGTCAACACATAAACGAAGGGAGCCATCTTTCTTTTCACGGAACAATACTGGGGCTGCTACTCGGGGTCTAGCGGGTTGGATGAAACCACATTCCAAATTCTTATCAATAAATGACTGCAGCTCTTCTAGCTCCCACGGTGTCATCGAGTACAGTTTCGGTTGTTATGTTACTGCTTTTAGCACCAGCGTACATCCCTCTTAGGAGACAGGCTCTGCCTATAATAAAGACAGTGAAATCTTGGCCAGAAGATGCTTCCCAATAACTTCAGGATTGTTTTGAGAACACAAATTGGGACATCTTTTACCACCCTGACCTAGAAGAGCACACTGCAATTGTTCTATGCTATATCAAACACTGCATAGATACTATCACTGTGGATAAATGTATCTATCCCAATCAGAAACCCTGGATGACCAAGGAAGTCCAGCGCCTCTTGCGTGACAGGACCAAGGCCTTTAGGTCCAGTGATGGGGCAAGATACAGTGTTGCCAGAGCTAATCTGAAGAAAGGTATTCGGAAGGCCAAGACTGATTATAAGAGGAAGATTGAGGATAATTTTTATAGCAATAACATGAGGCAGGTGTGGTGAGGGATTCAACAAATTACAAACCATCAACCAACTAATGTCATCCCTGTTGAGGGGGATGCTTCATTGGCAGAGGAACTGAATCATTTCTTTGCTCACTTTGAAGTGGAGACACCAGAGACAGATAAAATGCAACTACCAGCCAATTGTAGCCCCCACCTCATTGTGGAGGAACAGGAGGTGAGGAGCATTCTGAGGGCTATGGACCCTAGAAAGGCTGCTGGTCCTGATGGTATCTCTGGCCGAGTGCTTAAAGACTGTGCTGATCAGTTGGCTGGAGTCTTTACCAGGATCTTCAATTGGTCTTTATCCCAGTCCACTATTCCATCTTGTTTGAAGGCTTCCACCATAGTTCCTCTGCCAAAGAAGTTCTGTCAATAACCACAATGATTACAGACCAGTGGCACTCATTCCTATCATCATGAAGTGCTTTGAGAAATTGGTCTGCTGGCACATCATTTCTGGTCGTCTGCATGCATTTGATAAGCACAAGTTTGCATACAGAAAAAATAGACCTACAAAGGACGCTATAGCTATCACTCTTCACACTACTCTGACTCATCTAGAACAGTGGGGGGCTATGTGAGGATGCTTTTTGTGGATTCTAGTTCTGCGTTTAACACAATTCTTCCACATATATTAGTGTCTAAACTTCTGGACCTTGTGCTTTCTAATTCAATTTGCCTTTGGATTATGGATTTCCTGTCTGGCCGCTCACAGAGGGTCAGATTAGGCACCGTACCTCTTCAGCCCTTATTCTTAACACTGGTACACCACAGGGTTGCGTGTTGAGTCCTTACTCTATACTCTTTATGTGCATGTTGATCTCCATAGACAATATATGTTTTCATTTACATCAGTCAGAATAGGTAGTTCTGAGAACAGTTCTAGAAACAGTATGAACTTGATCAAAATCTCATTTCATTAGGATTTGTATGGAAGGCTTGTCACTTTTGTTGCAGCCAAAGACAGCAAGAGGCACACATAGGCATGTATGTCCACAGCAAAGTCAGGATAAAATAGAACAAAGATATCACAGCTCAGATATTTTTCCATAAATTAACCAACATTCTAATCAACATATAGCTTCCAATAATTCCTAGATTGTTCTCTTTTTTCTTGTTCTTCAACCTAGCCTATGGATCAGGGTTCTGCCTACCATGGTTTTCCATGCTTTGATTGTCTCTACCCTATTTTGATTGTCAGGTTAGATATGACTGAAGAATAAGGTTCAGGTTTCCTTGAACTTTTTCATGTTTTAATTTCTTGGAATGAAATTCCTCTCCATTCACTACACTCTTTGACAACAAACTTCTGTAGCCTTCCAAGCTGCCAATGCTAACATGCTTGTAATTATGTATTTCAAATATTGCCAAATCATGTGCCCTGTTATGACAAGATTCTAGGAGCTAAAAGAATAAATGAAAGAATCAGGATGCATAGAGCAGTGGTATGTCATTTCTGAAGCATTTATTTCTTTAAATCCAACTTCACTATCCAAAATATAATGCTATAAATGTTAAAAAGATCTACAAATACCAATGTCTATGCCATGTAACCATTGAGGCACAACATTGTTTATATGGAAAAAAAAATCAGATAATGGACCATTATATGCCTTCAGCTTACAGCTGGTCATGAATCAGATGTGATCTATAGTTTGATGAGGACCCCACAGTCTCACTGAGGATACTATGCTCCATTTTACAGAGTTCCAACAAATGCTGGATAGGTGCAAATTCTATTCAGGATTTTCCATTGCTGATGTGGTAATTCAAAGCCTGGCACCTTTTTTGTGTGGTCATTTATGTCTTCCTATGTCTGGGCATTCAGTGTCCCATTTAGCTTTCCATTGGGAATCGATGTTAAACTTGATGGGAAGATATTATGCAAGTGCTAGTGAAGGTTTCCTGGATTTGAGTATTTCGGCTGATAAATAAGGAAGGTCAACAGGAACCAGTAGGAGTACATCATTCATAATTTTTCTGTATTCAAACGCAAGATAGATAGGACCTGACCCAGAAATAATAAGTGTGCCATACTGCAGCTAAGAGTTTAAAAAAAACAGCTAAGGCTATCTTGGGCTGTATCAGTAGAAGGATGATGTCAAGATCACAGGAATTATCATTCTTCTCTATGCTGCATAGATCAGACCACATCTGGAATACTATGTCCACTAGTGGTTGCCAGAATATACTGTAAGAAGGCTGCTGAGAAACCAGAGAAAATGCAGAAAAGAGCAACAAAGATGGTGAAGCTCTAGGGAGACTTCTGGTTTGAGCTTCTTCGGTGACGGACTGAAATCCGCGATTGTGCATGGTTTTGATCTGTACTCACCACCGGAACACCCCGATCCTTTGGATTTGGGGCTGAAGCCACCCCATAGAGGTGTCGAAGAGGGGGGAGACTGATAGCTGAGTAGAAGGGAGCTGCATCTCTCCTCCTCAGCTGATCTAAACTCTCTTTCCCGAAGACGGTTGCAGTGGTGGTCAGAAATGGCCATCTCAAAGAAGAACCCAACTGGACAAGACTGAGCAGGAGGAAGACAAAAGGGAATGCAGGACAGACCGGGCTAAGCAGAGACAACATCTAAGCAAGGGACCCTGGATTTAAAAGTATTAAGAGTGTTATTCCTAAAAGAAGATTTTTAAAGCAGCAAAGAAGAGAGAAAAGGAGGGAAAAATCCTTTTTTCTAATTTCATATTGACAGTTACAATTGGCTTTGAATGTTAAAAAGAAGAAATCTAAGTAAGAAATTTATGATAATTTACTTTGACACTAATAGGCAATCTTAAGCTGAAATTAAGGTGTCAAAAGGAAAATAAAGACTTTCTGGATACTTTAAAGCCCTTAAAAGGAGAAGAGTGGAGGAAAAAGGGTGCAACTTGGAAAGAATAACGGAGTGCCACCTGGAAATAAAAGGGATTAGCAGTGAAACTTTGAAAAGACTTCCAAAGGATACATTGTAACTGAGACTTTATGAAAAGATAACAGAACCCCTGGAAAGGAAAAATAGAAGAAAGAAACAAGAAGAAACAGCTTTGGATTGCTTGGTGATTTTTAAAATTTTGGGTGTTGGATTTTTAATTAAAGTCAATCAGGTGGTTGTTTAAAAGTGCTTAAGATGGCATCACTCCTTGAGGAATTAAAAATGAAACTTAAAAAAACAGAAAAAAGACACACAAGAGGGAAGAGGATCTTTTGGCTTTGTATTTCAAGTTTTAGAAATGGAGATTTTGAACTATGAAAAACAACAAGAAATCCCTGAAGAGCAAGGAGAAGGGCGGGACAAAGAAGAAGCCATTTTTAATGATCAAATAATGTAATGTGGAGTAAAATGGGAAAAAGGGGAAAAAGGAATTAAAAGCTTAAGATTAAAGGGAAAAACTAAAAAAAAGAACAGTTTGAAAAAGAAGCACAACAGTAAGGAGAAGCAGAAAAGAGAATTAGAGAAGGGAGAGCTAGAGAAAGAGGGGAACAAAAAAGGGGGTGAGAAAAAGGGGGGAAGATAAAGAGGAAAAGAAGTTATAAAGGACAAAACCTGGAAATAAAGAAACAAGGGAAACGTACAAGGATCAAAGGCATTAGCTTATTTAGAAGACATAGAGATAATGGTTAAATCAAACTAAAAGTTTGAATGCTGCAAGGGTAGAAAAGGTAGTGTTGTTATAGTAGAATATGGTAATGAGTTAGAAATGAAATAGGTGATTAAATTACAAGATAAAACTGTATTGTTATGTAATGGTATCAGAGGTGGTATTCAGCCGGTTCACACCGGTTCTGGTGATCCAGTAGCAAAAGTTTGGCATTGGTTGCGGAACCAGTAGCAACTTCTGGCTGGCCACATCCCCGAACCGGTTTCCAGTCGCCTGAGTGGTCACCACTCGCTCGCTTGCTTGCCCCACCCACCATCTCGCTGCTCACTTGCCCCACCTGTCCTCTCACCACTTGCTTGTCCCACCCGCACAACGCTCAGCCCACTCATCCCAATCCCACCCTATAAAAATGCACCACCACGTGGTTTTATTGCTTACGCATGCTAGTCTGCTCTGCGGCTGCTTGCATAAGCTGATTTGAGACTAATTTACTCTTCCCCAGTGGACCTCCTACAGGACCTGTCTACAGGACCAGGTAAGCACTGAGCCCCCGGCGCCCAGCCCCAGCCCTGGGCTGAATCCCTGGCATACCTTCCCACCGCCCGGCTTTGCCCCGAGCTTCTAGCAGCCTCTGCCAGCCGTGGCCTCAATCCATGGCCTGGCATAGCTCCCCAAGCTGCTGCAGGTCCCTTGTGGGCCAGTTGCTACCCTTGTGGCCGGCTGCCCCCACTGCCGGGCTCCCAAAAGCCCGTGGAGCTCCTTGCTGGCTGCGGCCTCAATCTGCTGCCTGGCATAGCTCCCCAAGTCACCGTGGGTCCTTTGTGGGCCGGCCACTACCCTTGCAGCCAGCTGCCCCTGCCGCCGGGCTTCCTAAAGCCTGTGGAGCTCCTTGCCAGCCTAGGGCTTCGAGTTCCTGGCCAAGACGTCGTGATGCCTTGCGCCATGTTGCCAAAGTCACCTGGAGCTCCTTCCCTCAGTCGAGCCTCATCCTGAACTTCCCAGCCACTGCTGCTATCCCCCTCCCCGCCTCACAGGCTTCTAAAAGCCCTCGGAGGTCCTTGCTGGCCAGGCTGATGCCTATAGGCTCCTATCCAGCCTTGCCAACCTTGTTAAACTAATCCACTTCCCTCCCCCTCCAGCCTCCATCAAGCAGCACTTACCTCCTTCCGACACCTTCTGCCTTCCTTGTGCTGCATCCAGCTCATCCTTGATGCCTGCCTGCTTTTTTTAATTGGGTAAGTAAGTGGCTTTTGTTTTCCTTATTCAAATCAGGGCAGGGTCTTCAAACTCAGCAACTCTTAAGACTTGTGGATTTCAATTCCCAGAATTCCTGAGCTAACATGAGTGGAGGAGGAATTCTGGGAGTTGAAGTTCACAAGTCTTAAAGCTGTCAAGTTTGAAGTCCCCTGATTTAAAAAAACAGTAAGTGTGTTAATTTTTTTTCCTAAAAAAACAGTCATATAAAATTTGGGAAATTTTAGCTGCTTTTCTATTTTTAGAAAGCAGCTGCTTTGTGAGGTTGTCATTTTGTGTGTGTGGAAGTTCTTTTAAATTGTGTGGAATGTTATGTGCCTATAAATTAAAGCTATATTTTTAGATTTTTTCAGCTATATCTGTTTTGTGTGTGTGTGTGTGTGTGTGTGTGTGGTTTTCAGTTGTGTAGGGAGTGTGTTTTCAGTTGTGTAGTTTTGTGGGTCTGCTGCCAATCCAGATGACTGATATTTGTTATGTTTTTTTAAAACCCAATAAAACTTTTACAAAAAAAAAAAAAGATGGTCAAGCTCTTGGAGGCTAAATCCTGAGAAGAATGGCTAAAGGAACTGCATTTGTACTTGACAAAATGTCACAAGAAAGAGGATATGACTATATTTGTTGTAATGCCTGAGGATAGGATAAGAATTAATTAATTAAAGTTTTTCAGAAAGAGACGCAAATTCAAAGTAAAAGGAATTGCCTGAGCATGGAACCATGGAACTATCTGCTTCTTGGATACATGGGTGTTCCATCACTGGTGGTTTTCAAGAAAAAGTGGGATAGGTCTGGTTGATAAGAAGATTTCTGCCCTGGGTAGGAAATTCAACTTGAAAACCGCCAAGAGTCATTTTAACCCTATGTTTCTGTGATTCTAAGTAAATTTCAGGTATAAAAAACCTCAGCATAAATCTCCTTACCATCATAGGAAAAGACTATATTTGAGCTTCACAATACCATTTTTTTGGTTTTTTGTTAGAGTAAAAGCCAATGTGATTCTTCACTGATTACAATAGAATTGTCCTTTCTCCAGAATGGTTTCGACAGGATTAAAAGAGCATAAGTTAAGCCTTTATATTGTCTTCTGCAATTTTGGGATGTAAGCATCATGTACTTTGTTTGTGGCTTAGTCTGGTTTATGATTGCCTTATTTAAAGATATTGTTAAAGATCTTTAAAATCCTTAAAAATAACTGCTGACTTGAGCCAATAGTCCAGGTAATTTTGCTGATGTCTCCTCTATGTACTAATCTCATTAGCTTTATGAGATCAGACAAGATCAGCTAAATGCTGACACCTTGTGATAGACAGTTTAATTCTCAAGAATTGCAGAGCAAGAAAGATTCTTTAATCTCTGTTTCCATGTTGGAACAGAACTGAGGAATTAAAAACCACAAATAATTTGATTCATTCATTTGCTTTCATCTGGTATGGATCAAATCATAGCTATCCTCTGATACGAGTGTAAGAGTGGAATTGCATGTAATGATAAATACATGATTTGCACTTCTTTTGTTTTTTAAAGTGTTATTTATGTGTGTCAGAGATTATATATGCATATCTGTGTGTCTATGAAACAGGAATCTGAGTTGGAACATTGAGCTAAAAAATTGTCCTGTGTGATCTTCCAAATTAAAGGAGTGGCAACAACGCATTCCCAGATTCCATATTTGCAGGCCTAATTATTTGTTGCTGAGTTGGCTTGTATTTAACTTTCATAATATCTGTTGCAAGCTACAACTTTTGATAGCCTAACCCCCTTCCCCTCATTGCCATTTCTTCTGTTTTCCTTGCTGAGGAAACTTAATCTATGGAAATCAAATGATTTCCATATGGTATCATTTCTAGCATATGTGATAAGGACTGACTGGGAGGGGAGGGGAGGAGTGGGTGGAGGGGGCAGGGGCAGCCAGTGGGACAATTTTCCAGTTCTCTGAACTGCGCAGAATCATAACAACTGGTTCTATAGAACCAGTCCGAACCAATAGTATCCCACCCTGCATAGGACTGTCCTTTTGATAGGATGTACTAGGCCAGGGCCAGGCATCACTGCCGGGTGACAGAAGAAAGCGTCATGATATTTATGCTGCAATATCATGATAAAAACTCTACCCATTTTGTACTTGCAGCATGAAGCCACATATAAATATATAAGGGCGGAGCTTGTGTTAAGACATCATGGCATACATGTCATCATTTTTTTGCTTTTAAAGTAACAGAAAAAGAAATAAAAGGGACAAAACACAAAGATACATACATTATTTAAAAAGTGCTTTAAAAATAAGGGAAAATACAACAAAAAAATAAAATACAGAGTACAATATGTCATTGCAACAGTAAACGCAATGCTATATATAATTAATGTAAACATGCATATATGTCTGTAATATACTTATGGAACTATCATGCTTTTTTTAAACCATGTTTTATATAAATGGGTCCCATATTTCTTATACGTATCCATACCTTTTTATAATAAGTAAAGTATAGTACTTATACTTATAAAAAGTATAGTATTCTCTTGAATTACATACCTAGTACATGGAATTTAACAATCCAACATATGGATTCTCTGTACTCTAACCATAACTAAAGTCTGATATTACAACTTTGGAAAGATAAATGTATTAGCCCATTTATGTATTGGTTTGAAAACCTGATTACATTAACTACTTATGAATGGATTTCCTATAAATATATATGTTGTATGGATAAATATAATGAAATATGGGATCATTGAGATGTTTCCCCATTTTGATGAAGTCTCCGCTTGTGGATGTACCCATATTTATGCTAAACTTTATCTCCCCCATGCATTTTTTTAATCCTTTCTATTAAAGTTCTAAGCCAAGTTCAGTAAGCTTTCCTCAGGCGAGATTCTCATTCTCAGGATTGGGATGCACATACATTTGCTTTCTTCAATGGAAAGGTTAGTATGCTTTCCAACATTTGACTTCACATAATTCATATTTCTCTAAACCCCTTTTTAAATAACATGTTGCATGTGCATCTTTCACCTTCTCAAGAGCACTTTTAAATAAAGCTGTGTAAATAAGTATACTGTCCAAATTGGACTAACAAATCATTTAGAAAAATTGGCAGGGCTGCTTTAGAAGCTGCCTCTAATTGTCTCCACCTGTGTGTTTATGTAATCTGTTTCACGTCATCTGCAGTCCCAGAATTTTGTCTTAACTGCACGTACAGATGGAACTGGAAAAGGTTTTAAAGCAGCCCCACCAAAGCACCTTGGGGATGTGATTGCTTCAAGGAGAAGCACTTTGCTCTGCAGTATCCCTTAAATACTTTGTGTTCTGATCTGTTTCAGAAGAACAGTATTCTGGTTTTGTGAATTTTCCTATGGATATTTTTTTAATTGTTCACAACTTCACATTACATTTGTGACTCATTTGTCATGATACTTTTTTATAGCTGTTACCCAAGATCCTATTTTTAATACAAAACAGTTTCATGTTTTTATACATAACGTTGCTGTTACATGAATGCATTGGTTTCCAGATGCACTTCCATGGCCTTATTGTCACCTTTAAAGCCTTATATGGCATGGGAGTAGATGGTAGGACTACCTCTTCCATCAGATCTGACAGAGTAGCATTCTTTGTATATCCTGGATGAAATAATATGACCCGGTGGGTCCCCCAGGAAGTGTGCCTTCTCTGTCATGGCACTTGTCCTGTGGAATATCCTCCTCTTTTCCTGTAATACAACAGTGAAGACCTGGGTCTTCCTCCACACATTGGAGCCAGAATGTTAGAGATGAGGGTTCTGACATGAGTCTATATGATTGGTGAAGATTTTTTTTGAACCTTTACTTTTTTTTGTTTTTGTTTTGATTTAATGGAAAGTATTGTTTTCGGTGGTGGTATGCTGCTGGTTCGGACCAGTTCAAGTGAGCTGGTAGTTCCAGTGATCGGTTGGCCCTACTCACCCACCCTCACCCTATCCTGTCCTTTATTTCCTGCTTTGTAGCTCATCTCAACCACGCGCAGAGCTGATTCTACCCCCCCTCTTGGTGTTCTACTTATCGTTGCTGATTTGGAAGATAAGCAGCTCAGCTTCTAAATGCTCCATTTTCAGCACTGCATGCAAGTGCCTTAGGTTAAACTGGCAGCATCCCACCACTGATTATTTTGTTTCTGTTTTGTTTGTCACCCAGCATTCCTTGGGATAGATGGATAACCATATAAATTGGATTAAATAAATAAGTAAATCAGGAGGAAGAGAACAGACCTTGTGGTTGAAGGGTGATAAAATTCAGCCAGATGCCATGCAATTTATATTAAAGTATTTTTCTGTTAATTCAAGGATAAAAAATGCATTGCAGCAATTGTCTGGATAAGTTTTCTGATTCTGACATGGGTTTCTGTTTCAGAATCTGTTTGGGTGGTGGAGGTGGAAGTTGACGATTTCAGGTAGCAAAGTGTATTATTCTCAGGCAGTTTTGTCATACCTCCATTCTTTATCAGCCAGCATAGCTATGCTGGTTAGAAACGAAGGGAAGCCAAAATGGCAGCCACAACTATGAGATCAAACACTTTTCCCTTTTTACTTTTGTTATGAGGAGTAGTTTGATCATATGGTTGTGGCTGCCTCTTAACTTTTTTGACCCCCACATCATCCACTGACCCCCATGTTCTTTTCCTTTCCCCTTTTAAACCTCTTTGGAGATTTAGGCTATGCTTTGTATGTGTTTCCTGACTTCATACTGTGGGAAATCATTCCGCTAGGGACCACTGAAGACCACATGCAATGTTGGAACTTCGTCTATTCACCCTAAGGTTAAGGAGGTTTAGCTTAGCCTTTGCTAACTACCCACCTTTGTACTATGTTCGCAACTATAGGAAAAGAAATCTTTTTGCCTCCCTTGTATTTAACTCGGAACAAAACCAAAATCCCTTTGGCAATAGAACCAAAGAAGGAAATTAATTTTCTTGATTGGAAAGATCAACTGTTGTCGTTTTGAAAAGAGCACAGAATTATGCTTATGAAAAATTTCTGTGGTGTGGGACATATCATGCCAGTGAAAAGGGATATTAAGTGAACCAATCTGGACTGCAATAAAAAGGCAGCACAGATAGTATAATAATTAGAAGAAATAGGATAAAAGAAAGACTTGAACTACATGTGTGAAAAAACCTGATGTCCCTAATGTTGTAAATAATCTTCAGAAGACTGCAGTACCACATCATTGAATGATCTCTGTTAGATCGGTGGATCGGTTCACATGAAGAGGCGAGACACGGGAGTGAACATTCAGCTCTTTATTGTAGCTTAAGAAAAGGAACAGCAAAGGCTTGCGAGCCACTTGGCTTTATACAGCCGGCTGGCAGCTCGGCAGCCAATGGCAGTGCTTTGAATCTCCCGCGATCGGCTCAGCCAATTGTGGTAGATTCTTAGCGCTCCAATCACCGGAGTTCAGTAAGCCAATCACATTGCGGTCCGGGTGGACCAATCGGAATGCGAGTCTACAAGAATGCTAATACAGAACACCCCTCCCCTCGTGGTTTCGTCCGGCGCAGCGTGGTGACGTAGTCGCACAGGTAGGTGGGGCTCCGTATGTGCCTAGTTGACCTGCGTGGCTCAGTCTGTGTGTGATTGTCGGCCGGTTCGGATGGGCTCCGCGTCACTCTCAACCCTGTCAATGGAACCTCCTGGAAGGGTGAGCCGGGCCTGTCACTGCAGCTCCCGCCCGGACTACCTGAGTCAGTCAAGCTGCGGTTCCTGCTGCTCCCGCCTGGTCTTTCTGGGCTGGTTGAGCTGGCTTGGCTGTACCTTCCAGGTGAAGCTCCCGTCTGCGACAGCTCGAGGTCTGCTGGTGAGTATGGTTGGTTTATTTGGACGTTGCTATCTTTTGGTGGGGGGTGTTCGGCTTGTGTTTGGGGGTGTGCCGCTGGCGTTTCTGGCCTTTTGTCGTTCCCCTGCTTGGTTGTTGTGGTTCCCCCTCCCTCCCTGCTTTCTGTGGTTGTTGAGGCGTCGGGGGTGTTGACGGCTAGCCTGGACCGTAGCTGGTCGATGTGCCGCTTCCAGCTTCTTCCATCCGTTGTTTGGAGTCTGTATGACCGGGGGCCGGTTACCTGTGTTATTTGCACAGGTACCCAGAGTGGGTCTCCTGTGAAGTTCTTTGCATAGACTGTGTCCCCGGTGTTGAATGCCAGGTGCCGGCTGGAGGAATCCGGGGGTTTCTCCTGGTTGTAGGTGGGGTATAGCCGGTCCAGCGGTGACCTCAATTTCCTGCCCATCAGTAACTCTGCTGGGCTTTTGTTTGTGGTCGTGCTGGGCATGATGTGTTGTATGAGAAGCATTCTGTTTATCTTTTCTTGAATGTCGCCGGTTTCAATTTTCTGGATGGTTTTGTGTGTTGGACCATCCGTTCCACCCGTCCATTCGCCACCGGGTGAGCCGTCGAGGTTAGGGCGTGTCTGATGCCCCGTTCGGCCAGGTATCTTTCAAATGTCAGTGCCGTGAACTGCGGGCCGTTATCCGACACTAAGACATCTGGTAACCCATGCGTCGCAAAGAGTCTGTTAAGCTTATCGATGACCGCTTCTGTTGTTGTTGTCCTCATGGTGCTTACCTCCAGCCAGTTGGAGTAGGTGTCCACGATGATGAGGAATGTATGCCCCTTGGTCAGCCCAGCAAAGTCTATGTGTATTCGCGACCACGGTCCTCTGGGGGTTTCCCATTCCAGGACTGGAGTGGCGGGGTGGTGGTGGATCTCATTTCTTGGCACCTGTTGCACCCGGTGACCCATGTCTCAATTTGCTTGTCCATCCCTGGCCACCAAGCGTAACTTCTGGCCAGGGCTTTCATCTTGACAACGCCCGGGTGCCCCTCGTGTAGCATTGCCAGCACTCTTTTCTGTAGTGTCTCTGGTATAACTACCCGGTCTCCCCAGAGTATGCACCCTCTTTGTGTGAACAGCTCGGTTTGGCGGTTTCGGAAGGCTTTGAACTGTTCGCTGCCCTCATTTTCCGGCCACCCCCGCTCTACCCAACTCAATACCCGCGCCAGCTGTTTGTCTTTATTTGTTTCTCGGGCAATGTCTGGCGCGGTTAAGAGCGGGCTGGGTAGAGTCTCTATTTGCAGGGTCGTTGTTGTGGGTGCTGGGTCGTCGTCTAAGTCTGGTAGTGGTGACCGGCTTAGTGCGTCTGCGTGCGGGATATTCTTGCCAGGCCAGTGTGACAGTTCATACGAATAAGCGGCAAGGAACTCGGACCACCTTGTCATCCGGGGTGACAGGATGTTTGGGGTGGCTTTGTTCCCTGCGAGTATTCCGAGTAAGGGTTTGTGGTCCATAATGATTGAAAAGGTCCTACCGTAAAGGTACTCGTGGAACCTTTTCACTCCGGCGACGATGGCGAGGGCTTCTTTGTCCAGCTGGCTGTAATTTCTTTCCGGTCTGGCCAGCGTTCTTGAGAAGAAGGCAATGGGTGCTTCCTTCCCATTGGGTAGGGTGTGGCTGAGGACTGCTCCGATGCCAAAGGGCGATGGGTCGCATGTCACTGTTAGCAGCAGGGTCTCGCTATACTGGATTAGGACTGCGTCTGATGTTAGCAGGTTTTTTGTCTGTTGTAATGCAGTCTCCTCCCGCTTCCCCCAGGTCCAGGTGGCTGCTTTATCGAGTAGCCAGTGCAGGGGTTCCGCCACAGTCACCTTCTGGGGTAGGAAAACATTGTAAAAGTTAAGCAGTCTCAAGAATGCCTGTAGTTCCGCCTTGTTTGTTGGTGTGAGGGCTTCTTTGATGGCTCTGAGTTTCTTTCTGGTTGGGTGTATTCCGTGCCGGTCTAGGAGGTACCCCAGGAATTCGACCCTCTCGGTGTAGAGTTGGCATTTGTTTCTTTTGACTTTAAGGCCGGCGTCTTTGAATTTGTTAAGCACCGCCCTTAAATGGGTTTCCAATTGTTCCTTGTTGGCGGCTGCGACCAGCACGTCATCAAAATAGGGGACCACTCCTTTTATTCCCTGGAGGAGTCTTTCCATGAGGCTTTGGAAGACTCCCGGGGCAACGCTGACTCCGAATTGGAGTCGGTTGCATCGGAAAGCCCCCCGGTGTGTGACAATCGTTTGCACTTCAGCTGTCTCGGCATCGACCCGCAGTTGCTGATAGGCTTGCACCAGGTCGAGTTTTGCGAAGACCCGGCCACCCCCCACTGAGTGCAGAAGGTGCTGTACTACTGGGACGGGGTAGGTGCTTTGCTGTAGCGCGTGATTGAGGGTGGCCTTATAGTCACCGCAGATTCTTATAGAGCCATCGGGTTTGATGGGGGTGACTATGGGCGTTTCCCAGTGGGCATGGTCGATTGGCTCTAAAACCCCTTGTGCGACGAGCTTGTCTAGTTGCTCGTCGATTTTTGGCTTTAGCACGAATGGCACTCGCCGTGGTTTGAGGCGGATCGGGGCGACGTTAGGGTTAAGGTTGAAGGAGATAGGGGCCCCTCGGTACTTGCTTAGAGAGTCATCGAAGACCTCCTCGAAGTCCTTCACGAGCGTCGCTTCCCAGTCAGCCTCGTCTGTGTGGTGGATGCCCATCACCTCTATTCCCAGCGGGGAGAACCATTGCAGGCCGAGCAAGCTGGGGCGGTCTTTGTCCACGACTGTGAGTGGCAATACCTCGGTGTGGTTTTTGAAGGTGACTTTAAAATGTCCGATGCCAGCCACAGGGATGCGGTTTCCCTGGTAGTCCTTCAGGATTAGTTTCTGGTCGTCTAGCTCGTTGTGGCGGATGGTTGGTACTAAGCGCTTGATTGTGCATCAAGAGACCATGGAGAGGTAGGACCTGGAGTCCACTTCCATCTCGCAGGGCTGGTCCTCGATGCTCACCTCCACGTACCTTTTGGGTGTCCATGGTCAATGAGTGGCCGATGATGACCATCTGGTGGGTTTCTTCGCGCTGCTGTGCTTCGCTGAGTCGTCTGCTGCAGCTGTCGTGGCTCCACCGGCTCTCGGTTTGGTGGTCTCGGTGCCCGGGGGGGTGCTGTCTTGTCGTCGGGGGCTGTTGCCTCGTCGTTGTGGGCTGTAGTTTTTCTTGTTCTGGCACACCTTGGTGATGTGCCCCCACTTCTTGCAATACCGGCAGATGGCGTCGAGGAAACGGCATTTGGAACGGGGGTGATCGCCGCCGCAGCCGGCGCAATGGAATCCCGACTTACGTCCCCTTCGGTCCCGCCGGTCACGCTCAGCCTGTAGCCGATGAATCTCCTCTTCCTCGTCCTCGGTGTCAGATTGGGGGTCGATGTCACCGTGGTGTGTGGTTGTTTCTCGGCGGCTGGCTTCTCCGGGCTTCACTGGTGCCGGGGTTGCTTCGTTGTTTGGCGGCCATTCGGTTGTGTTCGCCTGCCGCATCCGGGCTGCTGATTGGCGGGTGGCCTCAGCTGCAGTTGCCTCGGCGAGGGCATCGGCAAGGGAGATGTCGCCCTTGGCCATCAGCCGGCTCTGCAGCACAGGGTCTCTGAGTCCGAGGACGACTCGGTCACGTAGTGCCTTGTCCAGGTTGGCAAACCCGCATAGACCTCCTAGGTTCCTTAGCTGGGCCACGAAGTCACCTATGGTTTTGCTCTCACGCTGATCTCGCCGGTAGAAATCGTGCCTACGGATGAGTATGGGCACGGCAGGGGCATAATGGCGGCGCAAGATGGGCTCGAGGTCAGCCCAGTCCATTTCTTTTACGTCGGCGGGCTTGGCCAGCATCTTGGCCATCTTGAATACCGCGGGGCCACAGTGCATTAGGAACACGGCCCGTTTCCTCTGCCCGTTGGCATCTTTGAGATTGCTGCATTCCAGGAACATCTGGAAGCGATCAGTGTATGATTCCCAGTCCTCGGTGGCTGGGTCGAACGGAGCGGGTGGCGGGGTGCTGCTGGCCATCTTGTGGGTCGTTGCACACCGTTTGCCACATGCTGGTTGGTTCCTCGCCTCACGATCCCACCTTCGTCGCCAGTGTTAGATCGGTGGATCGGTTCACATGAAGAGGCGAGACACGGGAGTGAACATTCAGCTCTTTATTGTAGCTTAAGAAAAGGAACAGCAAAGGCTTGAGAGCCGCTTGGCTTTATACAGCCGGCCGGCGTCTCGGCGGCCAATGGCAGCGCTTTGAATCTCCCGCGATCGGCTCGGCCAATCGCGGTAGATTCTTAGCGCTCCAATCACAGGAGTTCAGTAAGCCAATCACGTTGCGGTCCGGGTGGACCAATCAAAATGCGAGTCTACAAGAATGCTAATACAGAACAATCTCAATTTCTCAAATGATAATTCCTCATACTTATTTTTTCCTCCATGACTTGCATTGGAATCATTATGCTGCTGTTGTAACTATAAATGGTGATTAAATGAATGTCGGCAAGTCGAGCACTACCTGTGCTTATATATTTAACTTGTATGCTTCACCCAAATCTTCAATAAATCATTAGAGATGTGCTATGTTCCTTTTTGCTTCAAATGCTCTACTATCATCCTAATGCCAAAGAAGCCCTACATCAGGGAACTGAATAACTACAATCCAGTTGCCATAACATCTGTGGTTATGAAAACCTTTGAAAGGCTACTACTGTCCCACCTGAAAACCATTATGGATCCAGTTAGATCCCATGCAATTTGCATACCGAGCAAATAGATTGACAGATGATGCTTTTATTATGGCTCTGCACTACATCCTACAACACCGTGAATTTCCAAATACCTACACAAGGATCCTCTTTGTAGACTTTGTAGTTCAGCATTCAATACCATCATTCCAGACATTCTTCTAACTAAATTAAACCATCTAGCGGTACCTGAATACACTTCTAAATGGATCATAAGCTTCCTAAACACACAGGAAGCAGCCGGTGAAGCTAGGCAGAATCACATCTGATACCTGTACAGTTAGCACAGGGCTCCCCCAAGGCTGTGTGCTTTCTCCACTTCTCCCTATGTATCTCAATTCATCCATCTGTTAAAATACTGAAGTTTGCATATGATACAACTGATTGGTCTCATTTGAGACAATGACGAATCCACATACAGACGGGAGGTTGTAAAACTTGCCTCGTGTTGTGACCAGAATAGTCTGGACCTGAACACACTCAAAACTGTAGAAATGGTGGTAGACTTTAGAAGAAATCCTCCCATACTACCACCTCTTACAATACTAGCCAACACAGTATCAACAGTAGGGACCTTCAAATTTCTAGGTTCTATCATATCACAAGACCTAAAATGGACGCCTGACATCAAAAGGTCATCAAAAAAAGCACAACAAAGAAAGTTCTTTCTGCATCAACTCAGAAAGCTCGAACTGCTCAAGGAGTTGCTGATACAGTTCTACAGAGGAATTATTGATTCTGTCATCTGTACCTCTATAACTGTCTGGTTTGGTTCTACAACCCAACAAGACAGACACAGACTTCAGAGGATAATTAGGACTGCAGAAAAAACAATTACTACCAACCTGCCTTCCATACTGCATGAGTCAAAAAGAGGGCTGTGAAAATATTTACAGACCTCTCACATCCTGGACATAAACTGTGTCAACTCCTATCTTCAGACCGACACTATAGAGGCACATCAGAACAACTAGACACAAAAACAGTTTTTCCCGAACGCCATCTCTGCTAAACAAATTATTCCCTCAACACTATCAAACTATTTACTAAGTCTGCATTACTATTAATCCTCCTTCCTTTCACCCATCTTCTCCCATGCATGACTGTATGACTGTAACCTTGTTGCTGGTATCCAACGATTTTTACTGACTGTTTCCTAGTATGACTTGATTGCTTATTGTACCCAATGAATATTATTAAGTGATGTACCTTATGATTCTAGACTCTTGATGAATGTATATTTTCTTTTATGTACACTGAGAGCATATGCACTAAGACAAATTCCTTGTGTGTCCAATCGCACTTGGCCAATAAATTATTCTATTATAAAATTCAATTCTCAATAACTCTAAAATAAATAATCAGTTGCTTAATTTTATTCTACAATGAATTGGGAGTCAATTCCATTGAACCCAGATGGATTTAGCTATCTTGGAAGGGAAAACACACTCAGTTTAATTCCCTTGCTCATGGTGGGAATCCTGTCTAATCCTAAAAGCCTGTCTGGCCTGTACTGGAGCAGTGAATATTATTGGCTCCATTTTGAACTGCTCTTCCTCTGTTAGGAAAGTTCTCCTTCCCCCCACACCCCATAACTTTCAGCTTATACTAAAGTAGAACTAAAGTAGAACTGATACACTTCCAAGAGATTGTAGTAGGAGACAGTCTAGACCATGTCCTGAGATTTTCTTATCCCCCTGGATAGACCACCTCAGTGAGTTTAAATGGCTTTAGAGATTGTTGATGCTTTGAATGCTTTGACAGATTACTTGTATTGCTTTTGGACAGTCCTATGTATGTTTCCTGGAGCAAAATTATGAAGATTATTTACTCAGAGTGATGCTGGTTTAATGGATTTCTCTAATGTGTTTGCTTTTTGGCTCACTAAAAATACCACTCACCTCAAATAAACTGCAACAGTTTTGCTGAATTACTCAATGTGTTACCATAATGATACCAGAATGGCATTCCTCTCCTTAATTTCAGTATTATGACTAGCTCATATTTTCTTAAGTAATGCCTTTGGAAGCACTATGATAATTAGGACAATCCGTATTTTTAATATTCAGTATGTGTTGCAACCAATTAACAAATGTAGAGAATTGGTGTGGGTTTTGAAAGAAACTGGATGATGGGCTGTGCAATGGTATCAGCAATTATCTTACCTGAATCTTACATATTTCATTTATTTCAACCTTACTTGTTATTTCAGAGCTAGAGAACCTTCATGCTATTATTTTTGTTTCAGCCTTGCCCAAGCCATTTATCTTTATTGTTCCCACTTGAGGTTACTAATGTGAATTGTTCAGTTTACAGTGACAGGAGAGTGGCCAAAATGGAGTGGAGAATAGATTGGATGAATTTTCTCCATTGTTATCTGTTTTAGTCCTTTGTAAGCCTCACCTCTTGTTTCCCACTTTATTTCATAATTCGATAAAATCCTGGAAGAAATCCTCAGCTAATTGGGTTGCATTATTACTCATACATGTTGACTTGTAGTTGTATATCTCTTTTTGTCTATTATCAGAGAACTTGTTGAGTTGTTGTAAATCATTCTCTGATGGCAATAACTGTCTTGATGAAGACTCAACAGCGAAATGATCCAGGCAATATAAAGGCATCCTATCAAGAAGCAGGCAGACTTACACATAGGATTTTTACCAGTTTTGAATAGAACAATAGATCTGCACTCTGGAGGCACAGTTTGATTACAGTTTTGCACCTAGAGTTTACCTGGAGCACAGAGTGCTTTAAATTGATACGCCAATAAATGTGCTTCTCCTTGATGAAGTCAGTCTTGCCTTAGCAAAGTACAAGTTACATCCTGTTTGGATCTTTGCAGTATGTTCTACATGGAGGTATCTTTGAGATGTCTTTGGAAATGGCAATTAGTTGAGAATATGGGTAGCTGCTTACAAGCAAAATCTTGACAATGGTGGCCCTACAAGTTAGTTTTCCTTTAGGGGAAATCATGTAAAGCCCTTAATGGCTAGAGATATTCCTACTTTGAATTGGATTAGGCAAGACTGTGTGATCTAATTTCTGCTATTCAGTGTCACAGTTGATGCTATGATAAGGGAAGTTTTTGATGGCAGGCAAGGAATCTAGTAATATGAATCTTACTATGCAGCCAATTTCATGTTTGTCAATGATGAGGCTGTATTTGCAAACAATGATACGGAGGCCACTAGTAATTGTGCATGATATCTCATACGTTGTCCATTCCTATGACTTGAAAATTAATGCCAAGAAAATAAAGTTTTGTCAATTGATGGATAACAATCTTCAGTCTTCTTCAACAGAGCCCAACTAAAGCAGCTTAGATTTCTTGGGTTGTTGGTAGAAGTCAGAAGTAGAAGTAACCAGCAGGATTGGCCATCTTCAGATCACTAACAGGTGTTTGCGAGGGAAATGACATTTCATTGAAAACAAGATGTGAATCTTCTAGGTACTAGTGTAGGGGAATACAGAGATAACCTTGATGAAGGAATGCAAGAACTGTTAAGAAAAAATAAATGACAGTTCAGACCTAGGAAAGGAGAAGGCATATAAAAAAACTTGTCTTGATTATCTTTAGTATAAGAGAGGGCAGATGGATACACTGGCAGGCTTCAGGATTCTATAATTATACCCTAGAACAGTAAAGCAGCATTCTTGAAATCTTGTTTGTATAACTGTCAGATTTGTTATTGTTTTCAGTGACTGTAGGAGAACTAACTCTTTGCTGCTAATATACATATGTACTTTTTTTTTTAGTTTTATTAGTATAATATATAAAAATCCATTTCGATCAAACTGTGTTGTCCGGATACAATTATTTTTAGGCAATCATAATCAGAGTGTTTACAATAACATGTATCACCATAACATTAATACTATAGTGACAGTAATATTTTATTTGTCCATTTTAACAAATTTCCATTTTTAACATTTATCCTTTTTATGTCCCTTTCTTTCTAACTTCTGTTTTTATTGTCTAGCCATCTATAAAATAAGTCCTATGTCAGAAAGTATTTAGTTTCTTCTTTATCTTTGATAGTGTTAGTCTATCAATTTCTGCACAAGTACTGTATGTTTTAACTCATAAAACATTTTGTATACATGTTTTATAGTTGACAACAGAAAGAAGAGCGGGGAGTTTCAAAGAGCAGGCAATAGTGTATTTTGAATCCAAAATACATTCCATTCATATTTTCTTCAAAGACTAATTAGATGACTGAAGCTTCTGCCATGAAAAAATCTAATTGGAGAGCATGATTGATAACTTTTGGCTATGGACATTTTTTGTTGGATGATATACCCAGGGGGATGTGGGGGAAAGCAGGATCAAGGGTGACAGTGAATTACGTATCTCAGAGTTGGCTATGCCCAGGTTGGTGCTGGACACAGAATGGTAGCTTCAAATAAATCCTCTTTCGTTTTGGGAGTGTGGCTCAAGGCTCATGATTTAATTAGAGTAACTGCTGGAACCCTGACAGATAGTGAACTCTGAGATACGTAATTCACTGTCACCCTTGATCCTGTCTTCCCCCCCGCCCCACCCCTCTAGGTGTATCAGTGTCAGGAACCCTGACACTGTATATATTTTTGAAAATTATTTTCACTGACTAACTTTGCCCTCCCACTTTTATAGAATTGTATGAAAGTCTAATGGATACTCTTTTCCACTTGTAATCATGTATATTTTATATATGAATATAGTAATTCATATATTCAACGGTATATAAAGAATATTCAAAATAGGAACATCATTTAATTATATTGTTAATTCACTGCCTGAAATGTACTTCTATCTTTCCCTCACTCTCCCTTCCATAAATATGTTTTGTTTACAGTATTAGGAGCTGTTTGACTGGAATACCGCACACTATATTACCAAACATATAGAAACCAAAATCCAATAACATATAGCAATAGTATAGCAATAGCACTTAGACATCTATTACTCTTCATAGTGCTTTACAGCCCTCTCTAAGCAGTTTACAATGTTAGCATATTGCCCCAACAATTTGGGTCCTCATTTTACTGAACTCGGAAAGATGGAAGCCTGAGTCAACTTTGAGCCATTCAAAACCAAACTCCTGGACTGGGCAGTGAGTTAGCCTAAAGTACTGCATTCTAATCACTGCGCCACCATGGGTCTTATGCTAATTTTCCAGTTTTAATTTAATCAGATTTCTTCCGAGATTTCTGCAAGATTGTTGAATTATAATTTTATATTATGACAGCTGTTTGTCATATTTCTAGATTTCATCCATTAGAATCTGAATACTTTTTAACAACAATAACATTTAAATATATAGCTATATGGAACTAATCTAAATGTAATGAATAACATCAAGGAATAGACCAGCTCCATAAAATTTACAGACAGTAACTAGGAAAGACATTAGAATGGAATGGAATGGAATGGAATGGAATGGAATGGAATGGAATGGAATGGAAT
>NW_020769316.1:9204010-9227525 GCF_900518735.1 Pseudonaja textilis | reverse complement strand
ATGGAATGGAATGGAATGGAATGGAATGGAATGGAATGGAATGGAATAGAATAGAATAGAATAGAATAGAATAGAATAGCTTTATTGGCCAAGTGTGATTGGACACACAAAGAATTTGTCTTGGTGTAAATACTCTCAGGATACATAAAAGAAAAGATACATTCGTCAGGAGTCAAGAATCATAAGGTACGACACTTAATGATAGTCATAGAGTACAATAAGCAATCAATCATACTAGGAAACAGTCAATATAAATCATAGTATACAAGAGACAAAGTTACAGTCATACAGTCACAAGTGGGAGAGGATGAGTGGTAAGGAGTGATGACAAGATTAACAGTAATAGTAATGCAGACTTTGTAATAGTTGAACAGGGTTGAGGGAATTATTTGTTTAGCAGAGTGATGGCTTTCGGGAAAAAAACTGTTCTTGTGTCTAGTTGTTCTGGTGTGCAATGCTCTATAGCATCATTTTGAGGGAAGGAGTTGAAACAGTTTATGTCCAGGATGTAAGGGGTCTGTAAACATTTTCACAGCCCTCTTTTTTACTCGTGCAGTATAAAGGTCCTTGATTGAAGGCATGCAGGTAGTAATTGTTTTTTCTGCAGTCCTAATTACTCTCTGAAGTCTGTGTCTGTCCTGTTGGGTTGTAGAACCAAACCAGACAGTCATAGAGGTGGAGATGACAGACTCAATCATTCCTCTGTAGAACTGGATCAGCAGCTCCTTGAGCAGTTTCAGCTTCCTGAGTTGGCGCAAAAAGAACATTCTTTGTTGTGCTTTTCTGATGACGTTTTTGATGTTAGGTGTCCATTTTAGGTCATAGTAGAACCTAGAAATTTAAAGGTCTCTACTGTTGATACTGTGTTGTCTAGTATTGTAAGAGGTGGTAGTATGAGAGGGTTTCTTCTAAAGTCTACCACCATTTCTACGATTTTGAGTGTGTTCAGTTCCAGATTGTTCCAGTTACACCACGAGGCAATTTGTATAACCTCCTGTCTGTATGCAGATTCATCATTGTCTCGAATGAGACCAATCACTGTTGTGTCATCAGCAAACTTCAGTATTTTAACAGATGGATCGTTTGAGATGCAGTCATTGGTATATAGGGAGAAGTGGAGAAAGCACACAGCCTTGGGGGCCCCCTGTGCTGATTGTACAGGTATCGGATGTGATTCTGCCTAGTTTCACCTGCTGCTTCCTGTCTGTTAGGAAGCTTATGATCCACTTACAGGTGTGTTCAGGTACCGCTAGTTGGTTTAGTTCACTCAAAAGTGTCCAAAATAAAAATAAATTCATATGCGGAAAATCATTAATTTTTAGATAAATATTATTCTCTAAGCATTTTATTTTTGTTTAACTTTGGCATTTCTAGTTAGTTACTATTATACCATTTTGGTGTTCTTACATAGAGAACTCTCTCACAAGATTTAGATCTAGAAGAACTATCAAGTTATCAAAAACGATTGAACCAGTGTATTTTAATCGTCCCTAGAATTTTGCACAAAATTATCATTTTTTTTTCTTAATCCATGGAAGAAGTTTTGAAAGGGAGAGAAACAAGCTTTAGCTTACCAAAATGTTGTTAATACCATAGATGCACACATTGCAGCCTTGATTGATGAAATTGTAGTCTACATGATCTGGATTGTGACTGCTAGGATGAGATGGGTTTCATTTTAAAAACACCTGGAAGGACATCTTTTGCTGATTTATAGAAGGAATAGATCAGATATACAGCCCTTGCTTATCAGTGGAGACCAAAAGCAAAGGTGCAAAATAGTAGTGAATGAAATTTAATTACCTTGGCACCTGTTGGGAAACAAGTTCTACCAAGCATGATTCTTTAGAGGGTGAAGCAAGGCACCTGCGGGACAGAGTCACCTATAATTTCATCTCAACCAAATTACCTTAATTTGGTAGATTATGTAGTAGTATTATACACAGAGCTCTCTAACTATAATTTTTTTCACTGTATTTTATAAAAGAGAAGTCTGGCAAATTCTAGTCTGCTCATACTATATGTACCACTCTTAGCCATAGGGTTTGGGACTGATAATTCTTTGAATATTTTTCTATCTGTTATCTTAGGCTGAAAATGCCAGTTCATGGTATCCAGGAGCCCAAAATGAACTGTACTCAAAACACAATGTGCTGTCCAGCCAGTGTATGGGAATTGGATAGTTAGGCAGCAATTGTGGGCTGTCCCCTTAAGGGAATGCATCATGGTAAATGAAGTTAAGGTGTCCTGGGAAATGTAGTCCATATCACATGACCACATCTGTAATCCTGACTGGTCACTAAATTGACCCTCGAGGGGTTGGAGGAGGTTTTCCTCACTCTTGGCTGAACTCACGGACTCGTAGTAACTGTTTTACTTCTATTACTACAACATGAGGGAAAAAGGATAGAAGATAAACCATCTTTTTACCAATAAGATAGATATACAAATGTGGGTTATGAGGATACCTGATGAACCAATAAATGTACTTTGTTATGGATGTCTTGTTGAGTTTATCTATCTGCATCTGTACAGCTTACAAATCCACTACTGTACAAAATACAGAAAGTAAAAAAAATGGTTAATTTGAAGTCCTGAAGCCTATTAGTATAAAGACTGTTAATTTGGATTTGTGATAAAGCAAAGTAATGTTGAAGCCAGGAGTGAATGTAGAATGCTGAGAGGGCGGAGCTGACGTCACGACGATACGGCTGCAATCTCGTGGCTCTGGGGCTGCAGCCGATATCTTCGCCTCTGGTCGGTCCAAACGGACCTAAACTGTCCTGTAGAGACAGTGATAGTGAAGGGCACATCCTGTGGATCCCAGGGACACCACAAAGTCCCTGGTTGATCCAGGAGAAGCCCTTTTGCCAGCGGCGGAGAGGCAGCCATTAAGCTGCTGAAGTTGGGACAGCTCCGGAACAGAAGAGACTGAAAGAGAAAGTGTATCGGTTTGGTGAGAACTTTCTTTTTACTATTATTCTGAGACTTAAAAGGACACCCTAAGAAAAAGGAAAAATCTGTAAAAGTTTTGACAGAACTGAATGAGCGGCGGTTTTTAAATGGAAACGTCGAAGTGAGGCTTGGCTTTTTACTTTTTTACTTTTTTATTGCTGGACTTCTATTGTGATTTAGCTTTGTTAACTGGACTGGTTTCTCTTTTATATATATCTATTTTTTCTTCTCTTTTTTATTTTTTAATCTTTTAGATTAGAGGCTCCCTTTACTTATTAGCCTTTGCGGATGATTTGGCCTTTATTTTGGAAGACCCCTTAGACACAGCTCCAAAATTATTGGAAAAGATAGAGACATATGGTGAGGTGGCTGGTTTGAAAATAAACAAAGATTAAACAAAGATCTTGACAAAGAATATGTTATTAAGACAAAGCGAAGAACTGGCAGACCTGTTGAAAATTCAAGTTACGAACAAGGTTAAGTATTTGGGGATACATTTGACATCAAGATGTAGTACATTAAAAGATAACAATTATATTAAATTTAAACAACAGATAGCGTTAGACTTGATGAAATGGGAGAACTTACAATTGTCATTAATAGGGAGAATCTCAACAATCAAGATGAATATCCTACCCAGAATCTTGTATTTGTTTCAAACAATACCAATTAGGCTTGGAAAAGACTATTTTGAAGATTTAAATAAAATTGTGTTGAAGTATGTATGGCAAGGCAAGAAAGCGAGAATAAAGTTAAAACTTTTACAAGATGCTAGAATTAGAGGAGGATTTGGTTTCCCTAATTGGGAGTTGTACTATCAAGCTGCAAATTTGATGTGGGCCAAGGAATGGATAATATTAAGAAAGACTAGACTGTTGACACTAGAGGGACATGATTTGTTGTTGGGCTGGCATGCTTTTTTATGGTATAAAGGAACTAAAACACAGGGCTATTTTAGAAGACATCATATACAGGAGTCTTTGTGGTTAAATTGGGAGAAGATTAAAAGACAATGTTATTTGAAAATTCCAGTTTGTTTATCGACTATTGAAGCATTTTCCTATCCTACAATTTATAAGAAGGAACGAACAGTTAGATATGGGGAAATATTGGATGAAAAGGGTGAACTTAAATCGATGCAAAATTTAGAGGAACAAGGTATAAAGATGAATTGGTTTTCATATGCGCAAATACATTCAAGGTATGATGAAGATTTTAAAACAGAAGGATTTTATGATAAATTGACTGATTTAGATAAGATATGAAAAGGTGATTTAAAAATTATACGGTTATTTATTGGAAATTAAGCTAGAGGAAGAACAAGTTAAAAAAACTATGATTGTTTGGGGGAAGAATTTTGGATATGAGATTGATTTAGAGAAATGGCAAAAATTGTGGTTTCAAAATTATAAAATGACAATGTCAACAGCATATAAAGAAAATTTGTATAAGATGTTTTACAGGTGGCACTTTCCCTCGACAAGAATAGCAAGAATGTTCAAGAACAAATCCGAAAAATGCTGGAATTGTCAGCAGATACCTGGCTCATATTACCATATGTGGTGGACTTGTGAGGACGCTAGAAAATATTGGACTAAAATTCACATGTGGTTGGAAAAAATGACAAAGAAATACATAGACTTGAAACCAGAGATCTTTTTATTGGGAATCTTACCTGATACATATGGTAAAGATTTGAAATACCTGATTGTAAATGTATTAACAGCGGCTAGGATTGTATTTGCTAAAAACTGGAAAAATGAGAAAATACCATCGCAGGAAGAAATTATTAAGAAAATATTGGAATGTGCTGAAATGAGTAGATTGACATTTGAAATTAGAGAACAAGAGGATAAACTATTTTATAAAATTTGGGACCTTTTCTACCAATGGTTAGATAATAAAATACAATAATAGAATATTTAGAATTTTAGGAAATAATAAATATATAAAGATATATACATGTTGTGACTCCGGAGTTGAAATCTGTTCCGTTGGCAGATGGGAGCTCAAGCGAAGAGGAAATGGCAGTAAATTATGAGCCAGCTCTGTTGAGCGATTTGGATTGCAGTCAGGAAGAGGAAATGGATGTAACTAGGAGAGATGAACCTGATTTAATAGAGCTGTCAGGACCTTCGACCTCCTCTGATTCTTCTCCTCTGGCTGAGCAACAGCCGGGAATAGCTAACCAGGAACACTTGCGAGACTTTTCTAGTGGGGAGGAGTCTTTGGAAAGAACCTGGCTAGATGTGCGTAACAGACGTAAGTTGAGGCGTCATTCACAGTTAGGAAGGAGGTGTTGAGCCAGTGACTAATTAAGGAGATTAACACGCCCTCATAGTGGATAAAAGGAAACGGCTTGGCTGGCGAGCTTTGCCAGAAGCAAAGTGATTTATGGGAGTGAACACACGGAGAGAACTCTTTGAGGCTTTGGGATTTATAGCCACGTCAGGTTTGCCGGACAGAGTTTGGATTTATTGCTGAGGACTGGAAACCCTTCCACAGTCCTTTTGGGAAGGTTTGCTTTTTGGTTTGTGAACTGCTCGTTTTGTTTTGCCCTCCTGCAATTAAAAGGGAGATATAACATTTTTGCTTCTGGCCAAACAAACCATCTTTCAACCAAGATGGATTCAACTCAAACAAACCATCTTTCAACCAAGATGGATTCAACTCAACTGCAGCATTTGGTGGAGCAGCAACAGCAACAGCAACAAATAAACCAACTGCTACAGAGTAACCAGACCCTCCAAAACCAGGTAACTCAGTTGGTGAATCATATTACAAGTTTGCAAATTCCTGCTGCTCCTTCAGCCCCTCCCTTGAGGAAAAGCCCGGTATCCATGCCGGAGAAATTTTCAGGACAAATGGACATGTTTCCGGCATTTTGGGGGCAGTGTCAGTTATTTATGTCTTTGAGGCCTGAAGACTTTCCAAATGACCGGGCTAAGGTAGGATTTATTATTAGCCTTTTGTCTGGGCAGGCTGTCAAATGGGCTACTCCCTTGTTAAATCAAGATAGTCCTTTATTAGATAATTTTCAGGGTTTTCATCAACAAATGAGGATTATGTTTGAAAACCCAATTAAAACTCAAACTGTGGCAAGATGGTTATGGGACATTTATCAGGGGAAATGCCCCCTGCAGGAATATATTGCAGAATTTCATTTGCTCTGTATGGATTCCACCTGGAACGAATCGGCTCACATGGATGCGTTTCAGGAGGGCTTGGCAGATAACATCAAAGATGAGTTAGTGCATGCGGAGCGGGCTGCAACTTTGGATGCACTAGTAACACAGTGTTTGCGAATTGAAGCCCGCTTACAACAGCGTGGAAGCAAACGGTCCATTGTGGAACCATCTTCTCTTTCTCGTTTACAAACCATGCCATTGAAAGTTTCTCAAACTATGGTTAAGACTGAGGAGCCGATGGAGTTGGGTGCACTCCGCCCTCGTTTAACGGTGCGAGAACGTTCTAGAAGGTTTCAGGAAGGCTTGTGCCTTTATTGTGGGGGTTCGGGACATTTTGCTAATTCCTGCAAACGGAGAGGGACCCGCAAACCTATGCCTGAATCCATTCCTGACCCATCGGGAAACGGGGTAGGACCGACCTCGGGGAAACCCTAGGTCGGGCACGTTCCACACCCCCACCCCAAATTGCTGAAGTGAATCCAGGGCCTCCTCGGCATTTACTTTTGGACACTCAAATCTTTTTGCAGTCCCAGAAGGAGGGAATTCTCGCTGTTGCATTGGTGGACTCAGGGGCTACAACCAGCTTTATGGACCGAGCTTTTGCTACGCACTATGAGATCCCATTGATTGCTGTGGAACCATCCATTAAGGTGGAAACCGTGGATGGGCATGAGCTCAAGTCTGGGCCCATTCGTTTTGCCACCCAGCCAGTGCGTATGGTCATTGGGGATCACAAGGAGGTGATAAGATTTATATCACCTCGAATCTTCATCTCCCCTTGGTACTTGGCATGTCCTGGCTGCGTTTGCACAATCCATTGGTGGCCTGGGCGCAGAATGCCATTTCCTTTCCAAGTCTCCAATGTGTGGACCATCTGAGACATATCTGCGCTGGCCAGGATATCACCGCCGCTTCTGCTGTTTCCATATGTCCGGAGCTATCGGACTTCTCTGACGTTTTCAGCGAGAAGGAGGCGGATCAGTTACCACCGCATCGTGCCTATGATTGTCCTGTAGACCTGATACCAAATGCTCCACTGCCCAAGGGTCGGTTATACTCCATGTCGGAGCCTGAGTTGGCTGCGCTTCGAGAGTTTCTAGATAAAAACTTGGCTCGGGGGTTTATTCGACCATCGTCGTCTCCTCTTTCGGCTCCCGTTCTTTTTGTTAAAAAGAAGTCGGGAGAATTACGTTTATGTTGTGATTATCACCGTCTGAACTCTATCACAGTGAGGAATAGTTATCCTTTGCTGCTCATTCCGGAATTAATGGAGCGGTTGCGGGAGGCTACTATCTTCACTAAACTTGATCTGCGTGGGGCCTACAACCTGGTTTGGATGCGCAAGGGGGACGAGTGGAAGGCGGTGTTTGGCACTCGTTATGGTCATTTCGAGTACACCGTCATGCCATTTGGTCTGACCAACGCTCCTGCAGTTTTCCAGCATTTGATGAATGACATTTTTCGGGATATGCTGGATAGGTTTGTCGTGGTATATCTGGATGACATTTTGATCTACTCCTGGTCCAGGGATCACCACCTTCATCAGGTCCGTCAAGTGCTGCAGCGTCTTTGGGAGCATAAGCTCTATGCGAAACTGGAGAAGTGTTTCTTTTTTCAGTCTTCAATTGAGTTTTTAGGGCATATCATCTCTCCCGAGGGTATCGCTATGGATCCTAAAAAAGTTGAAGCCTTGTGTAGTTGGGAAGCCCCTCGTCATGTGAAGGACGTGCAGCATCTTTTGGGGTTCGCCAATTACTATAGGACCTTCATTCCAGGTTTTGCTAAGTTAATGGATCCTATTACTCAGCTCCTTCGTAAGAAGGTCCTGTTCCAGTGGGGGCCTCCACAACAACAGGCTTTTGAAACTTTAAAGAAAGCGTTTGTGGCCGAGCCGATATTGAGGCATCCTGATCCGAATCGTCCATTTGTGGTCAAAACAGACGCCTCTAATGTGGCTATCGGGGCGGTATTGTTGCAAGCTCCAAAGGATGGCGCACCTCTTTTCCCTTGCGCATACTATTCTAGGAAGCTCACAGCTTCTGAGTGTAATTATACTATTTGGGAAAAGGAGTTGTTGGCTATTAAGGCTGCATTTGAGACCTGGCGACATCATCTAGAGGGGGAGGGGGAGGTTCGGACGGATCACAGAAACTTGGAACATTTATCTACTGCCAGGAGGTTGAACCAACGCCAGATCTGATGGTCGTTGTTTTTTGCAAGGTTCAATTTTTCCGTCACGTATGTTCCAAGCGGGCAGAATCGGAGAGCAGACATGTTGTCTAGGAAACCCGAATATCTTGGTCCCGAGGATCCTCTCCCTCCACGAACGGTGTTGCCACTGGAATCATTGGCTGTGCTTCAAGATCCAGTAGACTTACGGGCTCGAATACGGGAGGCGCAGCAATTAGATGCATGGACGCAGCAGAGGAGGGGGGAAGTTGGACCTGATTCCCCATGGTCTTTTGAAGAGGGCTTGCTTCAACATCGGGGTTTATTGTATGTACCCACCAGGTCGCTTAGAGCTCTCATCATGACGCAATGTCATGACAACCCTGCTGCTGGGCATTTTGGTTTCTACAAAACCCTGCACTTAGTCACTTGGACTTTTTGGTGGCCTCGGGTTCGTCATGATGTGTTTTCTTACGTCGCTTCTTGCATACAATGTCGGCAAGTGAAAGCAGCGTTGGGTGCGCCTCCAGGACTCCTGCAACCATTGCCGACTCCGGACAGTCCATGGGGAGCGATCTCCATGGACTTTCTCATGCATTTGCCAGCCTCATCGGGTTTTACGACGGTGCTCATGGTGGTCGATATGCTGACTAAAATGGCGCATTTCATTCCCTGTCAGAGGCTACCATCGGCCCACACTATGGCTCAGTTATTCTTACAGCATGTTTTTCATTTACATGGTTTGCCGGATAGGGTGGTTTCGGATCGTGGGGTCCAGTTCACTGCGCAGTTCTGGAAACGGTTAATGTCGGCATACAAGTTCAGGTGTGTCTGGCGTCAGCGCACCATCCAGAAACTGATGGTGGGACTGAGAAGGTTATTGGCATTCTCACTCAATATTTGAGATGTTTTGTCAATCATCGGCAAAACGATTGGGCGAAATACCTCCCTTTGGCAGAATTTGCCTTTAATAACTCTCAACATACCTCCACTCGTGTAATGCCGTTTTATCTGAATGTGGGCTATCATCCCGATTTTTTCCATTAACCATGATGGACTCCCCGGTTCCTGAAACGCAAGACTTTCTTGAGGAATTACAAGCGGTTCACCATTTAGTGGTGCAACAACTGGAACGGGCGAAGGAAGATTACAAATGGTTTGCGGACCGTTCTCGTAGAGCAACGCCTCCGTTAGCTGTGGGTGACAAGGTGTGGTTATCCACAAGGCACCTTCAGGTCGATCGTCCAATTAGGAAGCTGGACCATCGTTTCATCGGTCCATTCCCGATTGAGGTGGTCATCAACCCTGTGGCGTATCGACTCACCTTGCCGCACTCCATGTGCATTCATCCCGTCTTCCATCGTTCCCTGGTTCCTGACTCCCCAGAATGTCCTCTCCGTGCTCCCACTTTCTCAGTTTCTCCATCACCATCCAGTGAGGAGGCTGATATTGATGACTCGGTAGTCAGCATTACTGATTCTCATTGGCTAAAGGGTCGCTTTCAGTATTTAGTCGGAAGGAGAGTGAATGGTTCGGAAGCTTTTTCATGGACGGATGCTTCCACGGTTCATGCCCCAGACATTGTTCGGAGGTTCCATGACCGTTTCCCTTCGAAACCGCATCTGGATCGTCAGATTCGGGGGAAGGGCCCTGCAGTGAGGGATAGTGTTGTGACTCCGGAGTTGGAATCTGTTCCGTTGGCAGATGGGAGCTCAAGCGAAGAGAAAATGGCAGTAAATTATGAGCCGGCTCTGTTGAGCGATTTGGATTGCAGTCAGGATGAGGAAATGGATGTAACTAGGAGAGATGAACCTGATTTAATAGAGCTGTCAGGACCTTCGACCTCCTCTGATTCTTCTCCTCTGGCTGAGCAACAGCCGGGAATAGCTAACCAGGAACACTTGCGAGACTTTTCTAGTGGGGAGGAGTCTTTGGAAAGAACCTGGCTAGATGTGCGTAACAGGCGTAAATTGAGGCGTCAATCACAGTTAGGAAGGAGGCGTCGAGCCAGTGACTAATTAAGGAGGTTAACACGCCCTCATAGTGGATAAAAGGAAATGGCTTGGCTGGCGAGCTTTGCCAGAAGCAAAGTGATTTATGGGAGTGAACACTCGGAGAGAACTCTTTGAGGCTTTGGGATTTATAGCCACGTCAGATTTGCCGGACAGAGTTTGGATTTATTGCTGAGGACTGGAAACCCTTCCACAGTCCTTTTGGGAAGGTTTGCTTTTTGGTTTGTGAACTGCTTGTTTCGTTTTGCCCTCCTGCAATTAAAGGGGAGGCATAACATATACATATATTTGATATTATAGCTATAATAATGTTTTTAGGATAGATTTGGTATGATTATATGATTTGTTATAAAATAAATCAAGTAAATTATAGTTATCTCGCTAAGTATGAATGAACAAAATTATAGTCAAATGATTGTTTAATAGTGATACCAGGGTATTTAATTTCTGATTGATAATATTAGTTATTATGTAATATAACTGTAATTGAGACTACAAAATGGTTGCACAAAAAACTGGTAAACCAACTGACACACTGCTTGTATATTTATGAAAGAAAGCTGGATGTTTTTATGTTTTGTTTGTTTTGTTTGTCTTTAAAACCCAATAAAACTGTTTCCCAAGAGGAGTGAATGTAGAATGCTAAGCTCTGTGCCTCAGTTTGAATTGCAGGGAGGGTCAAGAATCCCCCCTTCCCCTTTTACTCAAGAGACTCTTCAAATATAGAGAGAGTCCTTGAAGATCATGCCTTTCTTGAGGACCACAGAAAATCTGAAAGCATTCACAAAACACTGCAGGCAGAGTTGGGATTTTCACTCCTGTGTGGGCATACCAATACCTAAACACTCTTGATTATTTACTTATTAAGCAAGGAAGCTGCCTATTTCAGAGGCATTCCCTTTTACAATGGATTATTTTCTTGAGTCTGATGATGTAGAATACGCCCAACTTTTCATTCAAATGATTAACATGCAAGGAGTACTGCAGAGCAGGCAAAAATCCTAGGTAATTACTCTACATAGAAACTATTCTTATATTTTCATATGTAAATAGCTTTATCCAAGTGATATAGGAACTACCAATAGTTAGATGCTGGTCTAATTAGAGACCTGAGAATTCAGAATCAGATAAGGTGAAAAAGGGGCAGGAAGCTTGGTTCATCTCATAGGTAGTAGGGCCTCCAATGAATTTTGTGGATTATCTTCAAGAATATCTAATGGTAGATGATTGAAGGAGATCAAATATTTAAAATATTTCAAAATAGAAATATAGAGGATAAGAGTAACTATAGTCATGTCAGTCTGACATCAATACTTGATATTCTAGAACAAACAAAATGATTGATTTATATCAAGGGAAAAATTTAGTGATTATAAGATTTTAGCACTGATTTATCAAGAACAAATCTTGTCATACACATCACAGGTATTTCATTTTTTGATACTTTATTAAATTATTTCATTTTTATTTTCCTAGTGGATAGTATATATACTACATTTATATTTTGACTTTAGGAAAATATTTAATATAATACCTTTTGAACACTGTTTAGGAAGTTATTAAGTCAGTTGGATAGCATGTCACAGACATGTTTGGTGGAGCCATCATTAATTTGAAAACTATCTTCAAAAAAGAGTTCTTTGTAAAACTGGAATGGGTATGAATAGAATTTGATCACGAATCTAGTATTATTACCATCTTGTATGATTTGCAGATGACACAAAACCAGGTAGGATAGTAGAAGAAAAAAGATAAGAAATGGACTGAAATAAAACAATGAACTTTAAGAGAGGAAAATGTAAAATTATTCCCTTACAGGGGGAAAAGCATCAAGTCCATGATGATAGGATGGAGGGTGCTTGGATTAATAATAGTACATATAAAAAGAATCTTGAAACTGGAACTAATCATAAGTTGAGTTGGAATCAGCAATTTTAGCAACATGATTGTCAAAAATACCAATGGAGTTTTTTGATGCATCAACAGGAATATTGTTTCCATATGTCTATTGTTAATTGTTCTGCATTGGTCAATCTCCAATCTCAACTATTGTATCTAATAGTGTGTCATGCATTTTAAGAGTCAGTGAAACCAACGAGAAGGATAGTTAGAATAATCAGGAGACTGAAAATAGATGCTATCAAGAAAGCCTGAAAGAATTGCATATGTCTGGCTTCAAACAAATGATTGAGGAGATAAACTAGAAGGTGACCTATTTATTCTCCGTCATCTTAGGAAGTAGGAATGGAGTGATGATATTATGTTACAGAAAGGCAGATTTGGAATGGTGGAAAAACATTCCTAACCATAAGAACACTACAACAGTAGACCCAGGGAATTGATTCTTCTTCCCTGCAAGTCTTAGGTTATGTCTGAATGGCTTGTTGAAAATGATTTAGTTTCGATTCTGAACTGAAGTAGAATTGAAGTAAATGACAATGACTGTCTCATTTTTTTTAAAAAAAATATAGACTTGTATAATATTGCCTTACCCAACAGCATCAAATCATTTTGACTGAATTTAAAATGTTATAGTCTTAGGTAAAAATGTATATATTTAGCAAGAAAAACACACTTGCATGTCCAATCCAGATCTCTCTACAGATGTCTATTCTGTTTGCTGATATTGTTTGTATAACTAGCAAAATCTGGAGATCTTTGCAATCATAGCACAGTGTTTGAAAAATGGGAGATTATAGTTTTCTCATCCAGGATTAAGACACTATTTTTATTTTACTCTTTGATCCAAATGGATCAACAAAAGGTTTATAAAAATGGAAAACTTACAAGGAGAACATGGAAAAAGCAGAATATGCTGTTGTCATAACAGAAGAAGGGCCCTGTTCTGTTCCCTGGTATAAGTAAACAAGCATCTAATCCATGAACACATGGGCTTTGAGGCTGATTATTCCTTGAGGATTATTATTGTACAGCTTCAGTTACTGGCAACAACTGTAACAATAAAATTAAACAAATCCTCTACTTGCATATGAGGAAACACCTACCTCCTAATTAACAATAGATAGAAAACTGGATGGTTTTATGAAATATATTTTCTTTACAAATGGCTGCTAGGACACAAAACTAATTGAATCCAGATGCAGCAGACCACTGACATTTTATGTGTGTGATCCTTTAAAAAAATTCAAAGAAAGTACCAGACTTGTGCATTCATGAGGATGGATAAGGATGAGGATTTAATAATAAAATGCCAGGGTTTTTTTCAAGCTTTTACTCTTTTACTCTTCAGAAGTTTTGGGGTATCAATTTTCATAATTCTTCTGAGAGGTATAATCCAAATTTTTTGAAAGGGAGAAATCAAAGAAGCCTGATATTTACTCACAGATTTCTCCCAGTTAAATTAATGAAAAAACTTGTTTATAAGCATCAAAATTCCCAGGCAACTATATTTTGTTCAGTAGTTGTATGTACAATTAGTTTTCTAGGACAGAATCCTACATTGCCTGTATGGATGCCCATACTTCAAGTGTGCTATTAGAGTGACTTTCTGAAAGTATAGGTCTTGTCAATAGTGCTTGCAGTTTTTCTACTTTTGGGAATACCTCAATTCAACTAATGTAACATTGCTTTTACGAGAGATGTGAGTTGAATTCCTAAGTAAACAATAGTGACCCCAGGGTCTCACTGCTTTCATCAGAATAATGAAAGCAGTATCCCCTTCTCCATGAAAAAAAAACACTACTAAGGCAATGCCTTTTAATTTCTAAATAAGAACCTTGGTAATTCTTGACTTCATTGCAGCTTCAAAATGTTTATCTGGGCTAATTTATCCCTATTTATTTATATACCATTCATTTTACTATCAAATGACACTGGGCAGCTAACAACATCATAAAATAAAAAAACAATTAGAACATTAAAACAATTAGAGTCCTTACATTTTCTTCAGGTTTGTTATTTACCCAATTTAAAGAAGAGCACCATGTCAACTTTCATGTGATTTTTACCTGGAATCAAGAGATTGACATCTTTTTTTGGCTTGTATCCCTTTTGTCAGGCTCATCTGTCTCTGTGACTCACATCAATAGCCACTCTTAAGATATACATCATAAACTGTAGCAGTTTTCTGTATTCATGCTGCTGAAATTCACACAGAAAATGAGATGTGAGGATAACAACAAAATGATTATATGCTTGGGTGACACCTCAGAAACTTACTATGATCCCCTACAAATATGACATGTTCCCTAAGGGGGTCTCGTGACCCATGTTTGGGACTCACTTATATGATTCCACCAAATTTGCTGATCTTCAGGGCCTGATCATACACAAGATTAAAGCCATTCTTGCTTTTGGAAGCAAATGTAAACACAGGCATTTTGTTCTTCCCAGGTTGCAGGTGTATCTCTCCCTTTCATCAAAATACTCACACAGAAAGGACCACTTTGAGAATATTTTATTTACTTATTTTGACAGTGTTTTTTTTTTTCTGTAATGAAGGTTCAGTCAAGTCCTTTGCATCATATCCCAAAGAACATAATTGGATCCAAGCCCAGAACTGGCATGCTTTATATCTGCACTATGAGTGCACTTAAAGAAAGTGTTTGGTTACTTCTAAAGCTGACTTTGCTCTTGGGGCAAAGACCAAAGTGCTCCTTCTTTCCTACTGTACCGTATTTATGTTTTCTTCTTTAAGAAAATCCTTCCTTGCCTGTATAGAATCCAGACCTTTGTACAAAATTGCTCTTGTTATTTTAATAAATAACACTTGGATAGAAAATTCTGGAAATGTTTACACTTGATTAAAACAATGATAAAAAGCAGACAATCTTTTTGGATATATACAGAATAGGCAAGTAGAAAATTCAACACTGGATATGCTGCTAGTATACCATGTAAGCAATAATTTCAGTTGCAAAGTTCTGCTATTTCCCAGCATTTCATTGTTACCAGATCATTTCAAGTACTCTTTTTAAAACTGTTAAGAAAAAAACTTCATATTATATTGAGCACTTTCAGTAAATTTGGAGCACCACTTGAATACTATCTGCATGGACAAAATCAACACCAGTCAATTGTAAAAGGCAGCTTTACTTGGAACAGTTTATATCCTGCAATGATACTTTTAACACCACCAAACAATATTTGCCAAACCCAGGTCCTTGGGAAGGATTTGATAGATAAAAAACACTTAAAAGGTGCTTTTTATATGTGCTGCACTTACATATTCCTGACCTTCAGTTTTATTGTACTTTTGAACCAAATGGTTCCTTAACAAAGATTGACAAGTTAGGTTTTTGTCTTTCAGCACAAGATTTAGGAAGTGTAAATTATTTCCCAGTGACAGAGAGCTGTGTGGTGTATTACGTCAGTGGCTCTTCTGAAAAAGGGGCATAGTAGCACTTGTGACAGAGGCATTTAGCCACACTTAAGAGCTGCAGATTTTTAGAAGAAACTTTTCAAGAGTTTTGTGAATGTATTTCATTGTTCCTGCTAAATGTGATCTGGCATTAGCTTGGATTTATTTCCTTTGTATTTACATGGTGTGTAAATTTTGGATACATAAAAAAGGGCCATAACATTCATAAATTGATGGATTTTTGAGTTTTGAAAGCAAATCATATTGGAAATTCAGTAAATGTCACTGAGCACTCCTTTTTCAGCCTTGCTGATAAGGAAGAGGAAGACTAAATTCACATAAGTGTCCTATAGTTGCTTGCTTTGGCTTAGCATTTTGTGTGAATTAAAAAAATTGCATTGATTTAGCAGACTAAGTTTGTGCAAATCCTTGTTTAGCATGTGTGAACCAAACCATGGAGAAAGTGTACTTTGGTGAGTTTTTTCAACATGGTTGGGGTAAGGAAACACTGAGATATCCTGGATGCATATCATTAATTAAGCCTACCTATGTCAGAGATGCACATTGAAACAAAGCTTTATCTGGCTTGGTTTAACTATAGCTTAACTGATTCATTAAATGCACATCTGGTTTAATTTTGGTTTATCACCCTGTATGAATCTAGTTATGAGCTATTGTTTAATCTTTTGCGAATCTTCTCCATGACGGAAGGCTACATATTTCTATCTGGTTTACAATTTTGCTAGTTTTGTGAACTCAGTCAATCGATGAGTTCACAAAACCATGGCTTAGCTTAGCTTAGTCTGGCTCTTTTCGATGTTGTAAACTCAACTTATATACTTCGAGCTGAGCGGGGCAGCTCCAATGTTTTCCACTGAAGCCTTTCGACAAATCCTTTTAGAGAAATTCATTTTAGTCTTTCGCAGGGGCACCTCGCTAAGGGACACGCTCAGCCTCGACGGACCTCAGCACGTAAAACCGGCCTAAGGCATAACCAACCAGCACCAAGACCTCTGGGGGAACCGCGCCCCATCTTCTCCCGGGGTTCCCCGCCCACAGCAGAGGGAAGCGCTCCCTTGAAGTGCAGCGTTGCGCTCGCCGCGCAGACTCTGGCTTTCGGCTGCGGTTGACTGGTCCCGTGGTCTCGGCGTGGGAGCAGCGCGTGCCGGCTCTTCTTGCCTCGGCGTCTCGCGTGGGTCAAGCCGCCGGAGGAAGCACGATGCGACAGCCTGGACAGGCGAAGTGATAACAGCCAGACGATCTCGCTTGGAAACGGCTCTATGCTCGACGGCGTCTAATGGCAAAACAAGGGTCCAGTTTAGGGTCGGATTGAAGGCTGCCGAGGAAGAGAGAAAGGAGCGAGAAACGAGCAGGCGAGCTATGGAGTAAGAGGTGGCTTTGTCCCGTATTTTGACTAGCTTACCAAAAGAGGGGAAGGTGGAAGGAAGGCTTCCCCGGCGTTTCCAGACTTCAGACACTGAGAAGACCTGGGCGCGCGCGGCAACTGAGAGTCAGCCAGGAGAAATTTGGCGCGTTGCAAATATTAACTGGATTTGGATTTGTGTTTTATTTATTTTTTTGACCGCGTTTCTCTTGCTCCCGGAATTTACTGCAAGTTGAGAAGCTTGCAATCTGGATTTCATGGAGCGGGGATTCTTGATACTGGTTGGACTTACATTTCTCTCGAGCGCAGGTAAAACGCAAAGAAAAATAACTAACCAAATAAATAAATAAAGAGTTGCGTGTGAGAAAGATAGATGCCTATGTCACCTGAGGATTTCTGATCCATTTCTTGACAGTGGCTTTCCGTTAGCCGCGCGAAGAAAGGTTGCTTTTTCACCGCGAACCTAGGCAAGTTGGCTTGGAATTATTTGTCCAAAATACGGGCTCCTGTGTTACTGCCCGGAAAATGGGCATCAGAGTGCAATCGTGCAGGGCAATTCCAGATGTGAATTGCTTCGTAAATAAAGTTGTTTCGGGCCTCGGAGAAATCGAGGCATCCCGAATAAACTTCTTTAAAAACAATGACATAATTATAATAATTTTTAATGTTTTTGAAGCATATAAAAAGACAAGATGCTGGATCGACAGAGAGATTGCAATGTCCGAAATCACATTTCTAAAGCCATCGGTTAAAATTTTGAAAGCTTTTTAGTAGCCAACTTTGTTAAGGTTATCTTTTATCCCAATCAACCCAAAGGAAATATGCAGAAATACATTATTTTTCGTTCTGCATGTCAAGGGAAAATATATTTTTCTCTTGGTGTATAGAACGAAACAAAACGTTTTCTGCCTTGAGTAAGAGAGTTGAAGGCCTCCGAGGTCCCTTCCAGCCCCATGATTCTATAATACTTCTTTCTGCCAAGAGAAAGAGAGCTCCCTTCTTTGCAAAGCTTTATGTTGCTGATATTATATGTGGTGGCCAAATCATGTTGTTCGGTTCTAAAGAAAAGAGAATCCAATTTCTTTTGCTAGGAGTTGGGATCGTGGAGAGACGGACTGTGAAACTGGCACCTGAAAGTCCTAAATAAGAACTAGCACCTGAAAGTCCTAAAATAAGAACTAGCCAGCAGCCCAGAAATGATAAAAAAACAGCCTTGGTTGGAATTTGGAGGTGGCAGGCCTTGCAAGCTTGTTATGACAGTACCTATCTAGAGTGCTTTTGAAGATGGAAAAACATAATACTAACATTTCTAGCTGAGTTTGTTTGAATGAAAAAGGGCTTTCAGGATTCTGGGTTCTCGTTCTTGAGAAAGCTTCTTCCCCAGCTTTCATTCATTACCGTGAACTCGAGGGGGGGTGGGGGTGGGGTGGGGGGCATTTGAATGGTTTCTGTTCAAATGTTGCCTGGTGATTTGTCACAGTTGTAATTCGAGAAGCTGAGAAAAAGAAATCCAAACCTGACACCGCTTACTTTCAAGATGTGGCACTAAGAGTTTTGGACTGCTTTGCTAGGAACAGCTTCAATCTAATTTGGCCTCTTTTTTCCCCCCCACCCCCACTTCCCCCCTGCCCCCCACAATTTGCAGGTTTCTCGCCATCCACCTCTCATCCCCTGTTGCTTCCCAGTGTGAGCAAGAGTAACAGCACAGGGCTGAGATTTCTGGGGCTCTCAGAGAAAGTCAGCAAAGAAACCAGCACAGAACCCGGAAGGCTGAATTCAGCTACCAGCTCCAAACTGGACAACATGGCTGACCTGGGGGAGGTCCACCACAGAGCCAAACGCTGTACTTGCTACACCTACAAAGATAAGGAGTGTGTTTACTACTGCCACCTGGATATCATCTGGATCAACACCCCAGAGTGAGTGGGGACACTCTATAGGGAGCTGGGCAAAGGGATAAGTTGGCATTTCAAGCAGGAAAAGGATCTTTCTTTTCCTCAGAAGTTAATTTTGTCTCATTTCAGCATGTGAAGTGTTGTATCTAAGAGGATAAAACAACTTACGTAAGTTTCTGTTTCCAGGGGAAATATACTCCCAAATTCCAGATGCTGGGCAAGAAATACTTTCTGGAGAAGTAGAATTGGTTAAAATTGTATGAAAAAGATTAGGCTTAATAGAAGCTTATTGCTATTTATTGGGTTTGCTCCACCTTTTCTATAGAAGCTCAAGGAGGCATTTATATATATATGACCCAAATATATTGACAAAATTTAGTTATCAAATTAGTCTTCCTGGTCCTAGTCCAGTGATGATGAATCTTTTGGGTTTGGTGTGTCTGTCTTGGCTTTGCTGACCTGATGGCACCCTCAACCCCACCCAAAAAGAGAAACAACTCTATTTGATAGTTGCCTAGAATATTCTTCACAATAGCCCTACAGATCTCTCCTGCTCAGTTAAGGACTACTGGTTGGCTATCTGAGGAAGTGATTGAATAGTAAAATACATTTTGCTGCCTTTATCCCTATGTGGAAAATACCAACAAAAGTTTTGACCCATGTTCAGTGAGATATAGTCTTTGTTCACCAGAAGCATTTCTGATGACCCAAGGGACTCCCAGGGATCCAGATCCAGAGAGTGGTCCACAGAGGCCATCATTGGACTCTCATTCCAGGCAACAGAAAATAATCATTTGTTCAGTGACTGTTCAAAGTTAGGATGTGCTGAAAAAAAATGGATCCTCACACTTACCACCGTTGCATTATCTCTGGGGTCACATGGTCAAAATTTGGGCACTTAGCAATCAATGGACATTTATGATAGTCAAAGTATCTTAGCGATCTCTCTCTCTCCCATCTCTGCCCTTTTGGGCATCGTGCACAGAAGGTGGTAGTGAAGAGGCCTCTGACCTTAATAGGTCTTCCTTGTACTACTTTCTTCTCATCATCCTGGGGGAATGGTGGCACCAGGAATTCTGTTGTTGCTGGATTTGTCCCAGGCTCTCACCTCAACTATGAGAGGATAAATACAGTAGGAGGAAGGTCTGCTGTATGGTTTATTAGATTATTTAAGCTGGTCTGTGTACTTGATTTAATGTTTTAGCTGTTTTATGTTCTTTCCATTGGAATTGGGCAGCCAGTAAATTTAAGTAATAAAATATATTAATACAGCCCGCTCTTCTCTTTAAATGACTAGTCTATTTGTAAGATCTTTTCACAAATTGCATTTTAGCATCTACTTTTAAAAATGTAACAATACCAGCAATTGGCAAATATGAGTCTTGTGTAAGTCTTGTGTAAGCCAGGACTGGTAGCAGCATCACCCAAGGCTACCTTGCATAACAGATGGCATATACATATTCCCAATGGCAATACATTTTTTATTTATTGGTTAGGAATATGCAACATGATTAATGAAATCATGTAGCCAAAAAGCAGTAATATTTGCCTGAAGTGCTGAATTCATTAAGTGTTAATTCTTATTAGGTGTGGGTTTTGTTTTGTTTTTAAATATAGCTTAGGATGTTCTGCAAATTCAGTCATTTGCTTAGTTTGTTTCAAAAGTGTAGGCAAACTCAGATAATGGGTTTACTTTACTTCATTAATCAGGTTAACCACATGTGTGTGCAGCTGTTGAAGTTGCATTCCAAGCTACCTTAGGGATAAAGCCAGGATATTGTTTCTGGACTAGTTATGCTTTGTGCATATTCTTCAATGTTTGGTGGGGTTTTATGACATTATACTCAAAATCCTGGGAAGCAGTGCAGTTTAATCTATAACAGGAGAGCTGTTTGGCCCCCGCCAAAATTTACTTTGCTTATTTATACCCCACCTTTATTATTTTATAAATAGCTCAAGGTAGTGAATATATCTAATATTCCTTCCTCCTCCTATTTAGGCCACAACAGCCTTGTAAAGTGAGAGAGAGTGAGTGGCTCAAGGATACTCAGGTGTTTTTTTAGCTAAGGCTCATGGTCTTTTGGTTTCTAGCCTGGTGCCTTAACCATCAGACCAAACTGGCATCCCATCAACACAGATCAGGTAAGTTGAATCATACCAGTGAAGATTGAGGAATCAGGCTGAAATCAAACAGAAGCTGGTCCAATGTGTCATTTGAGGCTCAGAGTTAGCTGTTATAGTACCCACCCTACAATTCCACATGTTTATATATGGGGCAGCTGGGAAAATGAGGTAATTCCCCAGTTCAAATTTCTCCTGTGTTAGAATCTCTTAGTACACCCTGCCATTTACTTGGAAGAGGGGTAAGGGCAGGGGTGGGGAATGCGCACAAAGCATTTTAAAGTGTTTAAAATGCAGAATAACAGGGAAATGGATATCTGCTGTCTTTGAGGTGAGTTGAACTTCATCTCCCATAATTCCCAGGCACTGCATCCTGCTTGTGTGTACTCTATAATCCAAAGACTATTAAGGACAAGAGATTGGGGGTGGCTCTGCAAAGTGATGCTGCTACTATTACTCCTGGTAGGACCAAATGCAGCTGATAGCCTCAAGGCAGTTATTATTCACTGCAGACAGTGAGGCTGCAGGTAATTGTATTATTGCTTTAAGCCACATGAAAATAATAAAGGATGCCTATACGGCTAACAATTTAATAATATTACCATTGTAGGCTAGATTCTTCAAAGAGTTTTTCTTTAAGACCTCAAAAGTATTCCTTCTGCCTCCTTTTAGAAATCTTTCCAGAAGTTTGTTGAGATCTCACAGCTTTAGTTGATTTCTGAGACATACCCTGTCTTATGTTCAGAAACACAAAGCAACATACACAAGCCTCCTGCAACAAACCGGTGAAGTAGGTTGACTTAGATAAAGTAACTTTCCCAAAGTCACTCAAGAATCTTATAGGATTGAGAGGAGACTAGAAGTTGGGTTCTCCCACACACACCCTATAACATTGTTGGCTTTCCAAAAAGATTTATATCTTGTTTTCCCTCTGGGAGGTCCCAGTTTGGCAGGGGTGGGCAATTAATTTCTGTCGGGGGCCACATGGAAAATCAGATCTGCGTTCGAGGGCCACATAAATGATTTTCCATTCCAAATCTACATTGGAGGAAAAAGACTTTTAAATAAAACGTTCAAAATTTTGGTCTTCCAAGCTCCCCCCCCCAACAGTAACAAAACCCCTTCCAAACCACCATCTCTTTGAACTTGAAAACAAAAAACCCTAATACTTAGCTTCGATCAAATCAAGCTCTTACAACCAAATGCTGAAGTCAGTGGCACTTACTGAAAATTAGTTGGGTGGGGAGGGTAATTGAAGTTTCAGTTTCGAATTACAGCAAGCAATTCTCCAACACCATTTCCTCCGCTCGAGGGGGAAGAGAGAAGGCAAGGAAAGGAGCTCTTTGCCCGCCAGTTAAGTCTCAGTTTGCAAGGCTTGAACTGACTCGGTTGATTTTATTTCGCTACCGAGGTTAGGGAAATTTGGAATTGCTCCCGAGCTGGCAAGGTCCGATCACCGAAGCGCTCTTCCAAAAGAGCAGCTTCCGGAAGCAAAGTAACACCGCGGCTGCTCCTGCTACTACTTTCCACGCTTTCCAATCGCGAGTCCCAGGAGAGAACAAACAGCAAACCGCCCTCAGGGGCATCCAAGCCCACCTAAAGCTAGGACTTGCCAGGAATCAACACTGACTTGATGGCACACACAAGTGTGAGTGAGTGAGTGAGAGACCCACTTCTTCTAGGAGCTCATGGTGGCCATTGAGCACTCCTTTCCTGCATCCCCTCCCCCACCAGAACAACTGCCCTATCAACTAAGTTGGGCAAAGAGTGACTGACTTAAAAGTTTTCATCCATGGCTGAGGTGGAGTTTGAACCTATGTTTCCTCACTTTTAATCCAGTACCTTACCCAGATATTATATAACAACGGCCACTTGACTTTTCCTGGAGCTATGAAACAACTTGCCAGGGATTGGGGCTGAGGTGCACCACAGGTTAGGACTCAAAGCCTGCCACAGGATTTGCACCCTCTTAACCTACATTCACGTTAGCTTCCCTCTTTTCTTTTTCCCATGGTTCAGTGTTTCTCTGAATGATATCTCCAATTATTCTTAGCTAAATATAATCTATCCTCCACTTTTCCTGAAAATACTGAAGATATGTGGCTAAAAATACTGTATGTAGGGGGGTACCAGGTTCATAAATAGGAATGTTTCACAGCATTTAATGCAAAGTGTTCTTTGCTATGCTAGGCCTTGCTGGATCTCATTTGTTGTTCACAGGGCTAGATGCTAACTGGTTTGGGGAGGATAGAGTGCAGATCTTTCAGTTGCATAGTTTGAAGATCCTTACAAACCATAATGGCAAAGTTTTGTTTAGTAGTTGTCACTCAGGTCAACATGTTTGATTAGCACTGTGTACAATGGCTCTTTGCAATAATTTGGAGTAAGTCTGCAGTTCTCTTGTTAGGCCCTAATATATACTGGAAGTAATTGCTTAATTTTGTAATGTCTTTATTTTTTGGTCTGTGACC
>NW_020769316.1:9188546-9204000 GCF_900518735.1 Pseudonaja textilis | reverse complement strand
AATAATAATAATAATAATAATAATAATAATAATAATAATAATAATAAATGTCTTTATTTGCCTAAGAGATCTATTAATATTTGAGTGGCTTAATAAATTATCTTGTTTAAAATATGTAACCTCCTCTGAAGAATGCAATAAACAGCTGAAACCTGCTGATCAATTTAAATCACTAATTCAAATTGGAAACTGGGATTTTATTTCCCAATATCAGGTGACAATTCTAGGATTTGTTAGGATTTGAATATTTAGAAAACTTTTCTATCAGGCCCCTTTCTCCATATCATATTCTACAAATATGGTTAGAACCGGTGTCTAATCTATTAAGGCTGCGCAGAGCTTCATAACAGCCTCAAAGCTTGCAGAAGTGTGAAGTTATAACTCTACAGTTGTGTTGCAATTGTTGTTTGGGCCATTAAAAGGGAGTGGAGCTGTTCTTGATGATACATTTGTATCGCTGCATGTGCTGAAACATTTTTGGAGTATCATATTCAAAATGCTTCCAAGTCTACAATTGAACATGTCGATAAATGTTAGTTTCCATTAAAATATAGCAATGGAGCATGAAGGTATCCTCAGGGAGAAGAGATCCCACAAACAACCCATCTCTATGTCATTCAGAGTTTAAAGGTGATAATCAGCACCTTGAAAGCACCTGAAATGAAACTGGAAGGCAGTATAGTTCATATAAGAGTGGTTCAACATGGACAAATCAGGTGCCCAAAACTATGTGTGCTGCTTTATTCTGGATCAGTTTTAATTTTGGGACAGACTTCAAGGGCAGTCCCATATAGAGTATACTGAATTAATATAACCAGGAAGTAACAGAATAACAGAGTAGGAAGGTGTCTTGGAGATCTTCTAATCTAATCTAATCCCCTGCTCAAGCAGGAAATCCATTAACAAATGGTCATTGAAACTCTACTTAAAAATTTCCAGTGTTGGAGCACTCACAACTTCTAGAGGCAAATTGTTCTACTGGTTAATTGTTCTAACTGTCAGGAAATTTCTCCTTAGTTCTCATTTGGTTCTCTCCTTGATTAGTTTTCATTCATTGCTTCTTGTTCTGCCTTCAGGTGCTTTGGTTAACCCCCTCTTCTTTGCAGCAGCCCCTTAGATATTGGAACTAGACATACATAATTCTTATCACCATTCTTCATATGTTTTAGTCTTCAGTCCCTTAATAATCTCTGTTGCTCTTTTCTGCACTCCTTCTAGAGTCACAAAATCTTTTTAAAGTTGTGTTGACCCAAACTGGATGCAATATTCCAAGCTCTCTAGAATAGAATTAATGTTAGTTTTGTCCATTTTCTTTCTTCTTATTCTTTCTTTTTTCCTATCCTATTTAGTTATTTCAATAGTTTTGTTACTGTATGTGTAACTCACAAATGAAGCCATATTTCCTTTCAGGCTATAATTAATTTTTATGTGTTTGACAGTTAGAAATCCTTGGAAGAGAAACTAGATTTTTTTTTCATAAGATGACAGTTTCAAAAATTATCCCTGAAGAAAGATTCTTTTACAATGTGTAGTATTTTTTTATTTTTCAAATGAATTAAAACAGTTTCTGGAAAAACTACCACATGCCATCTTATCATATATATGCACCTAAAAACCCATCTGCAAATAAGATGAGATTCAAATTTTTCACTAAAGTATCTTGAAAAATGCACCACTCGTAGATAACTGACCCTCAAAATTTTTATATTTTTTAATTTTCATAATTGACTTATAATTGACTTATCTATGGGTGGTACTTTATTCATGGTATTTGGGATAAACATTTGAAGATCTTATTCATATATGGGCTTATGCTCAAATATATATATAAATTTTGAGTAGTTTGGAGAACCAGCAAATACCACCTCTGACTGGAGATTTTACAGTATCCTTCCCCTGTCACGCCCACCAAGCCATGCCCACAGAACAGGTAGTAAAATAATTTGAATCCCACCACTGCACTAGACAATGCTGTCTTTAGTCTGTGAAAACTGACTGGCCCACAGTCACTCAAGGAGTTTCTGTGCTTGCAAATCAACTTGAATCTCAGTCTTTCAGATGCCATTCTAACTCCTTAATTATGATGCCCAATTTGCCCGGAGTCTCTTGGGTTTTGTAGAGCTGATGTACACTCATCAACTAGGAATTAAGAGCTAGCTACAGAATTTGCCCTTCCCTTCTTTAACCCCTCTGCAAATTTGCTTTCCCTTCTATTCTTTTTGCTATGATTCTGTACGATCTCAGTCTTCATAATTCCTACCAAATGCAGTCTATATTTATTTGCCAACGTGAGCAGAGGCCATGCAGGTGGAATATACTGGACATAGCCCAACACATACCGAGAGCAACAGACTTATAATGGAATGCCTCATCACATATATTGAACAAAGTGCTCTCTGGATCCTGTCTTGTGAAGGGTAAATTTAATCCTGAATTTTTGCAGTATAGTATCATTTCAACTCTGTAACCACTACATTGTATTTGCTCTGTATGATTTCTGTGCTTACATGTGTTGCTGTATTCAAGTCATTCCCAAAGATGTAATTGCCTCCCTCTTCTTCATAGAAACTACTAATCTGTTGAGAGTGAGATCTGTCTCTGATTGGAAAGACAGAATTGGATTCTGTTTGGATCATGGATGACAATAATATATAGGAATTTGTTAGGATCTATCTTTTGGGCTCAGAATATTCATACTATATATACTACCAAGCAGTGATTTTAAAAGTAAATTACCTAGTAAGAAAATCCCCACTAATTATTTGAATAGATGCGAGTTCTATATTTCTATGAGAAAAATAAAATATGCTATTTGGAAAAAGTAAATGACCAGAGTTGCAAATAGATGTAGATATTGTTGCTAAGTAGCATAGATACCTTGAAGATTAATAATTGTTTGGAGTGGACTGTAACTACCCTAAACTTCTCTTTTGCTATATGGCAAGAAGAAAACAGAGAAGTATGTGTGTACATGTTTGGGTATTTCTGTGATTTATTCTTACGAATGAAATGAATATACATGTCCCAGGGTAATGTTGCAGGATCCAATCTGGGTCGATCACTATGACCAGAGGTTTTGTCTTCTAAGGTTTTAGACTCATGCTGGAGTCCATCTTCAGGTAACTTCTCTCTAGATGTCTTCTCTCTGGCTAGAAAGAAGTTTCCTGAAGATAGGCCTCTGGTCCCAGTGACTGATCTAGATTGGATCCTGGTTTATTCTGACTTGAGAGAATGTTAGCACATGCATGTAGGAGATCAAATAGTTTTATAAACAGGGCACCTTATTTTTTCATGAATTTTAAATTAATTATTTTAGCTAATATTAATTCATATTTTTGTCTTGGTGTTGTCTGTAGCTTCTGGCAGATATAAATACCCACATAGACACAAATATATGAACATATAAGTATGTGTATACCTTTTTTCTCATTTCTATTGTTGCCTGGGTAGCAAGGGTAATTGTAATTGTATATTGGCAACCCAATATCAGAAAGGAATCTAAATAACAGCTGCCCACCTGTAATATTCATTTAAAGTCAGTGGGAAGAAATATGGCTCACCAGCTTTCCTCTGAGAGTCTTTAACCAGTTGAATCACGTACTACAAATATTTTTAATGCCAAGATCCCACTGACTGAATTGAAAAGTGAAAAATGCCTGGTCTATTTTCTTAACCTAATGCCTAAAAAGTCTTTGGAAGAAGAAAATTTGTGAGTTGAAAGAGTTTCTAGTGTGATAAATTTCTATGTGGTGTTTTAATTATATTATAATTTGCTGTTTTATAATATATAATTTGTTATTATATAATTGCTTTGGCTGTAACCAGAAAAAACATGAGTACTAATTGTAAAATGGGTGGGAAAAGCTTAAATACCATCTTCAAAAGCATTAACATATCCATCTATAAACCTGATTTTTTTTGTTCATCCATACACCTCCTATAATCACTCTGAAATAATTAGTAGCTTGATGGATTTATTGTTAGTGATATGTTTCAGAGTTGGCCAACTCTTGGATTCTAAGGCAGAGGGAATTAATTCAGAATCAAGATTCATGTACTTGAAATGAAAGAAGTGAGGTCTATTGTATTCCAGTTCTGGATTTCCATAAAGGTTTAGCTCAGCATTGTTCAATTTCTCTGGCATCTTAGCAATGTTTGTCAACTTCGGTAACTTTAAGATGTGTGGAATTCAGTTTCCAAAATTCCCTAGTCATGTCTTTGTATACCAAAAGACTAAATCCCTTTTTGAAAATGAGCTCTAGGGGTTAATCATTACACAAGAATTTTAAATTTTCTCCTGCTTGTGGGGCAGGTAGGACTAGATGACTAGATGACCTACAAGATCCCTTCCAACTCTGTTAATCTGTTAAAAATATTTATTTATTTATTTTTATAATTTTTTTTATTGTTTTTTAACACATAAACAAACAGACAAAACATAAAAACATCAGCTCTCCCATATTTATATACAAACAGTGAGTCGGTTGGTTCATCAGTTTTGTGCATTCATTTCATAGTCACAATTACAATTACCTTATATAATAACTCTTATTGTTAATGCAAACTTATATATCATCATATCATTACTAAAGAAAAAAAAGTTTGACTATACTTTTATTCAATCATGCCTTTATGAGATAACTATATTTTAAATAATTTATTCTAAAACAAATCATATAGTTGTACCAGTTCTATCCTAAATAAAAGAAAAATGGAAGAAAGAAACCATTATATAAATATAATATCCAATACCGAAAAAAAGAAAAGAAAAATGAAATCAATATTATTCCTTATTGTCTAACATTCTAAGTATTCTACTCTTGTATTTCATCATTCAACCATTGATAGAAAAGATCCCAAATTATATAAAATTGTTTATCTTCTTGCTCTCTGATTTCAAAAGTCAATCTACTCATCTCAGCACATTCCAATATTTTCTTTATAACTTCTTCCTGCAATGGAATTTTCTCATTTTTCCAATTTTTTGCAAATACAATCCTAGCAGCAGTCAATACATTTACAATCAAATATTTCAACTCTTTACTATAAACATCTGGTAAGATTCCCAATAAGAAAAGCTCCGGTTTCAAGTCTATATGCTTCTTTGTCATTTTTTCCAACCACATGCGGATTTTAGTCCAATATTTTCTAACATCCTCACAAGTCCACCACATATGGTAGTATGAACCAGGTTTCTGATGACATTTCCAGCATTTTTCCGATTTGTTATTGAACATTCTTGCTATCCTTGTCGGGGGGAAATGCCACCTGTAAAACATCTTATACAAGTTTTCTTTATAGGCTGTAGACATTGTCATTTTATAGTTTTGCAACCATAATTTCTGCCATTTCTCTAAATCAATCCCATATCCAAAATTCCTCCCCCAAGCAATCATAGTTTCTTTAACTTGTTCTTCCTCCAGCTTAATTTCCAATAAGTAACCATATAGTTTTTTAATCACCTTTTCATCAGTACCCATCAAGATCTTATCTAAATCAGTTTGTTTATCATAAAATCCCTCTGTTTTGGAATCCTCATCATACCTTGAGTGTATTTGCAAATATGAAAACCAATTCATCTGTATACCTTGTTCCTCTAATTTTAGTATCGATTTAAGTTCACCCTTTTCATCTAGTAATTCCCCATATCTAACTGTTTGTTCCTTTTTATAAATTATAGGGTAAGAAAACGCTTCTATCGTCGATAACCAAACTGGAATTTTCAAATAACATTGTTTTTTTGTCTTCTCCCAATTTAACCACAGAGACTCCCGTATATAATGTCTTCTAAAATACCCGTGTGTTTTAGTTCCCTTATACCATAAAAAAGCATGCCAACCCAACAACAAATCATGACCTTCTAATGTCAACAATCTAGTTTTCCTTAATGTTATCCATTCTTTAACCCACATCAAATTTTCAGCTTGATAGTACAACTCCCAATTAGGCAGGCCAAACCCTCCTCTAGTTCTGGCATCCTGTAAAAGCTTTAACTTTATCCTTGCTTTCTTGCCTTGCCATATATACTTCAAAACAATTTTATTTAAGTCCTCAAAATAGTCTTTTCCAAGCCTAATTGGTATTGTTTGAAACAAAAATAAAATTCTGGGTAAAATATTCATCTTAATTGTTAAAATCCTTCCTATTAATGACAATTGTAGGTTTTCCCATTTCTTCAGGTCTTGGGCTATCTGTTGTTTAAGTTTAATATAATTGTTCTCCTTTAATGTACTACATCTTGGCGTCAAATATATCCCCAAATACTTAACCTTGTTTGTAACTTTATTTATTAAGGTGAAAAATAAAGGTTTCTCCTATCCAGTAGTATCTGAATTTAGGGGCAGTGCTCATCTCTGTTTCTTAGCCAAGGGAGTCAGGATTGTACGAAGATATTTCTGTGGACAGGTGGCCAATATGAATATCTGCCTAAGTTCACAGAATGCTGTTACCTTCCCACCGAAGTGCTATCTATTTATCTACTCCCATTTGCATGATTTCGATCTGCAAGGTGGGCAGGAGCTGGGGCAGATAATGGGAGTTCACCTTGTTGGGCAGAGCTCAGGTTAGTTTACTTTATTGTCATTGCACCTCGTACAATGAAATTAAATGCCATCTTCAGTTTATATCATACTTTAGAAAACTATAAAAATAAAACAAAAATACACATCCTTCACACACTATACAATTAATTTGAAAACTCCTCGTACTGCTTTAGTATTACACTACACAGTAGAACTCAATATATACTGCTCAAAAAAATAAAGGGAACACAAAAATAAGACATCTTTGATCGGAATGAATGAAATATTCATATTAAATACTTTGTTCATTACATAGTTGAACGTGCTGACAACAAAATCACACAAAAATTATCAATGGAAACCAAATTTAGCAACCCATGGAGGTCTGGATTTGGAGTTACACTCAAAATTAAAATGGAAAAAAACACTACAGGCTGATCCAACTTTGATGTAATGTCCTTAAAACAAGTCAAAATGAGGCTCAGTAGTGTGTGTGGCCTCCACGTGCCTGTATGACCTCCCTACAATGCCTGGGCATGCTCCTGATGAGGTGGTGGATGGTCTCCTGAGGGATCTCCTCCCACACCAGGACTAAAGCATCCCCCAACTCCTGGACAGTGTGTGGTGCAACGTGGTATTGGTGGATGGAATGAAACATGATGTTCCAGATGTGCTCAATTGGATTTAGGTCTGGGGAATGGGCGGGCCAGTCCATAGCATCAATGCCTTCATCTTGCAGGAACTGCTGACACACTCCAGCCACATGAGGTCTAGCATTGTCTTGCATTAGGAGGAACTCAGGGCCAACCGCACCAGCATATGGTCTCACAATGGTCTGAGAATCTCATCTTGGTATCTAATGGCAGTCAGGCTACCTCTGGCGAGCACATGGAGGGCTGTGCGGCCCCCTAAAGAAATGCCACCCCACACCATTACTGACCCACTGCCAAACTGGTCATGCTGGAGGAAGGTAGAGGCAGCAGAACGTTCTCCATGGTGTCTCCAGACCCTGTCACGTCTGTCACATGTGCTCAGTGTGAACCTGCTTTCATCTGTGAAGAACACAGGGCGCCAGTGGCGAATTTGCCAATCTTGGTGTTCTCTAGCAAATGCCAAATGTCCTGCACGGTGTTGGGCTGTAAGCGCAACCCCCACCTGTGGAAATTGGGCCACCACCCTCATGGAGTCTGTTTTGGACCGTTTGAGCAGCCACATGCACATTTGTGGCCTGTTGGAGGTCATTTTGCAGGGCTCTGGCAGTGCTCCTCCTGTCCTTTGCACAAAGGCGGAGGTAGCGGTCCTGATGCTGGGTTGTTGCCCTCCTACGGTCTCCTCCACATCTCCTGCTGTACTGGCCTGTCTCCTGGTAGCGCCTCCCTGCTCTGGACACTACGCTGACAGACACAGCAAACCTTCTTGCCACAGCTTGCATTGATGTGCCATCCTGGATGAGCTGCGCTACCTGAGCCACTTGTGTGGGTTGTAGACTCCGTCTCATGCTGCCACTAGAGTGACAGCACCGCCAGCATTCAAAAGTAACGAAACCATCAGCCAGAAAGCATAGGAACTGAGAAGTGGTCTGTGGTCACCACCTGCAGAACCACTCCTTTATTGGGGATGTCTTGCTAACTGCCTATACATTCCTCCTGTTATCTATTCCATTTGCACAACAGCATGTGAAATTGATTGTCAATCAGTGTTGCTACCTAAGTGGACAGTTTGCTTTCACAGAAGTGTGATTGACTTGGAATTACATTGTATTGTTTAAGTGTTCCCTTTATTTTTTTGAGCAGTGTAGTTACTGCTCTGGGATAGAAGCTGTTTTTCAGTCTATTTGTCCTTGTTTTATTATCCTGTACCATCTGCCAGATGGTAATAGTTCAAAAAAAGGGTTCCCAAGATAAGATGGATCTTTAAGAATGCTTTGAACTTTCTTAAGGCAGTGAGAGCTATAAAGCTCTTCCAAGGAGGGGAGAGGGCAACCAATGATCCTCTGGGCAATGATGTTAATCCTCTAGAGCGCTGTCCTATCTGCCACTGTGTAATTGGCAAACCATACACAGGTCTCGAACATGGGCTGTCAATTTTCCAGCTGACAAGCTCAGCATTTTTACTCAATGAGTCATCATGCCTCTGAATATTTATTACCTATAGCAATAATAGAAAATTAGAAGAAAAATAATGGGAGATGGAACAGTTAATTTTTGAAGAGTTGTGATATCAGCTGCTACTTACTTGCTCAAAATCTCATACCAGAATTTATTCTCACAGCCCAGATCCCATTTCATTAAGTAAAACTCCAGTATATGGGGGCACTGGCCTTACCCACCCTAGCTTGCTGTTCACATTATGAGCTTCAGTTCTTTTATTAAAGGCTGGAGCTTTGTTCTTACTTGCACTCAACTCTGCAGAAGAAGATTGTCTACCCATCTCCTGACTGGCTTCTGAGATTCTGATAAGCTCTCCCTGTTACCTGGACAGATGGGTTAGCTGATTTTATTTCAATCCTTGTAATGTTTGGGCTTCTTAATCTGGAATTTCCTTTAATTCTGTACAGCAGCATTTTCCAACTTGGTGCCCTCCAGATACCTTGAATCAGCTTCTATATAATTTCTAGCCAACCTAGATCCATATGTTTAGAAATAAATTCAGAAATAAACAAGGAAGTTTTGCAGGCCAATCTGGAATGTTTCCTTCCCCCCCCCCCCCCCCAGCTCCTCCACCCGCCCATTCAAAAAAATCAGAAGGCAATGGCAAACCATAAGTATATTCTTGCCAAGCATCAAGCTCAACTTCAGGGAAATTTTTAAAAATAAGAAAAGTCTCCCACATATAGATAGTTACAAATTTTATGGACGGAATTTACCTTTATTGATAATGTGGGTATAAATTAGTTTATAGAAACCGATAAAGTATAACTTTTCTTTGGATTAACTATACCTGAAGTCATAGTTGTTTCAAAGATACTTTTTCAAAAGGCAATTGAACTGCTTTTCTTTATTTCTTCTTAAGTCCCATTGACTTTGAAAAAGTACCTTTGAGATATATACAGTACCTGAAGGCATTTTATGCTGAACACTGCATATTATTTCTCCACAATATTCTGTATTTCTAAATTTCTAATTGTTTTAGATCAGTCCCATACAATAAGTGGCTCCAGGCCATAGGTAGCCTTGGATGTCCCACCAGCTTTTTTTAAAAAAATAACCAATCTACTGCTGCCAAAAGATGGCACTGCTAAGAAGGATCAGTCTTCCACAGACTCTTCTGTCTTGAAGGATGTTGCCAAGTGTCTTCAATGCCTCCATGTCTCACCCAACACCATCACCAGTACCACACCATTAACTGCCAAATAGCCAATAGGCACACAAGCTGCTCCTTATTATTTTTAAGGTGTTAATTAATCCCTTTCCCCTCTGTGCAGGCCTGTTCTAGATTTCCCTTCTAATGGAAAGGAAACAGGACCAGGGCTGACATTTCAACCCCATCCATTAAAGAACTTATAATAACATTTAGTCCTTTTTTCACAACACACTTCACAGTTCTTTCCTGGTACATTAATCGTCTTCCCTTGTGCACAATTTGTGGATGAAATTATGAGTTTATGTTTTCCAGTTCACTTGAAATGTTTTCAGTCTCACCAAAGGCTGAAATTGCACTTAGCATATTTGGAACATTCTAAGAAAATTAAATAAAGGAATGTTTCCATCTTTGGGTAGCAATATTTAGTTTCAGGGCTTGTGCTGAGACTGCATGATGATATGGAAGTGCTCTACAATCCTAATTTTTGTGACTCTCATGAGTCAAGGAAAGAAAAGCATAGGCGACTGAGATGTATAAAGAAATACTGTTTCTTTGTAAGCATTTCAGATGTCAAAATATTTTCATAATGTTTCTTCATAATCTTTGTCATTTTGACTGCCAATCATGTGAATGCAACAGCACAGGTCCAAGCCTTTTTAAGGTTTCTTGATATTTGACATTTATTCCTTTCAGTCCTTAACACATTTTATATAAATTTTTTCAATAATTCTGGCAGTATTCCTGAACTGACTACAGTACCGTCCAACATCGAAGTATCTTGGCATGACACTCGACAGGATACTCTCTTTTTTAACAGCATTGCCTGAACACTAAGACTAAACTACAAAGTCAGGAACAATATCATCAGGAAAACAATAAACTGCACATGGCGGAGCTCAACATTATGCACATCAGCTTTGGTCTTGAGCACTTCTACAGTAGAATATGTTGCTCCATTGTGAGATGCATCCTGTCATGTCTCCGGGGCATGCTGGAGCCGTGACACCACGCGTTGTGCCATATCAGACTATGCTATCGAGGGGGGAAGTGCTGTTAACCACCCAACCTGGGGCTTTGACTGTTCCATGGAGATAACGAGCCTTCCTGATGTCACACGCTGAGCTGTTACAGCCTGCGGGTGGTTGTAGACAAAGTGATTTGGTTGTTGCCTGTTGAACTAACAATCTCGGGAGGGGTGGAGGGTCACTTCATAGGCGTAAATACAATGTTGGAATATGATATTTGTACAAGTATAGTAAATAGGGGTAAATAATTAATGTATAAAAAGCACGGTGTTTAGGGTGTTACATGGTGACCAGATGTGATCCAGTAGCGCTCACTGGATGGTGGATAAACTCATTAAGTTTTTAACTGGTGTATAAATACAACTCTGGCTGCGAGGTGTGCCAGAGCTGACTTTAATTCCTTTTGGTTACTCGCTGTTACCTGAATCTGGAACATTGTATGGACGAATAAAGACTCATTTGATCATTACCTTGAGACCTTTGTTTCCCCTCCTGCCTGGAGTTCAGTGAAACAGCTTAGAAGAAAGTCAGCTCTCTTCAAATCCTCTTTTGCGCCTGTCACCCCCCACCAATCCCTGTGAACTGTTTGGTGTGCTGCGTTGGGGAGTGATGGTGGAAGGCATAAATGTGGATTCGGTTTTGCCACTTGCATCGGAGGTGGATAAGGAAGAGATTTCTCTGCGGTATGACGGAGTGCGTGAGTCTACAGAGGGGTTTATAAGTGGAGACACACCATCTGCTGGTGATACTGAGGGTATTCCCAAAGATGTACAAAGAGTTACTAGACCTAAACTACATAAGACGAGGGAAGATCGTAGGAGTGATTTGGAGTTCCAGGAGGAGTGTGGGGGACGATGCGTTCGTGGAAAAACCCTTGCTTTTGCACCTCTCAATACTGGAGTGTTTGAGAAGTGGAGAGAAAGGAAAATAGTTGAGGAAGATGCCTGGAGTACCTCCACCTCCAGTTTGGGAGCCAGTACTATAGAACTATTAAGAATAAAGTATGGAGATCTGAGTATACAGGATTCCAGCCCAAAAGGAAGATGGGAGGGATCAGGAACTTGTACTGATGATACTTCATGTTTCAGTTCTGTCCCTAGGGAGGGGAGAGAACATAATAATAAGAGGACTGGAAGTGACTTGACACCTGAATTTGATGCATCATTAGCTGATGTTGCTGGGCCATCAGAACCCAGGACAGGGGGGACAAGGCTGATATCCTCTAGTTTTGCTCGAAGGGAGTCACCACCTCGACGTAGACAACAGGAGGGTTCTTGGGGTCATCAGGGAACGTCTGGACAGTGGCCACAACATATGGTGTGGGGACCACCACCCTTGCAAACTACATTTGATGGTAACCCAGACCGTATCACACTGTTCCTAAGCCAAGTGGTTAATCACCTGGAATTATATGTGTCTTGCTATCCATCCCAGTGGTCCATAGTGGTGGCTATTATGGGAGTTTTAACAAGGAATGCAGTGGACCAGGTTGTGGAGTTACATAGCGAATGGGCACGAGAGTTGGTAGATGTCAGTCTGTTTCTGGATTCACTCCATAATCATTTTGAAGATAGATCCCACATCCACCAAACGGAGGAAGCTATAATGGCGTTGAGGCAAGATGGGAGACCGGCAACTGAATATGTACGGGATTTCCAATGTTTGGCTGGGAAGTTAAGGTCTTGGCCTGAGCATCTGTTGGTCCGAGATTTCCATGCCAGCTTAGATCGTGGTTTAAGACAGGCTTGTCTATATAGAGGAGTCCCTTAACGTTTGACAGAATGGTACAGAACGGTGGTTGAACTAGATGTTGGGCTAAAGGAGTTCAGAACCAAGCCTGATTCCTTCCAAAAGGTACCTAAAGCAGATCTCAAAGTCATGGGAGGTTGGAGCAGACCAGGAGACAGTCCACCGAGTGGCAGGGTCACCCAGCTATGTGGTGTTTCAGATGTAATCTAGTAGGGCATTGGGCATTGGAATGCCCCGAACTTGCCAATGAAGGTATGAAACAAACAGCAAAGGCACCTCTGGGAGCAGTGACAAAATTTGGCTTTAGGAAACAAGGAAGTAGTACCAAAAGATCCCAAGGACTGGTTCAGAAAACGAAGGGGGAAGCGTCACCATCAAGACACCATCAATCTGATGACCGTAGTCAACCCAGAGCAGTGTCAGGGTTGGATGATAGTGGTGAGGAAAGCCACGATGATATGATGGTGAGTGCCCCAGTTCGCCCTTTCGTGATACCAGTGATATTGGATGGAGAGAATACGGACTAAGGGATAGATATCTGGCCCTGATAGACATGGGATGTACCAGGTGTCTTAATAGCCAATGAGTATTGGATGAACTGAAGTTACAGGTGGAACAATTGCCCACACCAATGAGTTTCAAACAGATAGATGGGTCCCTGCTTGGGGGGTCTCCCCTATGATGATGATACTCCTATTAAACTTGAAAATGGAGCTCATTGGGAACAGCTACGATTTATTGTTGTCCCACATATGTGTGAGACACTAATACTAGGCCTTGTGTGGTTGGATAAGTGGGAGCCCATTATATGGTGGGAGGGTGGTTGTTGTCATTTACGACTGGTGGTAGGACCGGATCCCTCTCAGGCAAATCCAGGGGAGTTCACACAGAATTCACGAAAGGAATTAGCAACCACCATAGGTGAACATCAAAAACTCCCCTACCCGGTTGAGTATTTGGATCTCACAGAAGTGTTCAGTGAGGAGGAATGCGAACACCTACTCCTACTGTGTTGAAGAATGAAATAATATTGTTGAAGAATGAAATAAACATTGTGGATTATAATTGCTTTAATACAATACTATCTTAATTAGGAATATGTACTATTTACATTTGCAATGAAATAGGAATAGGAAAATAAACACTGTACATAGGAGGTACAGACAATTATTTTTTGATAATGCTCATGGGGTTGCGTTTGACACAGCATTCTTACACAGGTGAGCTAATTAAAGCCTGTAATAAGAGCCTTTGTTTAACCCACAATAATAGAAATGAATTGTTTGATGAATCTTTCATCAAATTGATGAATCTTTCAGGACCAGCTCCTTGCCAAAACTATGGTCACAAGCCACAGTCATCCCCATCTTCAAAAAGGGAGACCCCAGCCTAGTTGAAAATTACAGACCAATCTCCTTATGCTTTGTCACCTGTAAAGTCATGGAATCAATTATTAACCAATCCATTATCCTCTACTTAGAGACAAACAACCTACTCTCTAATAAACAATTTGGTTTCAGAAAAAGACTATCCTGTAATCTGCAACTCTTACACTGCAAAAACATATGAACTACACAACTCGATCAGGGCAAAACAATAGACGCAATCTACATAGACTTCTGTAAAGCCTTTGATTCAATGTTACATGACAAACTACTCCTAAAACTAAAATCTTATAGTATCTCTGGACAACTGCATAACTGGATAGAAGCATTCCTGTCAAACAGACAACAAATGGTCAAAATTGGGAGTGTCCTATCAAATTCTGTACCTGTCAATAGTGGTGTCCTCCAAGGCAGCGTTCTAGGACCAACTCTCTTCATACTCTACATAAATGACCTCTGTGATCATATTAAGAGCAACTGCATTCTTTTTGCTGATGATGTAAAGCTGTTCAATACCACAGACAATACTGCTACCCTTCAAAAACATCTTGACTATGTATCAGAATGGTCAAACAAATGGCAACTTCAAATCTCAACAAATACATGCTCTGTATTACATATTGGCAAAAAAAATCAGAAGATAAAATACAAGCTGAATAATCAAGATCTTGTTGATGATCCAAGCTCTGTAAAGGACCTTGGAATACCCATCTCTAATGATCTAAGTGCTAGAGTCCACTGTAACTACATAGCCAAAAAGGCATTAAGAGTTGTTAACCTAATCCTACGTAGCTTTTTCTCTGGTAATATCACACTACTAACTAGAGCATACAAAACATTTGCTAGACCAATACTTGAATACAGCTCATCAGTCTGGAACCCACATTACGTATCTGATACTAGCACAGTTGAGAAAGTCCAGAAATATTTCACAAGAAGAGTTCTCCACTCCTCTACTTGTTGCAGAATATCTTATGCCACCAGACTTGAAATTCTAGACCTAGAAAATCTAGAACTACACCGCCTTCAGTTCGATCTAAGTATAGTATATAAAATCATACATTGCAATGTCCTACCTGTCAATGAATACTTCAGCTTCAACCATAACAATACAAGAGCAAACTCTCTTGTAGATACAAACTCAAGTTAATCACACCAAACTTGATTGCAGGAAATACGACTTCAGCAACAGAGTGGCGAATGTCTGGAATACTCTACCTAACTCTTGTTTCTTCCCCAAACCCCAAAAACTTTAACCTTAGACTTTCTACTATTGACCTCACCCCTTTCCTAAGAGGTCTGTCTACCATCCCTGTCCTATTGTTGTTGTTTTTTTCTTATATGTATCCATGTGTTCATAACTATGTTTTTACTTATACCTATTATCTTGTAAGCAATTGACAAACCAAATAAAATAAAAATAAGAAAGAAAGAAAGAAAGAAAGAAAGAAAGAAAGAAAGAAAGAAAGAA
>NW_020769316.1:9175911-9188536 GCF_900518735.1 Pseudonaja textilis | reverse complement strand
GAAAGAAAGAAAGAAAGAAAGAAAGAAAGAAAGAAAGAAAGAAAGAAGGTGACCATATAACATTGTGTCCTGAAGTTCCTAAGTTCACCCTCCATATTCTCTTGTTAAATATACAGCATAATTGATATGAGTTATAATTTGATTTTATCAGGAAAGATTAATTGGAGCTAGATATGCTTTGACATAAGGCAATGTTTGCTAAATTAAAGGTTAAATAGGCCAATGACTGCACAATTTAAAATTTTGTATAGTTTCCATATATTACTTGGTTAGCTGTTTTTAATGGTTGTGTTTGCTGTTTATTTGATAAAGTCTTGAGATTAATAGCTGGCAAATACATCTAGATTACAAACAAAAGCCCAAATCCCAAATTCCCAAAATTATTCCTTGTTTAGTTCAGTTTTCCTGAATTGAATATGTCTCATATTGTTGTCATTATATGTCAAAGATATCCTCTTACACTCATATTCATATGTAGTCTGTTGCATAATATATATTTTTTTTGCCATGCTTATTCTTTTTTCCTTTAGTAAAAACATGTTTAATAAATAATAGAGGGAAAAGAATTGAATACATGTAGACTCTTAACTATCCACCCAGCAAAATTGGATGCTAGTTTATTCAGATTTAATGCAGTACAATGCTTAATCACTTTGATAGCCTTAATTTCTGCCAATGGTGGATATTATACTATTTTTGGAGTAATTTAATCTGTGTTCTCTCAGTCATGATGTCTTATAAGGTGGTATGTAGAAGGCTGAGAACTCTGGAATTAAATCACTGCATGCATCAGAAACACAGTGATTTCAAAGTTTCAGACAGTTTTTGAATTAATTAAGGACGAAACTGGCTTAAGAAACAAATGGTGTCCTTCTGAAGAACTATGGAATGCACATATTGATAGTTGAAGTTCTCAATAAATACTTTCTCTTTTCCTCTGTTCCCATAGTAAATATAGGGAGTCCTTGTGGATTTTTTTACTCCACTAGTCATTGCTGACTATAGGGAGTGGTACTCATCTTTGTTTCAAGGCCATTGAGCCAGTACTGTCCAAAGACATTTCCGTGGTCATGTAACCAGCAAGAAATCACTGAGCGTTGTTACCTTCCCATAAAAGTGTTACCTATTTATCTACTTGCATTTGTATGCTTTCGAACTGCTAGGTTGACAGGAACTAGGATAAGGATGGGAGCTCATCCCATCATGTAGAGCTCAGGTCTTGAACCTTGGCTGCCAGCTTTCCAGCCAACAATCCTAGCATCTTAACCACTGAGCCACCATGGTGCCCCTATTCCCGTAGAGGAACTACTATATTTCAATAGAAATTGCTCATGTTTTTGCTTGCTGAAAATAGTTTGATGGGATGAGGGTAGAACCAATATATTTCCTGAAAAACATTACAGCAAACAAGCTGCTACCAATTTCTTCACTTCTTCTGATTCCTGTTTGCTGTATTCTAAATGTGCCAAGTAGTCAATTTTGTTCTCTGTGAGATCTAGAATAAAGTAGGCTATATTGTACTATTAAATACTTAGTTCTTCCTTAATAATTAAGGTTTGAGGTTTTATTGTCATTATTTGATGCATTTGAAATTCCATGAGAACTTTAGGTGATTCAATTTCTTAAATTTGAAAAGGAATAAAATAAAATAATGTTGAAAATTTTTAATTCTGTATGAACTGACAGAGATTGGTTCAGGATTTTACATTTCTTTTCACCTCATGTCTCAAAATAACATTGAATCAGAGACATTTCTGCTTTTGGAAAACAAGAAAAGAAAGAGGTTTATCATCTTTTTCAAAATTAAACTCCACTACATTTTCAGATGGTTAGTTTGGATCACATAAATTAGAAGTGACTTGTTGCAGCTAAGTGAATGTAACGGGAGAAGGCATCTTCCTGACTTCATATGTGAACTTTTTCCCCCTCTCTCTGGACATCCCACTTGAAAACTGATAAGACTGCACATGCGCTTGAGGTTTGGAATGTCCATTGCCTAAGATGACAGGTTGGCAATTAGTAAGTAACTTATATCTCTGTTTTCCAGCATACCTGACATAGAAATTCTGCCATGAGACATGCTGAACTTGGGTTCAGGTAGAAGTCTTACAGCCTCCTTCTAAAAGTTCCTTTCCCTTCTTTTTAGATGTCAAAATATAGGTGAACATTATTAAGCTTCTCACTCATTTTTGGGTGGATTTTTAATTTGGTTTGGAGAAGAATTTCCAGATTTTTCTATTGCTGTTCCCACCAGAGCCCTTCTCCCTCATTCACTTTCTTATAGGAGAAATTATAAGAATAATTTTGAAGTGTGATGAGATTTCTGCATCTCTTGTTACAGAAAAATTGTTCCATATGGGTTGGCTAATTACAGGAGAAATTTCCGCGTCAAAAGGTCTACAGAACAGCTCCACAAGAGCTTGCATTCATCAGAAAGATCTCCATCACGTTGTTCTTGCACAGATCGACGTGACAAGTTGTGCCTGCAGTTTTGCACATGGAGTGTCCAATGGTAAGATACCTTGATATTTCAAAGAAATAACACATGGCTTAGCAAAATGAAAAGAGATTTCCACCTCTCTCCCCTTAATATTAGAAACCTAATTAAATAATTAAGAAACAAATGTATGTTTTCAAATACTATGTGAGAGATTGAGGCTTTTTATTTCATCATTTTTTATATTGAGAAAGATATCACAGTGATATACACAACTAGATAATGTAGCCACCCAACTCACACTAACTTCACTGTGGTAAAAATGCCACCCAAATATATGTAAGAGCATCTGTTAAACACTGGAAAACATGGAAAGGTATACCCTTTCCCTTAAACCACAGGTCTTTATTCATATAGATCCAGTTACATCAGAAATATTTTTCTGATGCAGAAATTATTCAGAATTATTCAGTTGTAATGTTTGTCTGAATACAGTACCTTCCCATCTATTTAGGAATGGAACACAGATGATTGGCACAGCTTGTGTGATCATGAAAATTCCCATACATGCTACAGCTGCATGGCATAGCATCATGGAAGGAGCTCCCACATGAATGAATGTCCACATAGGAAGGGTGTAGGTGGATTTTAAATGCTGAGACAGATTTGTGAACAATTATCTATTGATGTGTGTGGTTTCTTTGGAAGCTGAAATTGGAAGACTCAGTTTAAATAATGACATTGATTTAATTTGAAAATGCAATATAGCATGTATATTCCTGTGTAAAAATACACTGACTTTTCAAATTGATTGGAAAAGATAGATTAATTGTCTGAAAGGCTGCTTCAAGCAAATCAAAGTTTTGAATTAAAGTTTCACCCATCCCTATTATTGGCTTTGAGAGTTATTTGAAACCTTTTTTTTTTGGTTAGGAATATACTAAGTAAACAGTAAAGTTGAAGGTATAGTGTGAGTTTTTCGAAGTATCTGGCTGGTACTGCTGAAAGTGGACAGAGGAAGTAGCTCATCTTGATCTGATTTAATATAGAAACTTTGATATTCTTAAAGGTTTTTTCATTAGTGAAAGTTTTGGCATTGTTGGATAGCTCTGATCAACTTAACCCATGTAGATTCTTCTTTATTCTCCAATTTGAATATTTCTTTTTTGGAAACTTGTTTTTAAGAGCAACAAACAGATTCTTAAAATTATTTAGGTTTGTACACAAAATCGTTGGAACCTTGAGATTTTTCTTTCTATTACAAGTTGCCCTGAGCAGTCAGTCTGGTTCTTATTGTATATGCAGTAGTTTTGCTCTGCTGCTTTTATCCACTATTGGAAAGTACCGTAGCTTATGTAGAAAATGCCTTGAAAGGTGAGGTAAGCGTAAGAAGGGAGGCAGAAAAATAAAAGAATCAAATCTGGCCAAATCCAAACAGAAGATCAAAACCCAGCTGCTGTATATATTTTAATTATATATATGTATGTATGTATATGTATATGTATATGTATATGTATGTATGTATAGCATTCAGCTTTGTTCGGGTATTTTCCCATGTCATTGTAGTTGTGCTTTTAAAGTTGTAGCAATGTTTCGGCAGAATCTCATCTGCCATCATCAGGCTTCTGTATTGTGTTCTTCTGACGAACACAATACAGAAGCCATACATACATACATACACACATATACATGCAGGTCTTCGTGTGTTCGGGTCTTTTCCCGTGTAAGATTGAGAATATCTTGGCAATGTTTTGATGAGGTCCCACTCACCATCTTCAGGCTGGTGCTTTCGGCTTCATGCTTGTGCGAGCAAAGTGTGATCGCAGCTGCCGTCTCCCTATATATACTAGTGGGGAGGTTGGCTGTGTTGTCATTTCTTGATTGGTTGATGGAGTTGATGTTTGCAGATTGGCTGGCTTTTTTATAAGAACATGTGTGGCTGAGGTATTGGCTGTGTGTCTATCAGCCTCCTGTATTGTAATGACCTGGGTAATGGGCTGTGTGATTACCTTCTATGTTCTATTGTTTTGACATCCTGGGTCTTGTGCTGTAATCTCCTGGGTCGTTGGCTGTGTTGTGTATATATGTTTTTAAAAAAACCTTCTCATCCCCAGCAATCTGAAGCAAACCAATCACCCAGCAGAAAGAACTCTCCTTCAAGAAGAAAAGCGTGCTCATACCCAGTAACTTGGAAAAAATCATCCGGTTTGAACTGGAGAGGTATGATCTATGTTAGTTATGAGAATGTGTGGTAATGTGAGGAATCAGGAGATGAAATTATGAACCAAGGTTTAATGAAGTATTTTTTTTTTGCTGCTTTAAGGGTTACATTCAGAAAGATGCTTTGCTCCTTTTCTGAAGTACCATTCTGAGAGATTTGTTCAGCTCTGTGATAGTATTTGTTCAGACCTACATCTAGCCAACACTGTATACTAAAAGAGCAGGGTCTCCATTTTGAGGACTAAAATGACTGCTATCTTGTACATAGGTATCTGGGAGTAAGTCCTATTGTGGGATTTTTCTTCTGAGCACTAAAATGTTTTGAGATACTGGGAATCTTATTGGAGAACTTTGAACTATCTTTCAAGATCTCAAAGGATTTTAAGATTTTTCTTTCGAAGAGGAAAGAGGACCTAGGAGGGAACAAGAGAACAAAAAGATTACCCTCTGTGGAATCTCATTCTCCATAATTGCATTCTCTTGTTATGTTCTGCTTTACTTTGGAAGTAAAGACTAGATTCCTCCTGCTTGACAATCAATGTGTGAATGTTTTAAAGGAGGCAATACAATATATTCTGTTGAACTTGAATGTGTATCCCTGTACTGTTTTTTTAAAAACTTATCTCATACCTTTGATTCTTGCAGGAACATCCATTATATTCATGATATTCTGAAGTTTTGTGCCTAATAATAAATAATCTCATAAATAATAGTCTCCTACTAAAATTTCTTTCAGTTGTAGGACATGACCAAAGGAAAAATGGAGATGGACTCATATCAGAAATTTCTTCTGCTACTGCCCTATAAGACTTCTGAGAGTCCAAAGGGAGAACAGATAACAGATAATCAGAGTTGGAAGAGACCTTATAGGCCAACACCCCACCCAAGCAGGAGACCCTACACCATTTCTGACAAATGGCAGTCCAATCTCTTCTTGAAAGTCTCAAGTGATGACGCTCCCACAACTGCTGAGGGCAAACTGTTCCATTGGTTGATTGTTTTCACTGTCAGAAAGTTTTTCCTTATTTCCAAGTTAAATCTTTCCTTGTTCAGTTTCCATCCATTATTCCTTGTCTGGCCTACAGTATTTATAGTGTTCATATTGATCTCTGGGGCAGAAGTGTACAACTGTGTTCATTCTGAGAATGTACTCAGTTATTATCTAAAGGATCCCAAGAAGTGGATGAGTCAGGATAAAAAAATGGGTGGAGTCAGGACTAAAAACATAATTGTAATTAAGAGCAAACAAAATAAATTAATTACAGTTAAGCTGATGCAGTCCTATGTGTTTCATCATTTACTAAATTATTTACGTTCAGTATTTTAAATTATTCTTCAGTAATAGAAATCATAGTTCAGTTGCAGCCTTTGGAAGGGTTCCAGGAATAGCCTTTAATCTCTAGGGGCTTTTAAGGCTTTAGGCTCTGCACTTCCTCTCTAGGAGGTCGAAATTCTCTTCACACCGGACATGATGCTTTTTTAAGGCAGCGGTGGTTGAGAAAAAAAGAATGAAAATTTTAAATGAATTTGAAATTTTTTATTTTTTTTCAAGTGCTGCTCTGATGTTTTAGATTTGTAGGTTGACCCTATTACTCCTTTCCCCAGTCTCAATGTCATTAACACAGAAACAAACACAGACACGCATTCCAGATTCTATTATCTTGCCCAAACATCTGGATAAGAGCAGCCTCAAGCTGGATCCTCATCTCACAAACCATGACTTACATATTGCATCATTACCCCCAAGATATATCAACATATATCTTGCCCCCCTTCTTGGGGGCAATTACTCCCAGTTTAAGAACTTAGAGCAGTGGTTCTGAATTTGGGCAACTCAAAGATATGTTGACTTCAACTTCAGAATCCATTCAGAAGATTTCAGAAGAAGAATTCTGGGAGTTGAAGTCCATACCTCTTCAAGTTGTCAAGGTTGAAAAACAGTGACTTAGAGTCTGCATAGTAATCATACTGTGTCTCAGGATCTGTTTATTATTTTTCAAGCCACCTTTAGCCTTGATAATTGTCATGCTTTTGTAATGTGGGATATGTTCAACAAATAACTGTCCAAATGAAGCTGTCTTTTTCCTTAACTATTGATAGACAAATGTGTTTTCTTCCGAAGGTAAGACATTGAGAACACTACCTAAGATATGGAAGAAAAAAACCTCATAGAAAGTCAACATTGTGCCCAGATATTCAGATGGATTTTCCAACAGTTTGTTTCCTTTTCCTGAATGGTGGTTTTTTTTCAAAGTGAGGACTTCATGTGCTTGAAGAACATTGTACTGACCATCATCTCTAACATGGTTACAGTTCCATGATGAAAGATGACGATGATGAATGATAATGATGATTTGCCATGTTAAGATTCAGAAGACAGTTCTTGTCACTATATCAGAAATGCTGATGTATATTGAGGAAAAATACCACTTTCACTTGCTTGTTGTATATGTGTATACAAGTGCCTTATTTCCTGCAGGCTGATGCCATGAAAGAAATTGGTACAGTTTAAAAGAATACCTATATAGGATGTCATGTCTTGTATGCTAAAAAAACCCTTTTCCTAATCTTAAACCTGTCCTTTTGTAATTTCAGTGGCATTTTTAAAAAATGACAATATCTATGCAGATGAAATAAGAATGGCTATTAATATTATAATATATAACAAGCTAACAGAATTGCATATTTCTTAGATTCTTGGATTCAAGAAATGATCCCTGCAATAAAATTGAATTTTAAAGCAAATCTACAGGATAAATTTTGAGATAAGGATTCATATACTACAGTTATTTATCCAAGCCTACAGTGCTCCAAAACCCTTCATTTGATCTTAAATTCTGAAAGATTAAAAATACATTTTGCTAATGACAATCAGGGATGCAATTCTTAATTTAAATTTCTGGAAGGGTTGAGTAAACAGTTATTTGGAGTTCTGACATTACTCCTTCAAGTTATTTCAACACAGCTGGACAAAGGGCACAGAATAGACCCTGTGACTGGAATTGATTGCATGTTGATTTAAAGAAGATGTCAGGAGTATATTGATTTGGCATTTGTTATTCAAAGAGGAATAAGGAGTGCACTGGTAACAGTTGGAACCCTTTTGAAGGGCATGTTTAAAACTGGGATTTTTCCACATATATAGTGCTATATAGTTTGTTAGAAGACAACTATTACAACTCTGAGTTGAATGCATTAACTCTTGGACCTACTGCAGAACAAAAAAACCCCCAAAAACCAAACTAACTCCCAAACTGGCTGCATAATGTTTGCAAAGTGATACTGGATTTTTTGTTTTGTTTTGCAAAAGAAGAAGAGATCTTATGTTAAAATATATAGAGAGATATATTATATATAAATGTGTATATGAGTATATTACATAAATAAATTATTCTAATTACAAAAGTAAGATATTTTTCTCATGTCCTATTTCAATTAGTTTTCTATTTTTTTTTCATACTTTATAGTTTCCAGTTGGAATTATGTATTATTTATTGTACTGAAAAATATTTCCTTGAATATTATGCGTTTCTTTAAAAAGGTGATTCTGAACACATATTACAAATTACTGTTAGCTTTTCAAACTTGTGCAACACATGGATATATGACAAAGCTGACTTTCCCATCTAAAACAAAGTTATAAACCAGCTGAGTTTTCACTTAAATTCTTATTTTCATTCCCCTAATTTTGAGAAACTGTTTACATTTGTCCTGTGTATATTCTTGTTGCAGTTGATCTCAAAACCCTGGAAACTTCACAGGAATTATGGACAGTTCCCGAATTGAAAGGGTAGAACATGGTACCAGCCAGTGACCTAAGCCCCCTGCCTCCTCTGAAGAAGGGGATCTGGAAGCTAAACCCTGGGATGCCTGATTGAGGGAACTAGGTATGTCTAGCCTATTGAAGAGAAGGACTAGGGTGATATGATAGCAGTGTTCCAATACTTGAGGGGCTGTCACAGAGAAGAGGGAGGAATGTTATTCTGCCTGTCCTGTACAAATACTGTACAAAGGCAGATAGATAAACTCCATTGGTTCATCAGGCATCCTGTCAACTCACATTTATGATGAGGTTCTTCTTAATGTCCAATCCTTTGCATATCTGAATTGTGGTGTAGGAAGATAATAAGGTCTCAACCCCATGATGATTGAAGCAGCTGCATGGTAATGGCTTCAGGCAAGAGTTAGGGAGCCTCCCCCAACCCAACAAGGGTGAATTTAGTGACCAATCAGGATTACAGATGTGACCACATGACATGGACTACATTTCCCAGGATACCTTAACTACATTTACCATGATGCATTCCCTTCAGGGGACAGCTCACAAATCCTAACTAACTATCCCAAATCCCATTAACTCTAAACTGTCTGGGCAGCACAGATGTCAACCTATTCTCCAAAGTACCAGATGGCAGGACAGGAAGTAAGGGGGGGAGATAATTAAAGAGAGGTCCAAATCTAGAAATAAGGATAAATTTCTTGACATTGAGAATGATTAATCAGTGGAATGGCTTATGTCTGGAATTTGTGGATGCTCCATTTGTCTGGAATGGTGTAGGGTTTCCTGCCTGAGCAAGGGGTTGAACTAGGCTAGGGGTATCAAACTCATGGTGTCACGGTGTCATCACATGATGTATTGGGACTTTTTTCACATTTATTGGGTGTGGCCAGCGTGTGACGCATCCAGCCTGTAGTTTGACAGCCCTGGACTCTACCAATCCCTTGCTCAGAACCTCCAAGGACCCTTCCAACCCTTCTGCATTCTTTATTCTAAAAACCATCAAGGTGTGATTGCATGAAAAGCCATCCCAATTCCATCCTTCTTGCATAGGGCTTGAAAGCTGGTGAAATGCTGTTTCCAATCATGGGGTGAGACCCAGGAAACAGGAATTATTGTTGTGGGAAAATGAACAAGTATAAAATCAGAAGAGTAGTTTATTTATGGTGTATAGCAACTCACTTGGGAGGAAAAATAATCCAATTGCTGACAAAATGAACAGAATGGAATCATAGAAGTATGGAGCAAATTAAAGAACTGCTGAAATGCTGCCTTTGGGGCTGATTTGTTTCACTGATAAAGGGGAAAAAAAGCAACATGTCTCTTGGGTGAATGTCATACATATTTAAAGTTTAAATACTATCCTCTACACATCCTTGAAAAAAAAGCAAATATGTTTTTAAATGTCTGCTGCTATACTCTAATGCTTCATAGCAGGCATCTTTTATTTCACAGATCTTGGTACTAGATCAGAAGTGAACAGGATGCTACCCTGTTTCCTGTCTGGTTTCCTGTCTGATCTCACTTTTAATGTTTTAAAAAATTGTTTAAATGAAAAGGAATTTGAATTCAGTTCCCGATTTTGTTTGAATCAAACATGCATATTTGAAGGATGCAACAATGAAGGATGCTATATTACACTGCTGTATAAATGGCATTTGTTCTGGATTAGTATAAATCACAATCCTCAGAAAGACTTTTAAGAATGAATTGGCCCCAATTCTGTTATTCTTATCAAACTATTTATTAAATAAAAGGAAACCGAAATGACTCTCCCCAGCAATATCATTTTATATTTTTTCTTGCCTGGATAGCCATAAAACAAGGACATTATTTTTTACAGTGGAAAGAATTCTTAATGCAGGTGTGAATCTGTTGATTTTAATTTTTAATAACATAAATCCCTTTCAATATGTTAATTTTAAGGTCTGTTTGTCCAAATAATAGAGCTGGTGGCCTTTGCGCAATGAGTCAGTTTAGAATTTTTTAGTTTCCATCAGTTAGACAAGATACATCGCTTCAGTGATATATCTCAAATGCCATGAAAGCAGAACATAGTGAACTAGCTCTTTTAATATAACCAAAGGACAATAACCATTTGGAGGAATAAAGAAATGTTGCGTTGTAGTACTCTTTCCTTTAAATTATTTCAATAATTTAATAATAATTAATAATTTCCTTTAAATAATGTCCAAGAACAGTTGCATATGTAGCACTCTTGATGTTCTCTAAAGCAGGGGTCCCCAACCACCGGTCCCTGGACCGGGACCGGTCCGCAGATCATTTTTTACCGGGCCGCAAAATTTGGGTGCCGCCATCTTGTTTCGACGGCACTTCCGGGTTTTCAGTTGGAAAACGGCATTTGGGTGCTCGTGCCTTATTTTCGTCGAAGAGGGTGGGGGTGGCTTCGAATGAAGAGCCATCCTGATGTCGGTGGAGTCTCATGTTACTCAGGTACTGGTCCGTGGAAGAATAAATAATTGTGAAACTGGTCCCTGGTTCAAAAAAGGTTGGGGGCCACTGCTCTAAAGTTTCTCTCCCTGCTGATATTTTACTAGGCCAAGTGACATAATTAGTACAGTAGGGAGTGGAGTTTGCTGCCTGTTTATATATAGCAGCTTGTCCTACCCATTGTTGATTGGATCATTGTTTTTTCCTTTGGTTGCTTTTGGGGGAAGCTGTTGACTGTTTCATTTTACTCCCTCTCTATCTCCTCATCATATGAGCCAAAGCCACCACATCCTTCAGTAAACATATGCACCTAAACACAGATGCAACATGAAGAGCAGAAACACATAGACAGAACGCATTTGTAATAGTCTCTTTCAGACTGAGGTGAGTGGTATATAAATTAAAATAAAGTAAGTAAATAAATTGGAATGAATTCTGGAAGCCACAGAATAGCAGAATTTCCCTGAATTTTTACTCTACGAAATCACATAAAGGGGGCTTTACTACGTGCCTATCAGCAAACAGAAATATTAATAAAGTGGGAACAAATAAACTGTTGGAAAAAAGACCGCCCCTTTCCCTAACTGAGATAGCAGAGGAAACAAAATGCTCCAATGTATTCTAGGAGAAACATTTGGGTTACAGTTCACAATGTTGCCTACATTTCCATTGTAAGCCTCCCTCCCTCTTTGCTCCCGGTTGTATGAGCAAGAGCAGAAATAATGTTTAAAGGACTAAAAGAATTCTGAATTTCCCAGTTATTTAAACCAATAGTGCTCACAAGTGAACATTCAAATAGGGACATGGTGGCTCTTGATTTTGGATGCAGGGAAGCAGAAAATATTTGAAAATGGATTATAATGTCTTGAACAAGCTAATCAAATTTCTATATTTTTAAAGAAAGGTTTCCAGGGAGGAAATCCAGGCATGACCTCAAACTGCAACCTCTTACATGAGGGATTGTTTAAGATGGGATTGACTTGAGTATGTTTAAAATATTTGTAATGTAGCTCTGAATGTATCTTTGAAAACACTCTGCTTGATAAATTAAGAACAAAGCTGATGAACGCACATCATTAACAACAAAAGAATTATTCACCACCCACAAGGATTTAAGGCTTTTCACTGTATTTGTTGGAAGCTGTTAGGACAGCAATAAGAAAGCAAGGAACAAGGAGGATTTCTGAAAGAAAATAAGTGACATACTTCTAATCTCTGTATGGAAAGGTTTATAATATAGCAAAATATTCCAAGATTAAATGGTTTACAATATATCAGGGAAGTTAAACAAAGACCATCTAAATTCTCTGTTTGTTATCTTGGTATTTGGCTGAGCTGTATTTTGAAGAAAGTGCTTCCTTTCCTAACACTTTTTACTTGCTTGATGTTTGTAAGTCTGTTTGCTGGGAGGTAGGGGTTCATATGAAGAGCTTTTTGAGTCATAGCCTTGATTCAGACCTCTGGGAATTTCCCTTTGAAATGTTTAAAATATCAGCTAAAGCTTCAGATTCTTGCATGGTTTGGGTCACCAGGAAAAGAAATACTGTAAAATAAAAGAACAACAATAATAAACAGTGAGCACCGTGGTTTATATTGTTGAAAGGCTTGAAAATGCCTTTCTTCTGAGAGCTCATTTTCCTGCTGGGAGGGCTCCGGTGCAAGGTCACAGACAGAGACAACTGCTTGGAAGCAGGTTCCTTTTATTTTTCAGGAAGGCAAGAGATAGCAAGAAGTCTGCG
>NW_020769316.1:9145394-9175901 GCF_900518735.1 Pseudonaja textilis | reverse complement strand
CCTGCTTGGGTGTCACCACTGTCCTCATGAAGTTCCCTTTCCACAATATTAAGCTCCTGTTGTTTTTCCAAAACTGGCTATCTTAATTGTAATAGTACTGATTTATAAAGGTTCTGAATAGAGCTGGTTCTACTGTTAAGCATAGAGTAGCTATTTCCTCTCCGATGATATTAACTGACCCTTTGTTAATGATTTTTCAGCCTTAAGTAGTTGCCAGATAGGAATTAGGAAAATAAATTAGGAACACTTGCCTAATACACAATTGCTGCACTCTTTCCTAAATTTGTTGCTACCTCCAGTTGAAATTCCTTCCTCATTACTCTTTACCTTCAACTAAATATTAGGTTCATATACAGCAGGAAAAAGCTATTGCAAAGTGGCTTCTCTGTTTCTTAACTATTTCAAAACTTTGCCAAACTTGACTTCCAATGGATTAAATTTAGTAAATGAAAGGATATTGAGAGCTATTGATCTTTGAAAACATTAAAAAAAAACAACAACGCTGAAGCAAACCGGACTCATCTAGCCTGGAAAAAATGCTGTCCTTAAAACAGCTTGCAAATTTCTTTGCAATTCCTTTCCTTTGCAAAAGAGGCTTTATTCTGAGGAGTTTTAGTAATTTTTTAAAAATTATTTTGAAGAGCGAGGGAATAACCCAATTTTTTAATTTACCTTATCACTGAGAATTTAGGGCTTCAATTTGTGTTCTATATTAAACTGCTTCAGTGGACCATTCTTATTCCTCTCTCCTTTTATTCTTACCCAAATACTTTCAGTATAGTACAACATAGTTCCTACCATCTTCACTGGATCCCTTCCTTTTGAATAAAATCTTCCACCTTTTTCTGTCAATTGTAAGCACCATCTCCCTTCCAGATCAATGATACCTATTTACCTTCCTGAATCAGGATCTATACTCCCCTGTTTATTTCACAAACTTGATACAGTAGAGTAGAAATACGAGAAGTTTTGAATAGCAACTGTTGCATCCCTCATATAGTATCCTGGGAAACTGTAAGTGGCACCTGGCTTCCTGCTTCTTGAACCCGGTCTTTGACAGCATAGACAGGTCTGGACTTTTGCCACCTCCCCGCTTTTGTTCCAATTTAACAGTTTCCTAATGAAACTAGCATGGCCACTGCCAAATGTGTCCTTCCCAGTTTTTGTAGGATGTGCCCAGCCTCTTTGCAGGACTTCTTTATGAAAGAAACTGGAAGATTTGCTTCTACTGTTTATACCTCTGGTAGACCCCAATCTAGTTGGTGAGTGTATGAGATCCAGAGTAACTTCTTAAAGTGGAGGTATCAGAGGAACTTGAATATAAACTCAAATAAAAGCAAAAGTTTGCTGCAGTATAAACAGCCCACTCAACATCAGGGAAGGACTTAATTTAAAATAGTCAAGATGCGATATGGTTTTCTTTTTGGAGGAACCCTTGGAAGAAGGATTTAATCTAATAAAAGAATTAGAACGATTTGGCGCAGTGGTAGGATTAAAAATTAATAGAAAAAAGATGAAATTAATGACCAAAAATTTAACAGAAAATCAGAAGGAAGAATTAGAAGCAATGATGGGGATACAGGTAACAAAAAGGGTCAAATATTTAGGAATATGGTTAACCCCACAAGGTAAATCACTTAAAGAGAACAATTATGATAAACTATTTCAACAAACAAAGAAAGATTTAGAATCCTGGAATAAGCTGCAGCTATCCTTATTGGGCAGGATTGCTTCGATTAAAATGAATCTATTACCAAAATTTCTTTATTTATTCCAGACAATTCCAATTAAGTTGCCAAAAAACTTTTTTGAAGATTTAAATAAGATTACACTCAACTTTATTTGGCAGGGGAAAAAACCTAGGATTAATGTAAAGGCCCTACAAGATGCGAAAAGTAGAGGGGTCCTAGCTCTGCCAAATTGGGAATTATATTATTCGGCAGCTATCCTATTATGGTTAAAAGATTGGGTGAACCTACGTAATAAAAGAACTTTAACATTAGAAGGGCATGACCTCCAGAGAGGGTGGCATGCCTTCCTATGGGAAGTGGGGAAACAAGATCAGGAAGACTTACGCTTCTGAGTAATTACAACGGTTTGAGCTAAAAAGGGAGAAAATGTATTTTTCTGAAATTTTTTTAATCACATTAAATAATTAAATATTAAATGGCATAGGTATTTTTGCTCTTGTGTACTGTATTTGCAAACTTGTGGATAATGAAAAGAATTGGTAAGTAGAAACTTTTACTCAATAAAATTTTTTATTTATGCAGATGCACAGAGGTTGTTAATGACCATGAGACTTGGAATACTAATATGCTCCAAAGCTGGCTTTGAAATTTCTCTGATTGGTTTATCTCCTTACTGTTGCACACACACAAAAAGATCTTAAAGATGAAACATTGGGGGGGAAAGCCCCTGCAACATGTAATCAAGGATAAAAGGCTCCAAATGCATACAATTTAGCATTATCTCACTTTTTAAAAGTCGTCTTATCTGCTTTATGTCAAAACTGCAGTATTGATGAACTGAGTATTCTAATAAGATGGCGTTCCTGGTGAATGGGATCATCTGGGCTAAAGTTACAGAGCAGCTTTGTTCAAGAAAGGGATATGGAGACTTGAGTGATGAGGTTTCCCCACTCCACAATAGGGAAAGGTCAGTTTCAGGCGTGGGTGGTCAGCATTTGAATAGTTTCTAGACTCACCTGGATTTTTAAGAACATGTCATAGGGACTCTCTTAACCTGGTTTCCACGAGTGGCATTTATGTGCACAAAACACTAGTCCATTTTATTGAGAGAAAACTGGCTACCTGGTACCTCTGAACTTCTTCTCATTTTCTTCTTTGGGCTTAGTTTGTCTTTTTATTCTGCCCAGATTTCTTTTCAAAAATAGTTTTATGCTGGATCATTTTATTTTCTAATGGTTGCTCTGAACTTTAAGTGAGGACCAGAGGCAGTCTTAGAAATAAGCTGGAAGCTGGAACAATGCTCTTTGCAGAATGGTACCTTCTGGTTTAATTTATTCTTTTAATGAACAGAACATAGAAAAAGAAGTCCCTGTGGTATGAAGTGCCAGAAATCAAGAGATGCACTTATTACATCAGACAGCCTCTCCCTGATTTGGGGCAAGACAGAAATTCAGGCAGTAAAAAGATCAAATCTCCATTCTATTTTTTTTAAATATCCAAATTGTGTCATTGAGAAAAAGTTATACAAGATTTTAAAAAAGGAAAAAAAGAAAAGATGCAGTTGCTTTTAAGGAGTCAATTGAAGACAAGATTATATTAATCAGAAGTATTTGTTTTTCTGCAACTTCTAAAGCACTGCATTCCAATCATTTTTGAAGAGGGTACAGCCCAAAGATAATTCCAAACCAAAAAATGATAAAGGGTAAAGAATTCAGTCTACTGTTCCTAACAAATGCTCACAATGCTATATCATATCAGGTCTGTTCTGTCCTTTAATTGCTGGTTGAATATAAAGACAGTCAGGCAAACTCTACAAAGGCTTCCATACAAAGTTTCTTTATTGGGTCACAAGGCGTCCTCAAAGTATAACTCACAGTTATGTCGAGATTCATCTAATGTCCAATCTTTGTATAGTTGACTTCATAGTGTAAAAATACAGTTATCTTCATCCCATAACAATGGAGCAAAGAAGCACGATGCTGCTGGGGTCCAAGCAAGAAAGGAAACAAAAGCTTCCCGCAACCCAACCAAGGGTCAATTCAGTGACCAATCAGGATTACAGATGTGACCACATGACATGAACTACATTTTCCATGATGCATTCCCTTAAGGGGACAGCTCCCAATTCCCAATTAACTATCCCAATTCCCAATTAACTACTGTCTAGACAGCACAAGGTCAATCAGGTCAGAAGCCATATTTATGTTGTCTTGTTTTTCTAGCACTTGGAAGATTATTCCATTCTTATAATTTTTCTCATTTATGTATTCAATTTGTATGGCCATCCCTCTCAACAAGTGACTCAGGGGAGTAAGCAAAATTAAAATAAAGTAAAAACAAATTTCCATCCTAAATTCCAAAATAAAATACACAGCAGCCAAAAAAATAGAGACTTATGGAAGGCCAGCAGGATGGAGCCATACCAAAGGGGAACATTCCATAGGGCAGGCACTAGGGAAGAAAGTACATGTCTTCTAGGTCCCACCAAGCACTCCTGAGCTGATGGGATACAAGCATGCCTGTCCTGCCTGACCAGACTGAACAGCTAGAAACAACTGGAGATAGTCCCTCATGATGTGATGCACATGACATCATTTGCTACCTGGTTGCATTGGAGATGTATAGAAATTTGACTTTTAGCTTCCTTCTATTTTCTTGCCATAATTGGCAACTAAACAGGCTTACAGGTGAATTTGGCTTTTTTCATCTCCACACTTCTCTTAATTTAGAAGCAGAAAATAGTAAGTTAAATGTAGATGCCCGCATAGAATAAAGTATCATGTTCCCCCCCAAATTGTGACCTATCCCAAAAGTAAGCCCTGGCTTGATTTTTACATGTGCACCCAATATAAGCCCTATCCCCCAAATAAGCCCCAATTAAGACCCCACCCACTCTAAGATGCATGGGTAAAAATTAGGATAGGGTAGAGATGGTGGGGGGGCAGGGGTGGAGCTGCCCTACTTACCAGGCCTCACAGACCCTGACACCTGCCTTGCTGGCCTATTTCTGCGGCCACTTGCCACCGCTTGCGTGCATCACCCCAATCTCCATTTTGCTGTCAGAGGCCTTCAGGAAAGGCCTCTGCAGCTGAGAAACAAGCTCTGGATTGATGTGCATGGCACTCTCTGGCCTCATTTAGCTGTTAGAGGCCTTCCAGATGCGGGTGACGCATGCATCCATCCCGAGCCCATTTCTTGGCTGCAGAGGCCTTTCCAGAAGGCCTCTGATGATGAAACAAGGTCGGGGGCAACATATACAAGTGGCGACAAGCAGCAGCAGCAGAAGTGGTCTGGTAGTGGGCTTCTGCTGGGCAGGGCTGGCAGTGCTACTGTCACAAGGTGAGTCAGTGGAAGACCCCCCTAAAAATAAGACCCGGTGCCTTTTTGGGGTGGCAAATATATATATATGTATATGTATATGTATATGTATATGTATATGTATATAAGACAGGATCTTATTTTCGGAAAAACATTTTATGTGAGTGATTCGGATTTTAATGTTTATTTCAAGGGAAGTCTAGAGGACTTAGGTTGACCTAATTTTTTTTGCAGGAGTATCCAGGCCTTTTTAATTTGTACTTTTTACTTCAGTTCACCCATCACTCAAAGGAAATGTGCTAACTTCAGAGGAATTAAGTTAAAACTTAACACCTTCTGGTGTCAATTTATCAAGTCACGGGTTAACTGAAGGTCAAGCTGGTTAGCAGTTGAAAGGTGAATCAAGTTAGCCAAATTTTTTTTCCAGTTGTGCAGACCTTTCCTCCAAATATTCTGATTTCCATCAAACAGGACACAGATTACTAAAACTGAGGTACAAATTCCCAGCCTGAAACAAGTTTATATCTTATGCCTTTCAAGACTGCGTGAAATATATCTACAGTAAGATGGAAATTGTTCCACTTCAGCTTGTTGGCCTTCTTGAAACAGAAACCATAATGGTCTGAGGGCATCTTGTAATCTGAGCTCCTGTCCAGAGCCTGAAAGATGAGCCAAGCAAGGAATGTGGTCTTAAAATCAGTTAAGAGAGAATGCCTAGATTTAAGGTGATGCTGGCTCCAGGGGAGCCTTAGAATATCGACTATGTTTACAGTCAATTGTCTTTTTTACAAAGATTTCTCCAGTCTGTAACTGCAAGATGAAATGGTAATGCAAATGATAAGCAGAACTGATGATTGCAGGAAATACGACTTCAGCAACAGAAATACGACTTCAGTCAATGTCTGGAATACTCTGCCTGACTCTGTGGTTTCTTCCCCAAACCCTAAAAACTTTAACCTTGGACTGTCTACTTTCCTAAGAGGTCTGTAGGGGGCGTGCATAAGCACACCAATGTGCCTACTGTCCCTGTCCTATCGTTTCTTTTTATTTTTCTTATATGTATCCATTTCATGTATTCATAACTATGTATATACTTATACTTATTATCTTGTAAGCGATTGACAAATCAAATAAAAATTTAAAAAAATGTTAATGATTCTGGCAGCAGCTTTTCCCATGATGAGTGGGTTTAATAAGCCTGCAGAATTCTTTCACTTTGGTTTGAAACAGCAAATAACGGGACCAGGAACCAGGAACACAATACAGGCAGTCCTTGACTTACGACCACAATTGAGCCCAGAATTTATGTTGCGAAGTGAGAGATTTGTTAAGTGAGTTTTGCTTTATTTTATGACTTTTCTTCCCACATTTGTTAAGTGAATCACTGCAGTTGTTAAAGATTCCCTTAACAACATGGTTGTTAAGGGAATCTGCATTCCCATTGACTCTGTTTGTCAGAAGGTCACAAAATATGATCACATGATGCTGGGACACTGGAAATGTCATAAATATGAAGCAGTTGCCAATCGTCTGAATGTAAATCGTGTGACCCCGGGGCTGCTGCAACTGTCATAAGTGTGAAAAATGGTCATAAGACACTTATTTCAGTGGCAGTTCAGGCATTAAACTGTTGTAAGTTGAGGACTACCTGTACTAGCAACAATAATACTACTGAGCTGGAAAAAGATGCACACTACATTCATGCTTAATCATCTGGTACAAACTGCTGTGACCAGAAAATGATGGAAAATGAATTGTAATGGTGAGATAAGCCCTGGTCTTTTGTATTTGCCACCCAATACAGGAAACAAATGTGAAAGCTACATGGTTTGCATGGAGATATCACAAATGGATTTTGTTTGGTAATTTGCCTAATTTCCTTGCTTCCCAGCCATGTCTTTACCTCTCTATCATTTCTTGGCAAGATTACTGACTACTGAAATGATTTGCCACTGCCTTCCTTCAGGATTTTGTTTTCCACCTTCCCAATCTAACTTTCAGCTCTGGAATTTCCAAGTGATCTCCATCCAAGTGGGATAAGGACAGGTTCATCCTAAGCCTGCTGTGCTTTGTGTCTGAAATAAACCAAAATCACATTCTGTTGCCTGCTTTGGACTACAGGCAGAGCAGCTAAAACCAACTGTTGCAAAGAAGACGTCATTAAGTTTTTTGGAGTCTTATAATAAATCAGGCAACTAGCAACACAAACAGAATCTGTTTCTTTGTGCTACACCACCATTTTCAGCCAAGTTATTGCTGTAAGTTATGCTGATCATTAAGTGGGTTCCCACATGATTTTATGATCTTTTTTTCAGTGGTTAACCAACCCGTTTTATGAGTATCCCCCCCTGAACCTGGCAGTTCCTGGCAAAAAACTGTGCAAATCAGGGATGTGGAACTATGAGCCTTTTTTGGCTTGTGGACTTCTACTCCCAGAATTCCCAGCTATGCTATCTCGGGAATTCTGGGAGTTGAACTCCACAAGTCATAAAGGGGCCATAGTTCCCCACCTCTGTTGTAAATCATGATCATGTAACTGCAGGATGCTGCAAATGGCTATAAACGCAGACCAGTTCCGGATCACCCAAAATGCAATTGTGACCACAGACAGGCAATTGTCAGAATTTCGAATCCAGGTTCTATAGAGCCCTGGGGAGGTCCATCATAATTCTGAGCAGTTAGAAGTAATGGGTCATAAGTGGAATGCTACCTGTATTTGCGGTAATGGTTGATATTCAAGACCAATTTTCCCACTTGGCGCCACAGATATCCTGGATTTTGAATCTTCAATCAATATATTTTAAAGGCAGCATTTTGAGAAAGAAAGGACATGTTCAACTTGGAGCCATAGAAAAAATAAAGGAGAAAGCACTTGGAGGAGACATTGTGCAGGAAGTAGGTAGACTTAAATTACTGGAATCACAGCAGCACTTAGGATCAAAAGTGTGGCAGCTGAGAAATTAGAGATCCATTTAATGGCCTTGAAATAAACTTGATTGTGCCTTACCGAGTAACATTGCTATGGTCTGCTTAACCCTGATAGAGAAGATGTAGATAGGCAGCTTTTGACTCTGAGATTTATTTAGTCTTTGAATGTGTGTCTGCTAAGAGATTTCATGCATTGTTCATTTAACTTTTTCTGACAAAATACAAAAACACAGAGATAAACACTATTAAATTAAATGACACATCTGTCGAACTCTCCAGGCCTGTTTGCCAAAAACATCTGAGCCAATAAAAATAAATCTCTCTTCTGTTCTGTACATCTAAAGAGGGATGAAGAGTGCCATATGGACCCCAGGACCCTTTGACCACAGAGTATGGTGAACAGCTGTGCAAAATTCCCCATTGAAGGAGTTCCCTTCTCCCGCCCCTTTCTTCTCAGATGCCACCCAGGAGACCAACTCATGTGATGAGTTATCTAAATGCACATATCTGACACAGGTCATCAGGAAGCTTTTCTGGGGGGGGGGGGGGATTTATGATTGAGGACCTGGCTCAATGTGATTTTGCCCTCCTGCCTCAGAGGTTAACAGCCCAAGTGCCCTCAAGTGTTTGCCTAAGCAGACACATTTGCTGACATAAGCCAACTTTGATGGCAGCATGTGCTCTTAGGCTGAATCTTGTTCCCAGAGAGGTAACTGGGACACAATGGGATTCTTTTCCCTTCTTCAAAAGGATTCATCCATAAATTAAATGTTAATTTCTCTATCATGAATCTAATCTACTGCAATTCAATTCAATCTATTCACCTATTGCCCCTGCTTCTCTCTCTTTCTTTCTCTCTCTGCCTTTCTGTCTCTGTCTCTCTGTCTCTCTCTCTTTCTCTCTCTCAGTCCCACCCACCTCATAGGGTTGTTGTGGGAAAATAGGAGGAGGTAGGTGTGCTGGGGATGTTTGCCTCCTTGAGTTATTTGGAAAAATAATAAAGGTGGGATACAAATAAATAAAAAAAATAAAAATAGAGACAGAGAGACTGAGTTCACATGATATTTAATCAGGACACAAACATTGCTTCCTGAAGCGTGGTTAGTTTTAGTTTTGATTTGTTGTGGGATTTGCCCTGTGAACATTTCGTTAGCTGGTGGCTGTATGGTGCATGATTTGATTTGGCAATCGTAACACATTCTATGCAAACTCAGCCACAATATTACCCTGGGGTGTAAATGGAGAGTTTGTTTTTAATTCTACAACCGCAAACTACACTCTTTTCAGTTAAAGCTCAGGGGAAGTGGAAAAAGGAACAGCAGAAACAACAGCAGGAACAAGAAGTAAGACATTCCAGTATTTAGAGAAATCCTAAAATGTTTTGAGAATGATTATTCTTCAAAACACACAAGCATCTGCAGGAGACCAAGACTGCGTCAAAATGATGCCTAACATGATGATGTTACAGTGCAAACTCCACCTTTTCATACCCGTGTCCCAGTGAATATTTTAAGTGCTGATTTTGATCTCACTATTTCATGATTCATTTTGTAACTTGATCTCATCTTCCTTGCCTCCCCTTGGAGGGAAATATTTTTTCTTGTGCGAGAAACAGAAATTCCCTCAAGCCTATTTGTTATGTGAAAGAGGACACTTTGAAGGCACAAGACAGGCTATTGGAAATGAGTTTGCACCTAGCGTGAATTACGACATGTGGAGGTCTAACTATTAAATGAGGGTCATAGTAAAGATGTTGGAAACTCCTCTTTATGTAGTTTCCTGACTCTAGTTTCCTTTCTTTCTTCCAGTTCTGAAAGAAGACTAGTCAAATATATGATTCTTTATGCTTCTTTGCATTATTCTGTTCCTTGATGATAAAAACAAACTAGCAAGGGAAGTTCATGTAACAGTCATTCTTGATGGGAAAACAAATTTCTCTCTTGTCATCTCTGCAGTGTTGGCAGGTAGGGCCAACTTATTTTCAGGTTGCTTAACAGAAGGGAATGACAGTGTTGGAAGAGTGATCCTTCTGGGTTCAGTTCCAAGTGGGGAAAAAGACACTGGAAACATGGAGGCTGTTTGGAAAGATGGTTTAATGGTGGACAGGACCACATGGCTTGGAGCTCCAAAGTGAAAAGGATGATCACATGCTTCAAAGTGAAGGAAAAGAGAGAAGGAAGGACCAAGATATTGAGAGACCCTTATATACCCTCTGTTGGACTCCACCTTAGTGTTTCCTATTCCTGTGAAAGAAATGTATCCCATTGGCTGTCAGACTCCCAGGGGCAAGGGGTCTTAGCTAACTTTGTAGGCTTTGTCCGGACCACATGGCTTCACCTGAGTGCTGGCTGATTCAATCTGTCGTATCGCCGATACGGACAAAAGACGCGAGGCAGTGACTTGAGTTCAGCTCATTTATTAGTGGAAAACACAAGTGGAGTCAGTGGGGAAAAGCCGCGGCTTATATGGATTGGGCGCCGGGCGCTGCGGCCAATGACAGCCGTTCGAATCACCCGCGATCGGCTCAGCCAATCGTGGTCGATTCCGAATGGCCAATCAGTGCCGCGCGCTCGACCAATCTGGTGGCTGCGCACTTTGACCAATCTGGGCTGCCGGATTTCGAGAATGGAAATGTCCATACAGAACACAATCTTCCTAGGCCATATGGTGAGATGGGTTTTGTTATGTAGAATACTCTTGCCCAGGCCTTAACGGCCCACCCATTAACAAAGATGGGGGTGAGCTTCTGCTTCTGAGGTGAGTTTCTACTTCTGAGTTTCTACTCTTTTTAGGGGAAATATTCTGCCTTTTTAATATTTCCTAGGATATTTCATTTTTCTAGGAGAGGGGTGGGTGCTAACTTCCTACAACGGCAAGCAAGAGAAACTGAGGAGTTGTGGGTGGTGGGAAAGGAATGAATCCTTGCTTTTAATCCTTGAAATATAAACTATATACACAACCCCTTTCCCCCTTCAAACAGCTGCTTCCAGATTGCAGCTTTTGTTGACATTTGGGTGAAGAAGGTGGGGAGGGGGGAAATTGTTCCTTCTCTTTTACCATCAACCCAGCTTGAGACTGCTGGATTGAAGGAGAAGCAGCAACAGAAACAGGCCAACATTTCAAAGAACTTTAATAGCACCTTTTCCAACTTACATATGTTCTCAAAAAGCAAATGCTTCTGTGAGCTATAGTTCACTTCATCGGAAACTGGTTTTGGTTACTCCATGCATCTCATGAGGTGAGCTGGAATCCACAACAGCTTATGCTTTTTAATGAAATGTGTTAGTTGGAAAAGGTGTTACCCCAATCCTGATTTTTGGTTACCACAGACAAACACGATTCTTCGACAAGGCAACAAGAATGAGGGAGAAAGGCTCTTGACATTATTCTTATCCTCAATAATTTCAAAGCAAACAAGTCCCAACTTTGCAAGCAGATTCAATCTTGTGAAACAGATTTTACCATGTGTGAATGGAGGCTTGCATCCAAGAGGCCTATCTCAGCAACTTTTGAGAGCCATTAATTTATAGATGCATTGGAAACTATTGTTTGGTTAACCTTCGTTCACATCGATTATTTTCCTTTGCTGAACATCTGGCTTTTATGATAATGTGAGAATAGCTGGGCAGAGACCTTTCTTGCACCAAACACCCTTTGGTGGTGTTGGAAGAAATATCCTTCTCGGTTCAGTTCCAAGTAGGGAAGAAAAACACTGGAAACACGGTGACTGCTTGGAAAGTAGTTTAATGGTGGACCAGATCACATGGCTTGGAGCTCTAAAGTGAAAAGAATGATCACATGCTTCAAGATGAAGGAAAAGAAGAAAGGGCTGACATGCTGAGTGTGCCTGGGTTTTATAAATAACCCTCTGTTGGGATTTGAATTTGAGCTTGTATTCTGATTAGTTGTCAGACTCCCATGGGGCCATGCAGGGGCAACTCTGTAGGCTGTCCTGAGTCCCAGGCTTGGTTGAGCCTTGCTGGATGATGATGTAATGAAGGGGCTTTGGGCAATTCCTATAGCTCTACCTGGAGATCTTTGTTATGTAAAATAGGCTGGCCTAGGCCAGAGTAATGGCACATTAGCAAAGGGCTGGGGGGCTGAGTTTCTGCTTCTGAAGTAAGTTTCTGCTTCTGAGTTTTTACTCTTTTTAGAGGAAATATTCTGCCTTTTTAATATTTCCTAGGATATTTCATTTTTCTAGGAGAGGGATGGGTGATAACTTCCTACAGTAGATTTGGGGTCTGGTTTTCTCTCATCTTTTGTGGGTACAGCTATCAAAGCCAGCTAAAGTTTGAAGGCAACTTGCAAAGGTCAAGAATTCATTTATCTTTTTTAAAAAATAAATTTTATTGATTTTACAATTAAAACAAACCAACAACACATACATAAATGAAAGAGAGAAAAAGAAGAAAGGGAGAAGAAAATAGACAGAAAAAAATAGAAAACAATTAAAAACATTCTCATCTTCAACAGTTTGTAAGACCTCTTTTTTATCCTTATTTTATGCCATATACACACACCTAATCCTTACATATATCACACCTAATCCTTACATATATATCCATATATCTACTATGGATTTATCCTATCCTCTTTTGCCCTTTAGTGTGAAGTCTACCTTTGGTCTATCCATTTGTACCAGCAGCTCCAGCTGTTGTAGTACATGGAAGTGTCTTTATTTTTTAGTGCCAAAGTTAATTTGTCCATTTCTGCACAACTTGAAATTTTTTGAATGATCATCTCCTCTGATGGAACATGAGGCTGCTTCCATTGTGCAAAAGCCAATCTGGCCGCTGTCAAAATGTGTATTATTATATATTTCACTTTTTTTTATATTTGTTTATCAAAGATCCCTAACAGAAAGGACTCTGGTTTGAATTCGATCTTGTCATTTCTTCCAGCCAATTTCTAATCTTCTGGCAATAGTTTTGAGCTTCTGTACAGGACCACCACATATGGAAAAAAGTTCCCTCTTTTTTTTTGCATTTCCAGCAATTCGGACTCATATTGGGGTGCATCTTCGCTAATCTTGAAGGAGGAAAGTGCCATCTATAAAACATTTTATAGGCGTTTTCTTTGTATGTTACCGATTTTGTAATTTTATTATTTCTACCCCAGACCTTTTCCCATTCTGTTATGGTGATACTACATCCTATATTCCTACTCCAGGCTATCATGTTCCCTTATACAATTTCTTCTTCTAATTCTACTTCTAATAAATAATTATAAAATTTTGTTATATTTTTTTGCCTGATCCTAATAAAATTTTATCTAATTGCTGGAATTTATTGTTAATTCCAAATTCTTTCTTGTCCTGTTTATATCTACTTTGAATTTGAAGATATGCCCACTGATCAATTTTTAGTCCCCTCTCTTGAAGTTCTTGCCACGATTTCAAATTTCCTTGTGTATCCAATAGATCCTTATATTTAATCATTTTAGTGATATCCAGATTATTTGGGTGAATCATCGCCTCCATTGTTGAAATCCAAATTGGTATTTTTAAATAGTGTTTTTTCTGCATTTGCTTCCAATTAATTAATAATGAGTCTCTGATTAGGTGTCTGTGAAAATATTTCTGGGTAGTTTTCCCTACATCCCATAAAAAAGCATGCCACCCCCTTTGCATGTCATGGCCTTCTAAGAATAATATTCTCTTATTTGTTAAATTTACCCATTCCTTCAACCATACTAAAGAGGCTGCACTATAATACAACTCCCAATTTGGAAGTGCCAGTCCTCCCCTGCTCTTCATATCCTGCATTGCCTTTAAATTTATTCCAGGTTTTTTCCCTTGCCAGATAAATTTTACAGTTATTTTATTAAGGTCTTCAAAAAAAAATTTGTGCACTTTGATTGGGATCGTCTGAAATATATATAGGAATTTTGGAAGAATATTCATTTTAATAGCAGCAATCTTGCCTAATAATGAAAGTTGCAGCTTGCCCCATGTTTCTAAATCCTTCTTTACCTGTTGCATCAATTTATCATAATTATTTTCCTTAAGTGTCTTACAATGTGCTGTCAACCATATTCCTAAATATTTAACTTTCTTTATCACTTGTATTCCCATAACTTCTTCTAGTTCTATTTTCTGTTTTTCTGTTAAATTTTTAGTCATTAATATTGTTTTCTTCCTATTAATTTTAAGTCCTGCTACTGCTCCAAATTGTTCTAATTCATTCATCAATTTTTGTTCTCTTTCTATTGGTTCCTCAATGAAAAAAATCATATCATCCACAAACGCTTGCAACTTATATTCTTCTTTCTTAACCTTTAATCCTTTTATGTCTGGGTTCTGTCTAATTCGCATTAGTAATGTTCTAATGATAATATGAAGAGCAGGGGTGAGAGTGGGCAGCCCTGTCTGACTCCTTTTTCTATTTTTATTGGGTGGGTATATTCCCCGTTTATTATAATATTAGCCCGTTGTGTATCATAAATGGTTGTTATAATATTTTCAAATTTGGTGCCTAAATTCATATTATAAATTTTAAGAGTTCACTTATCTTGAGTTCACACTGAATGATGTATTTTCCTTCATGCCACAAGAGGCAAAACTACTGGAAAAAAAAGTTTCAGATTAAGTATCCTTAGTTTTAAAAAAGAGATTAGCTGCTGGGACACAAATAGAAGCTGTTTTAAAATTTACAGCAAAATTTAAATCATGTGTTTCTTTTCTCACATTTGCATCATGCTTTTCGTCCGTGGAGCTCAGGTTCTCCTCCTCTTGTCCTTACTACAACTGAAAAACATAAGAGGCTTCCTGGTTCATGTAAACACCTAAATGTCCTGAATTCTGCATATGGCGGTCAACTGAAATATAACAGGAAACATTCACACAGAGACAGGAAGAAGCTGAAAGACATTTTTCACTATCGCTCCTCTATGATTCAGGAGATCTAATAGCCATCAAGTTGAGGAGCAATTGTAGGGTTTAAAGCTTTATCATTCTGGGCCCTCCTTGAAATATCAAATAGATGTAGGTGCAATGCAGAAAACCATTGTTACTCCCAGGAGGTTTAGTTACATATTTTGATTTCTCCTTCCTATAAAGAAAAGTCTAAAAGTTTAGAAGTAATTCTGTGCAAATCAGCTTGTCTTTTTACTCTTGTTTACTGACTAAAGGAGAAGGAGAAAATCTTCACACAGCAGCAAAGCTTTTCTTCCTATGAATCAGAGGCTTTCACAATCCCAATGATTCCTATCCCAATGTCACATGCCACCTAATCAAGATCGGGTCTTGGTTTCATCATCATAGCACGGTTAGGAAGCACACAGCTCCCTCAGTTACAAATCTAATGTCTGCACTCATTCAACGTTCTATCCTTTTTTTGTCTTCTTCTTTGATTTAACTTACTATGCACATTCAATTTTCTGGTGTACAAAACCTCTTCATTTTTTTTGTCTTGCCAATTGTTATTCTGAAGATTGACTCCAGTTTTCATTCTAAAATTAACAGCATTAATTTTAGCATTAATTAACTACATTAATTGTAGCATTTTTATATTCTGTATTTTTGTGGCTGGAAGCAAACATGTGTTGGAATAAATAGGAAGGCCATGTTATAAAATCTATAATAAATACTACATACCACACAAGCTCCTAAAATGGACAAATTCAGTACACCCTATAAAGATATTACATAAAAAGTTATATTATTGTTCAAAGAAAACTGGTCTATTATTTATTTTGCAATATTTACATTATACCACAATGCAATGTGGTATGTTATAATGTACAATACCTACATGAATTATAAACAGATTTATTAGCTTGTCCCAAACATTGGATAGTGCTTAGAGGGAAAGAAATCATAAATAAAACAGGATTTTTCTTTTTAAAAAATATTTCAGATAATTTTATTACATAAACATGAAGAATAAATTAAATTATTGCACAATTTTTGGAGACTCAGATATTGCCTATGTATAAAACACAAAGCTGGATAATTTTCCCAAGATGACCAAGCTGGTATTTTATGTATCTTTTTATTATTCTATTTTCTAATCAACTCATGCTATTGCAATGCTTTTACTGGTTTAATTGTTTTTTAAAAAGATGCAGATGTGAAGAACCTGTTTATTTAACCTAGGCTATATAGAAAATAATAAAACCCAAGCAAATATCTGATGAACCTTTATGGATAATTTGATTAATTCTATATTCTGAACTCCTGAGTTTAAGAAATAAAAAGTCAATTCAGTTGTTTTCTGAGGACTGTTGATCACAGTAACTTAATTTTTTAAACTCAAAAATAAGCCCCATTGAATGAAAGAATGAATGACTATGTGTGTGTGATTGTGTGCGTGCAAAATTTTCTTGGCAGCAAAAGAGATGTGGCTTGTCATTGTTTTCTTCTGGAAAGTTTTTTTAATTACTTCCCAATTTATCTTAGAACCCTGGATTTTCCCGGTGGTCTTTTCATTCCAGTGTTTAAATAAGCTTGATTCTTTTTAGCTTTTTAAGATCAACCAAAGCCTGTTAAGTGCTGCCAAAATATTTATAGAAAAGCACAAAGATGACCATGGAGAAGTAATGCAGTAGTTAGCAAACATGGGTTAAGGAAGGAAAAGGAAGAAAGCATTAGAAAGAAAATTAAAGTGACCCCCTCACCCCCTCTTTGGGTATAAGAGGAAAGGAAGAGATACACAGTAGGCTTTCAAGATTCAAGAATTGATTGATTGATTGATTATGTGGCATCAGAGTGTTTTCAACTCTTACCAACCACATAGATAGTTTTTCCCCCATGAGGGAAATTTGTATGCTTGATCAATAAAAGAGACTGTAGCTCAGGGTTGAAATGAGGGGTCCTTGATGCTCTCTGAGCTTGGTTGTTTTCTTGCAGATGTTTCTTTACCCAAACTAGGTGGCATTATCAGTGCTGGTCATCTATCAAACAACCAAGCTCAGAGGGCAACAAGAACCCCCATAATCAGGTATTTTCACTGGTGCCCTCATAGCCACTATAACTGAATCCTTCCATCTTGGTGGTTGTCTTCTTCTTTTCCCTCCACCTTTCAAAGCATTAGAGCAGGGGTGTCAAACTCAGACTTAAATCTAGCCTGTGGGGCTGGCCTTGAAATAGCAAAGGACTGGCCCATGGTGCCTCTGGCAGCAAAAATGGGGCATGGGGAGCCACACACGGCCTGTTTTCAGCCTGGATGGCCTCCTGCAACATTTTGCTGGCAAAAACGAGGTGCAGGGGGCCTGCACGCAGCTCTCACATGGCCCATTTTTGGCTTGGATGGCCTGCTGCAGCACTCTGTTGGCAGGGTGTTGCAGGAGGCATCCGTCCCACCCGACTGACCGACTGACCCGCAGAGTGTCCACTCTGTCCACCAAGGCAGTGCTCTAGGACCAACTCTCTTCATACTCTACATAAATGACCTCTGTGATCATATTAAGAGCAACTGCATTCTCTTCACTGATGATGTAAAGCTGTTCAATACCACAGACAATATTGCTACACTTTAAAAAGATCTTGACTATGTATCAGAAAGGTCAAACAAATGGCAACTTCAAATCTCAACAAATACATGCTCTGTATTACATATTGGCAAAAAAAATCAGAAAATAAAATACAAGCTGAATAGTCAAGATCTTGTTGATGATCCAAGCTCTGTAGAGGACCTTGGAATACTCATCTCTAATGATCTAAGTGCTAGAGCCCACTGTAACTACATAGCCAAAAAGGCATTAAGAGTTAATCTAATCCTGCGTAGCTTTTTCTCTGGTAATATCACACTACTAACTAGAGCATACAAAACATTTGCTAGACCAATACTCGAATACAGCTTATCAGTCTGGAACCCACATTACATATCTGATATTAGCATAGTTGAGAAAGTCCAGAAATATTTCACAAGAAGAGTTCTCCACTCCTCTACTCATTGTAGAATACCTTATGCCACCAGACTTGAAATTCTAGACCTAGAAAACCTTGAATTATGCCATCTTCAGTCTGATCTAAGTATGGTATATAAAATCATACATTGCAATGACGTACCTGTCAATGAATACTTCAGCTTAAACCATAACAACACAAGAGCACACAATAGATACAAACTCAAGGTTAACTGTACCAAACTTGATTGCAGGAAATACGACTTCAGCAACAGAGTAGTCAATGTCTGGAATACTCTACCTGACTCTGTGGTTTCTTCCCCAAACCCCAAAAACTTTAACCTTAGACTGTCTACTGTTGACCTCACTCCTTTCCTAAGAGGTCTGTAGGGGGCATACATAACCACACCAACGTGCCTACCATCTCTGTCCTATTGTTTCTTTTATTTTTCTTATATGTACGCATTTCATGTATTCATAACCACGTATATATTTATATCTATTATCTTGTAAGCAATTGACAAATCAAAATAAATAAAAAAATAAAAATAAAACTCTATGATTTGGAGAAGATTTTTATGAATACCATGGACAGCCAAGAAAAGCAAACAGATCATCGATCAAATCAATCCAGAGTTCTAATTTGAGGCACAAATGAGCAGGCTCAAATTATCCAATTTTAGACACATTATGCAAAGACCCAGTTCTCTGGGAAAGGCTCTAATGGAGGGGTGTCAAATTGGATTTCTTCAAGGGCTGTGGCATTCCTCTTTCAGAGTCTGAATCCAAGGAGGAAGCTAGATAGCTGAGAGGGAATGGGAGTGTGGCTCTGTTGGCTGTAGAAAGGACAAAGTCCGGCTGGGCAGAGCAGAAGAAAAATAGAACAAGGGAGAGGGAATTACAGAGCTTGGATCATCAACAAGATCTTGACTATTCAGCTTGTATTTTATTTTCTGATTTTTTTTGCCAATATGTAATACAGAGCATGTATTTGTTGAGATTTGAAGTTGCCATTTGTTTGACCTTTCTGATACATAGTCAAGATCTTTTTAAAGTGTAGCAATATTGTCTGTGGTATTGAACAGCTTTACATCATCAGTGAAGAGAATGCAGTTGCTCTTAATATGATCACAGAGGTCATTTATGTAGAGTATGAAGAGAGTTGGTCCTAGAGCACTGCCTTGGTGGACACCACTATTGACAGGTACAGAATTTGATAGGACACTCCCAATTTTGACCATTTGTTGTCTGTTTGACAGGAATGCTTCTATCCAGTTATGCAGTTCTCCAGAGATACTATAAGATTTTAGTTTTAGGAGTAGTTTGTCGTGTACCACTGAATCAAAGGCTTTACAGAAGTCTATGTAGATTGCATCTATTGTTTTGCCCTGATCGAGTTGTGTAGTCCATATGTTTTTGCAGTGTAAGAGTTGCAGATTACAGGATAGTTTTTTTTCTGAAGCCAAATTGTTTATTAGAGAGTAGGTTGTTTGTCTCTAAGTGGAGGATAATGGATTGGTTAATAATTGATTCCATGACTTTACAGGTGATGCAGCATAAGGAGATTGGTCTTTAATTTTCAACTAGGCTGGGGTTTCCCATTCTGAAGATGGGGATGACTGTGGCTTGTGACCATAGTTTTGGCAAGGAGCTGGTCCTGAAGATTTTTCAAAGATTATGCTTAGAGGTTCTGCTATGGCAGTGGATAGCTTTTTTAAGAAATAGGGACATATTCCATCCAGTCCAATAGATAGAGATGGTTTTAGATTGCGTTGTGCTTTTTCAACATTGTCTTCTGTAAAATCGATATGTATTAGATCATTGTAGTTGTCTGGTTTGGCTAGGAAATACTGGGCATGATCCATTGCTCCAGTTCTAGTATTACTTGTGAAATGAGTTTGCCTTTCCAGGCCTACCATGAAGGAGTGACAACATTGCATCCTTAATTTATTTATACTTTTATAAATTGAACAATAACTGAAGTTATTACATGAGGAGTGAATTAAATCAGTGGTTAAATTGTACTGTCTCTGAATTTACGCTGGAAATGCTGTGCATGAATATTGGTCAAAATGAAGTTTTCCAGTTGTATAAAGTGTTGCCACAATAGGCATCATCCACAGAAAACAGAGAGGGATTAGCAAACATGAAAGAAACTAAGCTAAGTGGAAACATACCAAATCATGAATTAAAACTTTCTAATAGGGAGGAAGAGTTTAATATGCTCCAAGGCTTAGTGACAAAATTAAAATGAAACAGGAGTACCCTGAGAAGGAAGTCAAAGAAATCAAGACAGGGGCCACGGCCGTTCAATCAATATCATACACTTTCAAAACACATAAAAAGAAGCAAGGTTTTGATTGTGCGATGAGAGTCCCCCTCTTGAATTTTTGACTCCTTCCCCTACAGATGTTCCCTGCAGAGGGATAAGAATCAAATAGGTTTGTTTGCTGTCTGGAATTCTGAATGGAAGGATTTCACTCTACAGTATTTATGCCACCATATTTGTTAAAAAAAAACATGTTGTATTCTTCCATAACCAAGTTGGGGAAAACATCAAATATTAACAATGTAGAAATTAAAATAAAATCAAGAAGATAGCCATCTTCCATGGCATGTTTCATTGCCACTCTGCAAGAGGTGACCTTAATGAATTTTCTAGTTTCAATTGTTTTAACCAGTTTGAAATAGTGTAGTTTCCAGTTTCTATAATAGCAGCTGCTAGGATTGCCAAGTCAAGTTACTTGAAGATAGGTGTGTCAACATGGGTTAAAAAATATGGCAGGACCTCTGGGGAAGAAATGGCAAATTGAAGATTATCACAGTGGACTGAAGAGTCAACAAGTAGATTGGCTCTTTGTAACTTCTCTCCAGACAAGGAGAGAACTTGAGATTGCCCTCAAATGCTCCATACAATTGTTCCTTGTGAGGAGACCTCAAGAATATGGTCCAATCAGTTTAGAGCTTGGGGAGATAAAGGAATAACCATCTTGCTCAAACTACGATTGACCCTTTTGAGGACACTGGATTTGCACCCTTCCTTTTCTAATCACTTTTGGATATTGTTTGTTAATTACTCATTAGCCATTGGGAGTATTTCAAACCACATGCTTTACACCAGTGGATGAGGTTCCTTCTTAGCAAAGAAGTTATAATACAAAGATTTTTTTTCTGGAATAAACAACAAAGGAGTGAATAAAACTTTGATTTTAGAAAGTTACAAATGGATTAGAGGTCCAGATATATTTAAAACAAGATTTTGGAATTCATTATAAGAAACCTTCCCATGAAAATATTTAAATACAGTTACTATTAAAATAAAAATAAAAATAGCAAGCACAACCATGTGATTAAATCTTTTTATGTGATTTAAACAGGTTGTAAGAAAGTTTCTGAACTAACATTTTGTGAATGTAGTGTTTTGAATAACCATCTTTCCTTAAAAAAAATGAAAGCAGTAATAAAGTCCCCCCTTCCCTGTCAAATCTCTGCAGTTTTTGCCTATTTACTTCAAATCACATCAATATTTATCAAATATGTTTTCTATTTCTGTGCTGTCCTGAGAGTTTAGAGTTAATGGGATTTGGGATAGTTAGTTAGGAATTGTGAGCTGTCCCCTTAAGGGAATGCATCATGGGAAATGTAGTCAAGACATCCTGGGAAATGTAGTCCATGTCATGTGGTCACATCTGTAATCCGGATTGGTCACTAAATTGATCCTTGTTGGGTTGGGGGAGGCTCCCTCACTCTTGCCTGTAAACAGCCTCGTGGAAGCAGCTCTACCCCCTGCTTCTATGACTATGGGATGAAATATGGGATAGAAAGATTACTATCATTTACACTACGATTTCAACTATGCAAAGAATTGGACATTAGATGCATCTCAACATAACTTTGAGTCACCTTGAGAATACCTATTATAATCCAATAAAAGCAACTTTGTATGGAAGAATTTGTAGAGTTTTTCTATCTGTCTTTATATTCAGCAAGTGAATCATAAGACAGAATAATTTCCAATTCCAAAAGTCCTGTTGGAGCTCACAGTAGTTTTCACATTGCTTTGACCAGAGACAAACTGACAAACTGCTCTGCCAGTAAATTAAACTTTTCTCACTGGAGTCTCCTGTCTTTTAAAATGCCAGACAACAACTGAGCAAATAAATGGAAATTGCTATTATATTATAACTTTCAGAATCATAGAATAAAAGTGTTGGAAGAGACTTTGAAGATCAGTTAGCTGTACCATCTGCCAAGTCCAGGAACCCATTACATATTCATCCAACCTCCATTTAAAATCCTGAGCAAATAAAAGTTTACCACAGTTCTCACCATTAAATATTTTATTTGTGTTTTAATTACATGTTTTAATTTCTATAATCTTCTTTTCTTTCATGAGAGAATGATATGATAAAATGTTTATTTACCACGTCACCCCTTTACCTTTACTAAGTTTCATCAAAAGTTTCTGCTTTCAGTTAAAGTGCAACTGTGTAGTGTTGGAAGAAATGTCCATCTGGGTTCAGTTCCAAGTGGGGAGAAAGACACTGGAAACATGGAGGCTGATTGGAAAGATGGTTTATTGATGAACAGGACCACATGGGTTTTAGATCCCGGGAAACTTGAGCACATGGAGTGAAGGATGAAAGGTATGTATAGCTTCTCTGGGCTTTGAACTTGAGCTTCCTGTTCCTGTGGCAAGGGCATGTATTCTATTGGTTGCTGTCGGATTCCCATGGGGCTATGCAGGGGTCATTTTTCTCTTGAAGTCAAGTTTTGTTGAAACTTGGAGGGTGATGATGTAATGAAGAGGCTTGTGTTCTGTGGGCAATTCCTGTTGTGTTTTAATGGCTTTGTCCTGGTTTGGATCTTGAGTGAGGGCTAATCCTACCATTCTACCTTTGTTCAAAATATCCTGTCTTGAATGGATTACCAAATCTGCATTTCTAAAAGCTGGCAGCTTAATATCTGCATGGGGGCAGGAAACTGTGGCTCTGAGTTTCTGTTTCCTTTAAGATTTCTATAATCTTCTGCCTTTTAAAATATTTCTCAAAGTATTTCATTCTTCTAGGAGAGGGGTGGGTGCTAACTTTCTACAGTAGTTATAATCCTCCTCAAATTCTTCAGTCCCATGAAGACATGTTCAAAGCCTAGCATGGTTTCTTTCATCTTTCACCTGACAAATGAAGATTCAAAGGTCAAAGCAATTATTTACTGTGCATTTTAAAAATTCAGGTTTTCCTTCCTTAAGGCTACAAATAGTTGTACAACAGAAGATCCTTCCAACAGCCCAGTATGAGAATAAGAGCCAAGAAACCTCTCTGTTTTCCTAGACCAGTCGGTTAAAATAGATCCAATATTAAACTTCCTAAAGGCCTGTTCTACTCTGTAGTCAAAATCAGTCGAAGCTGTCAGACAGACCCTGGAGAAGCAGGTCTCTTAATTAAGATATCATCAAGAACTGTTTTCAATCCTGCAGAAAAATAATGTCAGCACTTGGGTGAAAGATATTCAGATATTGTTTGGATGAAGTAACTCATCTCATAAACTGTGTGTAATAAATTCTGAATATAGCAAAAAATAATGATACCTTTTACTGTTTAGTTTGGAATGATATCTGGTATCATTCAGCACTTTTAATCTTTGGGGGTTTCCTTTTGGCTATCTTTCACAAGCAATGAATCACAATCTGAGCACATTATTTATTGTACAAGAACTACAGTAACTGATACAGAGATGCGGGGCTTCCCCTATCTATCCCAATCCTCTCAATTTTCCACCCCCGCCCAAAATCTAGCTTAACCAGTAGAGCTAGTACATTGAAGTTTAGGGTTGGCACATTTCCAGAGTCCTCAATTCTAAATGCCAAATTATTTGCATTTAAAAAAAATACTGATGAGTTCTGGGTATATAAATTGCTTGGTTCTCTTCCTCTGTTGGAAGAAATATCCTTCTGGGTTCAGTTCCAAGTGGGGAAGAACGACACTGGAAACATAGTGACTGCTTAGAAAGTGGTTTAATGGTGGACAGGATCACATGCCTTGGGTGAAGAAAGAAGGGCTGAGATGCCGAGAAACCTGGGTTTTATACCCCCTGTTGCAATTTGAATTTGAGCTTGTATTCTGATTGGTTGTCAGACTCCCATGAGGCCATGCAGGGGCAACTCTGTAGGCTGTCCAGGCTTGGTTGAGCCTTGCTGGGTAATGATGTAATGAAAGGGCTTTGGGAAATTCCTATTATAATTCTATCTGGAGTAGTTCTTTGTTATGTAAAATGGATTGGCTTAGGCCTTAATGGCCCACCAATTAACAAAGGTGGGGGTGAGCTTCTGCTTCTGAGGTGAGTTTCTGCTTCTGAGTTTCTACTCTTTTTAGGGGAAATATTCAGCCTTTTTAATACTTCCTAGGATATTTCATTTTTCTAGGAGAGGGGTGGGTGCTAACTTCCTACATCTCCCATTTTAAAAAGTAGTAATGAACCTGTTGTAGTTTGAGCAATGAGTGGCTAGACCAGGGCATAAATGCAACAAGACTTTATTCAGGGAATAAAGGACTGAACGTGTCAGCTCTGCTGGGAGTAGGCTTCCCATGAACAGTGACTGACCTGACCCTGCAGCTGGCTTTTATAGCCGGCTGGCGAGGGGAGTCAGCCAATGAGGAGCAGCAAACGCCCCCTCCCTTTTTAATTTGAGGCCATGCTGTCTGAACCTGTCTAACACTGCTCTGACTCTCTGGAAGAGTTGGGGTCTGTCCCTGGCCGAGACCAATATATCATCGAAGTAGGGTACTACGCCAGGGAGGCCCTGTAGGATACGCTCCATCAGGGACTGAAAGATGCCTGGGGCAACACTTACGCCAAATTGGAGACGCTTGCACCTGAATGCACCCCTGTGGGTCACGATAGTTTGTAATTCGGCTGTTTGGTTGTCAACAGGAAACTGTTGATAAGCTTGTGACATGTCCAATTTGGCAAAAATGGTGCCAGGCTCAAAAGTGTGCAGTAAATGTTGAATGACCGGGACTGGGTAAGCGCTAACTTGTAGGAAGCGGTTGATTGTTGTCTTGTAATCCGAACAAATTCTCAGACTGCCATCTTTCTTAAGGGGTGTGACAATTGGCGTCTCCCATTTGGTGAAGTCTGTCGGTTCAATGACCCCTTGCTTTAATAGTTTGTCAAGTTCCGCGTCCAGTTTAGGCCGAATGGCGAATGGTACCCTACGTGGTTTCAGCCGGACGGGAACTGCTTGGGGGTCTACTGCAAATGAGATGGGGGTTCCGTTATAACACCCCAACTCATTGCTGAATACGTCAGAGTAGTCAGTGAATAAGGAGTCAGTGTCAGAAGCTGAGACAGCATGGACTCTTGTTACCCCAAGGCCGAAATAGGGGAACCAATCAAGCCCCAGGAGACTAGGGAGGTTGCCGTTAACTACCACTAGAGGCAGATGGCCTTTGAAAGCTTTAAAATTAACAAGGAACTTGTCCTTTCCCTGATAGTCCCTCAAGGTGAGCTGGCACTTCTGGAGCTGGTTTCTGGATAGTCTGGGCTGGATCTTCTTGAGTGTGCTCCAAGAGATGATTGAGAGCACTGACCCCGTGTCAACCTCCATACGACAAGGCTTACCTTCTAATAAAATGGAAAGTGTGATTTTACTGATAGAATGACAGGTGTGGTTAGCATGGTAGCAAGTGTGACAATTTAGTACTTGCCTTTGGGAGCCAGGATGGGAAAAGGGAGGAAACCTTTGTGCTGAGTTGTGTGCAGCCTGGCAGACTCTGGCGATGTGGCCTTTCTTGTGGCAATTGTTGCAGGTGGCACCCTTGAATCTGCACGAAGCCCTCGAGTGAGGTCCGCCACAGGATAGGCACAGGACTATGTGTTTGGGTGCACCGCTGCTTTCCTGTCTGGCTCCCGCCTGTGGTTGCTTGGCTTGGGCGAGACGGTGGACGTCTGTTTGATCGTTGGAATCATCTTCGCTGATCACCACTTCCGAGTGGATGGTGGCACAGCTTGGCTTGGAGACGGGGCCTTGAATTTCCGCGGCTGACTGGGTTGCTAGTTCTGCAGCCAAGGCTTCCTCGACGGCCTGGGAGAGGTTGAGATCCTTCCTGGCTAGCAGTCGCCTTTGGAGATGAAGGTCCTTGACCCCGCAGATGAGTTGGTCGAGGAGCATGTCATCTAAGTAGTCTCTGAACTCGCAGTGGAGAGCTGCAGTCCTCAAGGCGGCCATATACTGGTTGATGGTTTCCCCTTCAGTTTGCTTCCTCATCCGGAAGGCGAAGCGTCTCGCGATCTGCGAAGGCTTGGGGGAGTATTGATTGGTGAGGGTCTCCAGCAGCTCTGTCCAGGGAACATTCTTTAACTCACGTGGTGCGACGAGTGCTGTGGCGGTATCAAAAACGGTGGCCCCACAATAACTGAGGAAGTATGACTTCTTCCTGTGCTCTGCTGCATCAGCCAGGCCAATGGCATCGATGTAGTGGTTAAAACGATTTTTGTACGAGTCCCACTTCTCTCATCAGGCTTGAACGATGGGAAGGCTGGGTTGGAGTTCATGTTGTGAACTTCAGTTGGTTACAGGGCTGTAAAATCTCTCTGGGTGAACAACCCTGTGTGCTCTTGGTGAGTGTGGCAGCTGCTGCTACAGCGTTTTGCCAGACTAGTGATAGGGCTGTTAAATCTCTCTGGGTAAACAACCCTGTGTGCTCCTTGGTGAGCGTGGCTGCTGTGGCTACAGCGCTTGCCAGACTAGTAACATCAGCTCTGGAGAGGCCCCACAGAACCTCTCTGTTCTCTCTGGGTCAACGTCTGTGGCTCAGGCTGCAACGGCTGTTGGCAGCGTTTTGAATTTCGCGCTCCTAGAGAGCGTAGGCGGTAATGGCTGGCCGCATCTGATAGCGTTTCAAATCTCGCGCCTGCGTAGGCGTCAGTGACTCGTGGAATGACAGCACCGCGCTGTATCCCGACTAGAATTCAAATGACAGCCGTTTGAATTCCGCGCTCTTTTGTGCTGAGCGGCTGCGGCTCGCAGCGTTTCACTTTCCCCTGTAGCTTGCTAACTGAGCAGCTACAGACGCTCTTGCTTTCGCTTTTGCTGACTGAGCTTTCTGCCAGCGTGGCTGCGGTTCAGCAATAAAGTGACTTCAGCTGTTGCAGCTTGCCTCTGGTAGCCATCCCATCCTCATCGCCAGTGTTGTAGTTTGAGCAATGAGAGGCTAGACCAAGGCATAAATGCAACAAGACTTTATTCAGGGAATAAAGGACTGAACGTGTCAGCTCTGCTGGGAGCAGGCTTCCAACGAACAGCGACTGACCTGACCCTGCAGCTGGCTTTTATAGCCGGCTGGCGAGGGGAGTCAGCCAATGAGGAGCAGCAAACGCCCCCGCAGCATGAACGGACCTGGTTGGGAACTTCGGCAAGTTCCAGGGACATAACAGAACCCATTGTTAAGATTCAGTTGCTAAATCATGTCCAACACTTTGCGACCTTTGAGACCCCCTGCCCTCCAGTGTCTCCCAGAGTTTGCCCAAATTCATGTCTATTGTGTCGATGACACTATATAACCATCTCATCCTCTTGTGTCCCTTCTTCTTTTGCCTTCATTTTTTCCCAGCGTTGGTGGTGGGATTCAAATTTTTTTACTACCGATTCTGTGGGCATGGCTTGGTGGGCGTGGCAGGGGAAGGTACTGTAAAATCCACTCCTGGAGGAAGGTTACCGCCAGTTCTCCGAACTACTCAACATTTCCACTACCGGTTTTCCAAAACTGGTCAGAAATGGCTGGATACCACCTCTGTCCAACATCAGGGTCTTTTGCAATGAGTTCTCTCTTCTAATTTGGTAGCCAAAATATTTGAGCTTCAGCTTCAGTATCCATCCTTCCAAAGAACAGTCAGGGTTGATTTCCTTAAGGATAGACTGATTGGATCTGCTTACAGTCTGAGTCTTTCAACAGTCTTCTTCAAAACCAGCATACACCTAGTCCTTGTAAAGCTTGTGTGCATTGCTCACATCTTGTGGTAACTCAGTCTTTGAAACTATATGCTTCTCCTACTTCTTCTATTCAGAAGACTTGAGTATGGTTTTGTTGGAAGAATTATCCTTCTGGGTTCCGTTCCAAGTGGGGAAAAAACACTGGAAACATGGAGGCTGTTTGGAAAGTTGGTTTAATGGTGGACAGGACCATGTGGCTTGGAGCTCCAAAGTGAAAAGGACGACCACATGCTTCAAGATGTTGGGTGAAGTAAAAGAAAAGGGGCAAGATGCTGAGAGACCCTTAGTTTTATACCTTCTGTTGGGCTCCATCTTAGTGTTTCCTGTTCCTATGTAAGAGTTCTATCTCATTGGCTGTCAGACTCCCAGGGGCGGGTGTCTTAGCTAACTTTGTAGGCTTTATTTGGGCCACATGGCTTCATGCTGGCTGATGCAATCTTCCCAGGCCAGGTGGTGAGATGGATAGAGGGCTTTGTTATGTAGAATACTCTGGACTAGGCCTTAATGGCCCACCCATTAACAAAGGTGGAGGTGAGTTTCTGCTTCTGTGATGAGCTTCTGCTCTTGAGTTTCTATTCTGTTTAGTGAAAATATTCTGCCTCTTTAGTATATCCTAAAATATTTCATTTTCCTAGGAGAGGGGTGGGTTATAACTTCCAACAGTTTATTTAAAAGGCCTTCCACTCACAAGATCGAATTGGTTTGAGTAGTACTGGAATGTTTGCTATACCTGGACTCTCCTTTTCCTGCTAGAGATATAAAGTTACTATTGTTTTGCTATGAATCTCTCTAGCTTTAGAGATAGACTTCAATAATTCAGTTTTTAGAATTAGAATTCTTTTATTGGCCAAGTGTGATTGGACACACAAGGAATTTGTCTTGGTGCAAATGCTCTTATATACATAAAAGAAAAGGTACATTCGAGAGTCAAGAATCATAAGGTACAACACTTAATAATAGTCATCGGGTACAATAAGCAATCAAAGCGTACCAGGAAACAGTCAATATAAATCGTAAGGATACAAGCAACAAAGTTACAGTCATACAGTCACAAGTGGGAGGGGATGGGTGATAAGAGTGATGAGAAGATTAATATAATAGTAGTGAAGACTTTGCAAAATGGTTGGACAGTATTGAGGGAATTATTTGTTTAGCAGAGTGATGGCATTCAGGAAAAAACTATTCTTGTGTCTAGTTGTTCTGGGGTGCAGTGCTCTATAGTGTCGTTTTGAGGGAAGGAGTTGAAACAGTTTATAAAACAGTTTCAACAACTCTTTAAGACACATCTTTTCACTTCAGCTTTTGGATGCTTTTGAGGATGGCTGATTTATATGGAAGATATGTATAACATTATTCTAACATCTTGTTTCATTTTATTTACACTCTAGTCTGCTTTTTTTTAAAAAGCAACAGCATATTGTAAATAAAGAAATTAGAATTGCTCAGTTTTGTTTTCTATGGGGAAAATCTGTTCAAGGAATGGAAGATTCTTTCATTCTCTGGCTGTGGCAATGGTGGCTGGGGAATTCTGGGAGTTGAAGTTCATGCATCCTAAAGTTGCCAAATTTGAAAAACATGCCTTTAAAAAAAAGGGAACTAATCTGCCTTGGAGGTTCATCTAAGGAGAAAATAGTTGCTTCTCCTTATTTTACTTCTAGAGGGAAACACCAGAGGTGGTATTCAGCAGGTTCTAATCAGTTCTGGAGAACCAGTAGCAGAAATTTTGAATAGTTTGGAGAACCGGCAAATGACTGGCCCCGCCCCTATCTATTCTCTGCCTCCCGAGTCCCAGCTGATCGGCTGGGTCTTCTTTGGTTGCCCTGCACAGGAGAAGAGAGCTGAAAAGCAGGTTAGTGGGGTGGGGAGGGAATGGGGATTTTACAGTATCCTTCCCCTGCCACACCCATCAAGCCATGCCATGCCCATCAAGCCATGCTCACAGAACCAATAGTAAAAAATTTTGAGTCCCACCACTGGAAAACACCAAATTAGATATGCCTCTCATTTCAGATAGACTGAAAGAGACACTTCATTGACAAGTTCTAGCAATGGGAATGAAGTAGTTACAACTATAAAAGTTGACCTGACAATTAGAAGCACAACTTGGAGAGCGCAGGATTTTAATAGTTGAATTCTGGAGGTCATAATGACTTTTTGAACCCTCCCTATAGGTTTCCTGGATCACTACTGGGAGAGAAAGTTGCAGTTGTGTTATTAATTTGTTTCTCTCAGGAGTTTTAAAATGGCAGGAAACTACTATTAAATAAACTCAGAATCAGCTCTGCAGAGAGAAAAGAATGACCTTAGCTATAAGGTTCTGTTGGAAGTTATAACAGTTTCAGGAACTGGGTATGTCTAGCCTAATGAAAAGAAGGACTAGGGGAGACATGATAGCAGTGTTCCAATATCTCAGGGGCTTCCACAAAGAAGAGTGAGTCAAGCTATTCTCCAAAGCACCTGAAGGCAGGACAAGAAGCAGTGGGTGGAAACTAATCAAGGAGAGAAGCAACCTAGAACTAAGGACATTTCCTGACAGTCAGAACAATTAATCAGTGGAACAACTTGCCTCCAGAAGTTGTGAATGCTCCAATACTAGAAGTTTTTTTAAAAAGATATTGAATAACCATTTGCCTGGGGTGGTGTAGGCAGGGGATGGACTAGAAGACCTCCAAGATCCCTTCCAATTCTATTCTATTCTATTCTATTCTATTCTATTCTATTCTATTCTAT
>NW_020769316.1:9134825-9145384 GCF_900518735.1 Pseudonaja textilis | reverse complement strand
ATTCTATTCTATTCTATTCTATTCTATTCTATTCTATTCTATTCTATTCTAAAACCCACCCCTCTCCTAGGAAAATGAAATATTTTAGAATATACTAAAAAGGCAGAATATTTCCCCTAAAAGAGAAGTAGAAACTCAGAGAGGCAGAAACTCAGCTCCCCCCACCTTTGCTAATGGGCCGTTAAGGCCTGGGCCAGTCTGTTCTACATAACAAAGTTCTACCTCCTTCAGGCTGAGCCATGATAGGAATTGCCCAAAGCCCTTTCATTACACCTGCAAGAGTCAACAAAGCCTGGGACTCAAAAAACAACTTACAGAGTTACCCCTGCGTGGCCCCATTGGAGTCTGACAACCAATCAGAACACAAGCTCAAATAAAAAGCCCAACAGAGGGCATAAAAACCAGGCACGCTCACCATCTTTTCCCTTTTCGCTCAGGAGCTCCAAAGCATGTGATCCTGACCACCATTAAACCATCTTTCCAAGCAGTCACCATGTTTCCAGTGTCTTTCTTCTCCACTTGGAACTGAACCCAGAAGGTTATTTCTTTCAACAGTTCATTTATTGTAAATGCTATTGAATTATTCTCTGAGAAATGGTTCTGTGATTGATTCCTTCTCCTCTTGCATATGTGAACCTTATTTCTTGCCATGATTACTTGACAGCTTTTCTTTTAAAGAGCTAGGCAGATGTAAGTGATGCACAGTCTGAGGGTGAATGTCAAGTATTCTCAAATTGAAGCTTGAGAATTGTGTTTATTGAGAAAGGATCTTGTGCTGTTTACACCGTACCTGCCCAAGTCAGTCTGCTTCCAGTTAAAACAATTAAATAAGAACTCTTTTTGTAAACCAAGACATTCCTAGAAATGCCAAGTGGTGTCATGACTTTGGGCAGCTTTCACAGCTGGAGAAGAAGAGAGTAACAAAAGGGGAGGGAAATGGAGATCCAGACTTTAAAAAGCATAAGAACAGCTAGCTTAGTCCAACAGTCCATGGGAAAGAATTCACATTTCATTATTGGATAACACTTCGAATAGGAGAAGCCAATGTGTTACAAAAGTGTCCAGCATTTCTTCCTTGGTTTTCCAGAAGCCTTCATTAAATGTGGAGTTACAAAAAACAGGGGAAACCAATTAAACACTCCTTCAGGTTATGCTGGATTCTTTTTTTTTAAACAAATTTTATAGATTTTCAAAGACAATACACAAACAAACAAAACATAAAAGCATAAAACATCTTTTCTGAAAGCTGCTTGATCCCAGGTTACATCTCTTCATAAAGACACAAATTCAAGTTCATGTTCATTTTATATACCATTCCATATCTTATTATCATTTTCCATTTTCTATATAGCTTCTCACCTCTTTTAACTCTCTTAGTTTTATTTTATTTATCTCATCTCAGTTCAGATCATAATATTTATTATTCTTTGTCTGTTCTGTTTCCAGCTATCTTTTTCTCTTTTCTCTTTAAACAAAACTTCTCCTGTAGGCTGATTGGAGTGTGATGCCTTTGACTCTTTCCCCTAAATTTATAGTACTTAATATAATACATGACTTCCATTGGGATTCTGTTTAGTACATTCTAAAATTACACATTATATTTTATAAAAAGAAAAAATTTATGAGTATATAATATAACTAAAATAACTATCAATGCCAATACAAATCTAATCATTAATATTAATATTCATTTATATCTTAAACATTTTACACATCACTTTTCAATTGAATATCATACTTTTATGGGAACACTTATACCTTCCATAGTTATTTCCCCCCCACATCACATATTTTAAATCATTGTGTTTAAGTCATTGTATCATTAAAATGTTCCCATTTCCTCCTACTTCAATTCTCTCATTTATTTCATTGCCTTCTTTTTCTTCACAAAAATTTCACTAAGTTACACTAAATATTTTATCCCATTTTTGGTCACATGTTGTTTCCAATTTTCTAACAATATTTCTAAGTACCAGTATAAGAATAAAATCTTATGTACCTTTGCAGAATCCCTTTTTCAATTAAATTTACCCATTATCTCTAAATGAATCTTGTTTCTTTACATTTTGCTCCCCACCATTAAGGCTTCTCATCCCTTCCTTCCTCCCTTGCTTGTTCTTCTCCCTGCCCTTTTTACTCCCTTGTCTCTCCACCTCTCTTTTCTTCTTCTGCTTTCCCCCTTTCTGTTGTTTTCCAACATTATATCCACTTTTCACCTTAGTTTTCTCTTTTTTGGTTGTTTTTTCAAGTAAAGCCCCCCTTTTCTTTTCCTCTTTCTCCTTTTCTTCCCCAAATAAAGTTACTTGTTCATCAAAGATGGCTTCTTCTTTGTCCCAATCATTGTGTTGCACAGTCAGTTTCTCATAGGTGCAAATCGCCATTTCTAAAAATTGAAAGAGAGTGCCAAGAGAGTCTTTCTCTTCTTGTTCTTCTTTGTATTTTTTGTATTCAATTTTCAATTCATCCACAAGTGATGCCATTGTAGAAAGAAATTTTTTTCCCAAAACAACCACCCAAATGTTCTTAGTCAAAAATAATTCCCCAAAATCCCAAAGTCACCAAACAATCCAAATAAGCTGTTTCTTTTAGCACTTTCTTCTTTCTTCACTTTCTCTTTCTGGGGTTACTGTTTAGTTACAAAGTTCCAGTTAAAATGTATCTTTTAGAAATCTTGTTAATATTTAATAGTTCTTTGAGGTTCTAGGCAATCTCCTCCTTACTTCCAATTCCTGCTCCAATTCTTTTCCTCTCCCTTCCCACTCACAGCAAAAAAGATTTTTTAAAAATATTCAGAAATCCTTATCCCTTTAGCATTTAATTACCTATTAGTGCCAATGTGGGTTTTTCCAATTTTGCTTGCATTTCCATTCGCTGTCACGTTAGGAAGGAGAGTTAAAAAAAAAGAAAATCTTTCCCTTTTAACTTCCATTCGCCGCTTGCAAATCTCTGGAAACGATGTGTCTTTCGCAAATTTTAGGTTCCAGGGTACTTTTGTTGTTGCTTTCTCCTGGTCAGCAAAAAAACTTTCACTTCTTCTCGACTCCTCCTGCACTTTCTTTTTCCAGCTGAGTGCTTCTATGTGGCGGCCATTTCTGACCGCCGCTCAGCTGCCTTCGGAAAAAGGGGGTTTAGCCGGCTAGGGAAGAGAGGTGCGATATCTCTCAACCTTGCCAGATCCCCCCTATCTTCGCCACCTTCTATGGAGGTGGCTAGCCCTGAAGCCAGGTGGCTCAGGGCACTCTGGCAGCGAGCACAGGTAGAAACCGTGCACAGTTGCGGATTCCTGCCTGCCCCGAAGCGCTGCAGACCGGAAGTCCAGATTATGCTGGATTCTTAAAAACTGGATGGATAACACCCTGCAATTTTGGAGGGGATAATAATTTGACATTGGCTTGCCATCATTTTCTCCAGGATGTATAGTAACCAAACCTACAGCCCATGGATTTCCTAGTAGTCTCCCATCCAAATATTAATTCTCTTTAAGCCAGCGCCAAAAAATTAAGACCTCTTTCAGGCATGGATCTGCATTTCCAAGCTAGTCTGAAAAAGAAAAGAAATGGAACGTTGTAATTAGTGGTAGATGTTATGCATGTCAGATTACTTCTGTCATGATGGAAAGAAAGAAAACACCGCTTGGCATTCCCAGCTCTGAAGAGACAAAGGACTTTTGGTCCTATTCTGTCTCCATCCATAAGTGTGGGAAGTTAAAACCCCTCTCCTAGAAAAATGAAATATTTTAGGATATATTAAAAAGGCAGAATATCTTCCCTAAAAGGGAGGTAGAAACTCAGTCCCCTTACCTTTGTTAATGAGCCATTAAAGTCTGGGCCAGTTTATTCTACATAACAAAGATCTACCTTCTTCAGGCAGAGCCATTTAATTGCCCTTCATTGCACCACCCACCAGTTTTCAACCAAACTTAACACACAGACAACCTACAAAGCTAGCTGTGACCTCTGACAGCAACCAATCAGGATACTCTTCCTGTGCCCCACGAAATTCAAAGCCAGAGAGGGTATAAAACCCAGGGACTCTCAGCATCTCTTCCCCTTTTTTCACCCAAGATCTCCAAGCCATGTGATCCTGTTCATCAATAAACCTTCTTTCCAAGCAACTTCCACGAATCCATTGTCTATTTCCCCTCTTGGAATTGAATCCAGAAGGACATTTCTTCCAACATAAGCAAATCTGTAGTTCACAGGAAGAATTAAATTTCTTGTGGACATTGGGAGCTTAAGACCACAGTGAACTTTTGCTGATGCTTATCAAGCATTCCTTCTACTCTTCCATTTTTAACCTTTGTTGTTTTTTAAAAAAGAATGTAGTCATAATTCTTCAGAAATCTTCTCATAAATGCTTTATTTGCTAATACACCATTTATTTTAAAAAGTTGGGCAAGGAAGTATTCAAAGGATCATGATCTGATGTTTTGGGTGGATAGGTAATGAGTATCGTGTTAACTGTGAAAGTAGCTGAGTTCATAGAACCAGATAAAATGGTCAGCAGAGGGAGAAATATTAAAGGTTCAGGAAGAAGCATAGAAGAAAGTGGATCTTATAGTTCTAATTGTTCATGTGATATGCAAGTTCATTTAAAAACAAATCAAGATTATGAAAATAAACAAAGAAATTTAATGGAATTACAATAACAGAGTTGGAAGGGACCTTGTAGGTCATCTAGTCCAACTCTCTGTCCAGTCAGGAGACTCCATACCCATGATGGCAAACCTATGGCACACTTGCCAAGGTGGCACATAGAGTCCTCTCTCTGGGCACGAGAGCTATCATCCAAGCTCAGCTCTGCCACACATGTGTGTGTGTGCCTCCTGCTGGCCAGCTGGTCTTCAGGTCTCTTCCAGGCATGCGCGGGGCAGGGTCCACGTGGGGGGGAACAGAGTGCATGAGCAGGTGTGTGCATGCATTGCATTTTGGGGGTGCACACACGCGCACTTTGGGCACTTGATGCCGAAAAGGTTAGCCATCACTGCCTTATACCATTTCTGACAGATGGCAGTCCAGTCCCTTCTTGAAAACTTCCAGTGATGAAGCTCCCACGACTTCCAAAGACAACTTCTGTACCATTGGTTAATTATTCTCACTGTCAGAAAGTTTCTCTTTATATACAGGTTAAATCTCTCCTTGTTCAGTTTCCATTCATTATTCCTTGTCTGGCATACAGGCGCTTTAGAAAACAGCTTGACCCCTTCCTCTCTATGGCAGCCCCTCAAATATTGGAAGACTGCCATCATGTCTCCCCTGGTCCTTCTCTTCACTAGACTAGCCATGCCCAGTTCCCTGTAACCATTCTTCATACATTTTAACCACCATCTCCTAATCATCTTTTTAAAAGCCCTTTAAAACTTTTAAAAACATAAGTTTTTTAAAAGTGCTCTGATTTAGGAGTTGGAAATTTTATTAACAGGACGTTATCATAAGGGAATATGTTACCTATGCTTTGAAAATTTAACAATTGAAGCAACCTTATCAGTTATGGAGGCAGAAATACCAGTATTTCCCAGAATGCAATGGAAATACAACTACTGTACGTCTAAAAATCCTGCTGGATTAGTTCAAGAGCAATTCTATGTTGGGTTTTCACAGTGGCCATCCAGATAGTCATGCAGGCCAATCTAGAGTAATCTCACAAACAAGGGATTGAACTGATCCATCTCCACACAGGTTTCCTTTACTGCAGGATTTGGAGGTCTTCTCCGAATCTGAAGGCAACACTGAATCTCAAAACTAGTGTAGGAAGAAAAATCCATCTGGTTCTGTTCCAAGCTGGGAGAAAGACACTGAAAACATGGAGGCTGACTGAAAAGAAGGTTGAATGATGAACAGAATCACCAAGCACATGGTTCTGGTGCAGCTGACAAAATGGAGTTGAGAGTGATTGGCTTTTATACCTTCTCTTGGGCTTTGCACTTGAGCTTCCTGTTCCTGTGCAAGAACATGTATTCTATTGCTTGTAGGGGTTATGTAGGAGTCATAGCTGGCTCTATATGTTGTTCGAGCTCCCAGGTTCGGTTGCTAGGGGTGGTGCAACTGAAAGGATGTTGGACAATTCCTACTGTAGCTGAGGACTTTGTCCAAACCTTGCAATTTTAAAATATCCTGTCTTGAATGGATTTCTGCTTGCAATATTTGCTTTGCCTATGAATAGAGCTACCTAAATGCTTGGCTTCTTTCAATAAGCTCTTTATCTCTTAAGTGCTGACATCTACTGAGGGCTATTAAGAAGGGTGGGAGCTGCTTTCTGTCTCCAAGAGCATGTTTCTCCATTCCTCCTTTAGGGAAATATAATGTTCTGCCTTTTTAATATTCCCTAAACATTTCATTCTTCCAGGAGGGTGGGTGCTGACTTTCTATCTCCAGACAAACATCCAGTCTCCATAAGCTATAGGAGTTAGTGGCCTTCATTATGACTTGTGGCAATGAATTTCACAACTTAATAATGCACTGTATGGTGAGTACTCTTTTTCTTTGTTCTAAAGCTTCTTGTATCATCTTAATTAGATTATTCAAATTTTAATGTTTTAAGACAGAGAGAAAAATTCCCTGACCACATAATTTGGCACACCTGAATCATGTCTCTCTTTGTAAGGTGTCTGGAAGAAATTCCAGTGCACTGACTAGAACATCTTGATATTATCATGCAAATGATGTCAATTAAATAATTTTCCACAGACACATCATGAGTAAATGATATATTTCAAGAAAATGACCTGGGTAACAACTTTGTACTGGATTTATAAAAAAAAGTTTGGTGAAAGCCTCAAAGAAACCTTTGCAATGAGGGAAAAAAATTAAAGCAAGACCAAATCGCACAGCATCTCAATGAATTAAAGATCAATATTTTGCGAACTACAAGGAGGGAATATAGAATATTAAAACCTGTTTAATCCAGGTTTTAAAACAAGACACATTTTTATAAAGCTCTGGTTATCCTTTAGGCATATTCTGCTGATACCAGAACTGAAAAGTTGGTGATTTATGGATCGGCAGCAACTAGATAAAAAATAGGTTATGGATAGAAAATATATTTATTTATAACCAGGGGTGGAATTCTACCAGTTTGCACCTGTTCGCTAGAACCGGTTGTTAACATTCTAAGCAGTTCAGAGCACCAGTCATTAGTAGAAATTACTGGCCTAATCCTGTAAGGAAGGAGGAAGGAAATAGTATGGTGTTGCTTACAGAAACTGCCTCTCCGTTAACCCTTATTACATTCTTGACAGGACTAGACTTCCCGTCTCAGGAACCTCTCTGGAGTTTTTTTCCCCTCCTTTGCTAGTACTTTGCTTGTGTGGAGTGACTATTCAAAGTTACAATGGCACTGAAAAAAGTGACTTATGATCATTTTTCACACTTACGACTGTTGCAGCATCCCCACAGTCATGAGAGGCCAGGCGAGGAGATGCGTGCCTCAATGTGACTGATATTGAGTTGGCCACACCCAGCCAGTCACATGACTACCAAGCCATGTCCACCCACTCACGTGACCACCTAAGCCACGCCCACCACCTAAGCCATGTCCACAGAACCGGTTGTTAAAAAAATTGAATCCCACCCCTGTTTATAACTCTGTGGAGCAAATAGCTATCAGATTTGTTTTCAAATGTTGGGAACAAGATTGGAAGTCATATTTTTTCATATTTTCTTCATCATCTTCTTTCCTTCTTTTTTCCTTTTCTTTTTTGCACTTTTTATCTTTCTATTTTTTTCCCTAAGGATAGTTTGAATTAGCTTTTGTTATTGTAATTAAAATCTTTAATAACATATTATGAAAAAAGTCATTTGCATGATGGTGTCATGATGTAAATACCATGACCTTCTCATACCTTCTCAATTTTCTTATTTCCAAGCAAAAGAGTTCCAAACACTTCCACTTTTTCTTGTAGAACAGGCATTCAAAGCCGTCTTCTGTGTTTTGCCAGCTCTCCTTTATTCACTTTCAGTTATAGTGAACCAAAGTATCCATAATATCTCAGAGGCAGACTTAGAATAGATTTGTATGAGAGCAATACAATGTTGGCTGTTTTGTTTTCAATCCCTTCCTGAATGATCTGTAGCACTAACGCTAGCGCCCTGAGTTGAAACAATCATTGCACATTTACCATAATTGTAATTACTAACAGCTCAGCTCTCAAAACTGTACTGCATATGTAAAACCTGAGTGTTCTACTCCAGGGTACAATTGCTCTATCTCAGGGATGTCAAACTCGATTTCATTGAGGGCCGTATCAGAGTTGTGTTTGACCCATGGGGGTAGGCGTGGCCCCAGTAGGCATGGCCAGCTTGACATCACTCATTTTGTGGGCGCCTTTGGTGGCCTGAATGCTCTGCCAGTGAAAACAGGCTCCTGAGCTCCGTTTTTGGCTGCGATAGCCTCCTGCAACTTTCTGCCAGTGAAAACAGAGCTCAGGACAGCTGCCCGCAGCCCTCCTGAGCTCCATTTTCACTGGCAGAGGCACCGTGGGCTGGTCCTTCACTGTTTCCAGGGTAGCCTCACAGGCCTGATCTGAGCAGCCCCTGGGCCAGATACCATCCCCAGGCCTTGAGTTTGACACTCCTGCTCTATCTCCTTGAACTGAACAATGCTTGCCGTATCATTGATGATCATGGTTTTTAACCAAAATTTTAACCCTGATAGCCCTTCTGGGTAGACTCCCCAATGGAAATATATTGATACAGGCTACAATAACAGAGACGCAAAAGCTTGACTGTGTTTTCTCTTTCTTCTCGTTTATAACTCAGGACATTAAGGCAGAGCCAGGCTGTTTCTTTCTAATCTTTTTTTCATTTCCTAGGCTTAAAATATGTTTTTACAGCTCTTGCCACATACTGTAGTTCCTCCAAGGTCATCTCTCTAGCCCTCTACTGTTTCTGACCAATTTGCTGTCATACATAGATTTGGCGAGCTCATATTTTTACCCCAAAGTGAAGGTCATTTATGAACATGTTTAAAAAGCTTATAAAGAAGAAAATAAAAGCAGGATTTGCAGAGAACAGAGACTCTAGAAAGAGTGCAGAGAAGACCAACAAAGATGCTTAGGGGACTAGAGGCTAAAACATATATGTATATTTCTTACTACAAATTATTTTTGCAGCTCAGCTCTTTATGTGCTGAGGGAAACATTTTTGTACAATACAGTCCTAAACTTAATCCCCCACAATCATACATTTTATTAATTTAGACATCTTTTTTTAAAAAAAATTGGTGCTAATTACATATCTCTAACTCCTGCTTAAAAGCTAACACAGAGGTGAAGATTAATTAATTAAGTGCTATTTAAGGAAAAAACTGGAAACAAATAACTTTGGTTGTAGGCCATAGATATATTAATGTGTCAAGTTTTTCGGGAGTAAACATCCTTTTAGCTAATGAGTATTGGAGAGTTAAATGTGGAACACACACTAAATATAACTAAACAAAATATAAACAAAATATTAATGCTTTAAAGGCAGTCAGAATTCTGATAGATCAGTACATTTGAGGGAAGATCTCTTGGTTTTTTTGTTTTTGGGTCAACAGCCAAGCTTCTATTTCCTGTTTTATGACTATTTTATGAGAACTGTGAGTTAATTGGAAGAGGGTTAGTTATATTTTCTGATGTAGTATCAGCATATTTATATCTTGAAGCTGCATGTTTCAATTCAAAGGACCAATGCGGCAGTAACAAGCTTCTGTTTAATGAATTACATTTTACCTGAGGGAAGAACTCGGCTAGAGAATATTATTGGCAAGCTAATAAAAGGATGAATTAGGGAAATGCCAGCTTAGATGGGATTACTTGAAAGCGGAAATTTTTACTTTTAAACAATAGAGGTTTAGGTCGAACTCTGTGCAGAAGCAAGATACTCTTTTTTTGAAAAAAATTAAATAAGAACTGAAGAGAAAAATTAAATAAGAACCGAAACAGAAGTACTAATGACAGAGATGAGACTAAATAAATGCCACAACAGCTACAAGACACTGAAGGGGGCTATAGGTATTGACTTTTTCACAATCTTGATCTAATTATGGATTATAAATGCTTAACTTAGAATATAAATAGGGCAATGCCCCTCAAAAGAGATAAAACTATTATTTGAAAAAATTAAAATAAGATGTGATTTGTATATAAGAAAGATGTATTAGGGAAAAAGATACAAAATCTTTAAGTAACAAAACTCTGGGAGAGGAATTCATTTCAGCAGGACTGAAAAAATGATGTAATTTTGCATATACATCTCCAATTACATCTAAAATTTAAACTGATTGATGATTATGGCATATATTGCTAATCTACAGGGTGCTACCATTTTGATAATGAAAATGTATGCCCCAAACCAAGATAAAACAGCATTTTATAGAGAATTCGTGGATAAACTGTTAGATTTTTACAGGTAAAATGGTGTCTTCTGTGAGATTGGAATGGAAGATTTCTCCAGAAAAAAAAAAGAATTGCTGGAGGAAAAAAATTAAACAACACAGGGTAAATTATCAAATATTTTTATTATTATTTTGTGGATAGTTTGGAGGTTGTTGATTAGTGGAAACATAAAAATTATGATTCA
>NW_020769316.1:9099236-9129568 GCF_900518735.1 Pseudonaja textilis | reverse complement strand
ATATCTATATCTATATCTATATCTATATCTATATCTATATCTATATCTATATCTATATCTATATCTGTTGTGACTCCGGAGTTGGAATCTGTTCCGTTGGCAGATGTGAGCTCAAGCGAAGAGGAAATGGCAGTAAATTATGAGCCAGCACTGTTGAGCGATTTGGATTGTAGTCAGGATGAGGAAATGGATTTAACTAGGAGACGAACCTGATTTAATAAAGATGTCAGGACCTTCGACCTCCTCTGATTCTTCTCCTCTGGCTGAGCAACAGCCGGGAATAGCTAACCAGGAACACTTGCGAGAGTTTTCTAGTGGGGAGGAGTCTTTGGAAAGAACCTGGTTAGATGTGAGAAACAGACGTAGGATGAGGCATCAATCTCAATTAGGAAGGAGGCGTCGAGCCAGTGACTAATTAAGGAGATTAACACATCCTCATAGGGGATAAAAGGAAACGGCTTGGCTGGAGAGCTTTGCCTGAAGCAAAGTGATTTATGGGAGTGAACACACGAAAAGAACTCTTGAGGCTTTGGGATTTATAGCCATGTCAGGTTTGCCGGACAGAGCTTGGATTTATTGCTGAGGACTGAAATCATGTCCGCAGTCCTCTTGGGAGAGTTTGCTTTTTGGTTTGTGATATTTTGGAACTGCTTGTTTCGTTTTGCACTCCTGCATTTAAAGGGGAGACATAACATATATCTATATCTATATCTATATCTATATCTGCATCTGCATCTGCATCTGCATCTATATCTATATCTATATCTATATCTATATCTATATCTATATCTATCTATCTATGATTTACAAGAATATATGTAGGGGGCATGCATAAGTGCACCAACATGCCTACCATCCCTGTCGTATTGTTTCTTTTTATTTTTCTTATAGTATCCATTTCATGTATTCATAACCTATATATATACTTATACCTATTATCTTGTAAGCGATTGACATATCAAATAAATAAATAAAATAAATAAACTTTTTTTAAAGTCATCAATCTTTCCAACAATAGATAGGTTTTGGATTTCTAAGATTTTGACTAATGTGGCCATGTTGCTGAGCTCCCAAAGAAAGACCAGTTTTCCCTTTTCTTCCATTTCTGAAAAAAGGATCCTATTTTAAATATTTCTACTATTTCCTAGAAAATAAGCAATATAGGTCTTATGAAAGCCTCTTGATTTTTTTTGTTACATCTGGATTAATGTACCAGAGTGTTGCAATGACGAGGCAGTCGAGGTGTTTGATCATGATCACATGAATCATGATGACTTTATTGGAGTCTAGTCTTGTATTTATACACATTTTTAGTAATCCTCTAACATTGGTTAACTTTGGTTGTTGCTCATCCTTTGTTACTGTCTAGCATAGTAATTAACACAATTAATTATCTCTAGTTAAAGTCTAACACGTTTACTTCCTCTCTCTAATCCTTCTTTGCATTAGTTATTTTCTTTGTCTGAGTTGTATTTGCTTTTGTCCTTATCTGAGGTTTGCCATCAAGATAATGGCCTTCCTGCAATTACAACTCTACACCAGAGGTGGTATTCAGCAGGTTCTGACCAGTTCTGGAGAACCGGTAATGGAAATTTTGAGTAGTTTGGAGAACCGGTAAATACCACTTCTGACTGGCCCCGCCTCCCTTTATTCACTGCCTCCCTGATTGGCTGGGTCTTGCTTTAGTTGCCCTGCACAGGAGAACGGAGCTGGAAAGCAGGTTAGTGGGTTGGGGAGAGCATGGGATTTTGCAGTAACCTTCCCCCAGGAATGGGGAGGGAATGGAGATTTTGCAGTATCCTTCCCCTGCCACACCCACCAAGCCACACCCATAGAACCAGTAGTAAAAAAAAATGGAACCCCACCACTGTAATGTACCCCTTTAATATAAAAAAGCAAGTAGATTATAACCATAAATAATCCAATAATTTTATTTATAATATTCTGAACATTTTAGTTTGAAATTGCAAAGGGCTGCTGTGTGTTAAGATACCAAAACAAGTGCCACTGCCAAAATATTAATTTTATTTAATTTAGATAGAGAAATAATGTTCTTATGACCAACTTAATGATCTACAGAATGACATATCCTTTCAAGGAACAGGTTAGATTCAAGTCTTTTAAATTAATGTGAAGAATATATTGACTCTGCAGCATAAAGCATTATTAACACTAATAGGAAAGTTTACATTTAAATTTTAGCAAAACATTAAACTTTATAAAGATGGTCTCCTTTGGAAAAATGATGGCTGGAAGAGCTTTGATCAGCGAGAGAAATTCAGACAAAAGATCCTGTTTATCTTTTTTCCTCGTGTGATGGAAGATGAAAACTGGAGTCTAATCACACAAATGTATTGGACAAGCATAATTGAATCTCAACTTTTAAAAGAAATAGAACAGAGAACTATAGAAAGGTGAGCTCGTTGAGAAGAATCTTGAATTGTGGACCAGGAATTTCTTGGACTTTGATTTGGTGTCTGGATTTTAGAATCATAAAAGGAGATTCGGGTAAATTTTGTCTGTGTTGGGTGAAATATTTTATTGCTAAAAACCCCACACACATTTTTAAAAGCATCAGCAGTGACTGAAATGCCTATTGTGTCATTGTTAATGAAGAGAGGAACATGGTGAGATTAAACTCATGTCTCCAATTTACACAGAACATCTGTGTGTTTTTTTTCCTGACCTATCCTACATAGACAATTACTTGCACCTGGATCGCTGCTGCCTTGAATCAATTTATTCTTCTTTTCTTAGGTTGAGGCTTATTTGCAGGCTTTGTTTTGGGAAGAAAAGACTTCCTTTGGGGATGCTTTGGGGAGTACTGGAACTGACCCCTGTTGTATCCACTGGAGGTCAGGGAGTTATCATAAGAATATTTTCTCTTTCTATTTGAGCCCTAACACTTGATCTGCACCTTTGAGGTTGGAGAACAATAGGAGAGTCCCAGAATTCAAAAGAGTAGCTGCAGTATATATTAAAAAAGGGTGGGGCTACCATTGTGTGGTCTTGGTTGCCATTTTTATTCTTCTGCCACTGTCCATAGGAAGCAAATATTCTTTGTAGTTTTACTACCCCTAAGCAACAACATGCCTGCAGCTGGTTTTGTTTTCTGTTTATTGCATGTTCTGTTTATTGTAAGCTTAATTTGGTTAATGAATTAATGTGCTTCTGAAGCAATTCATTTCCTGGGTTTAATGGTATAACAATACCATTCTAAACTAATAAAACAAATTTAAGTTGTGTGACACATTAATCCTGGAGAATTAATCAAAATTAAAATGAAGCAAACCTAACATGTGTTGGCAAGCCAGAATGTTATCTGTGTTAGATAAGTGTATTTTCTGAACCAGTGGTGGGTTTCAAAGAGGTTTACCACTGGTTCAGTGGGCGTCTCTTGATGGGCACATTTTGCATGCACGCACACACTTTGTGCACACACGCGTGCCAAACACACACTTTGCACATGTGCAGAGGCTTTCCTACTCACCTCCTGCAATCCCTGTAGCTTCAACAGATGATGCGTGTGCTGCGCAAAGCAGCTTCACTTCAAAAGCAGGGAATAAAGGTTGGTATGGGAGCCCAGGCGGGCGGGTGAGCCCAACAACAGCTCCTCAAAGAGAACCGGTTCGGTCTCAGCCGATCTTTAGCACTACCGGTATGCCAGAACTAGGCCGAACCAGTAGAATACCACCACTGGTTTGAACTCAGACACATATTTTTTGTTCCTTTATGTCAAGGGTCTTCAAACTTGGCAAGTTTAAGACTTGTGAACTTCAACTCCCAGAATTCCTGAGCTAACATGACTGGAGGAGGAATTCTGGGAGTTGAAGTCCACAAGTCTTAAAGCTGTCAAGTTTGAAGACTCCTGATTTATGTATTTTGGGTGTATACAATTCTCTTTGATTTGTAGAAACCTGTAGATTACTGCTAGCAACCCATGAAATCAATCTATTATGCTTACCTTGTGTACTAAGAAGGCATTATGTTGTAACGTATTTATGTTTTGACCACACATAGGGTCTTGTCCTTCTGTATAGTACAAGGCTTTTAACTCCATCTATGAGCAAATCATGTAAGAAAGAGATCAGTCTTTGACTGTCATGACTATTATCTTCAGTTTTTTAAAAATTAATGGCATTAAAAGTGGAACTTAGAAATATGAAAGAAATATTACAAAAATGAGGTGAAACGCTGGGCTTTGCTTTACAATTCATTGAAAATGCGATTGCAGAGCATGAACAAGAAAGACAGAAGAGGAGGTGGAGCAAATTGTAGAAGTGGACATCTTTAATTGCCATCGAGAACAAAGAACTTTGGAAAGAAAAGAGTTGGAAATAAATATTGGAGATTTGGAGAATTGAATAAAAAGGGAAATATCCAGAAAATTAAAAAAAGAGAAAAAGAATCAGCAGAAATTCAAAGAGCGGAAGGGAATTATAAATAGAAAGGGGGACAAAAACTGGAGTGAAAGAATAACAGGGAAAATACAAGGGGAAAGAAGGGATAAGAAACAGGCCTTGGGAACAAAGAAATATGGGAATTTTTTAAAAAATGGGGAAAATTGTTTAATTAGACATAGAGATAATGGCTGATTGATATTTGGAGAGGGGATTCTGCAAGGTGCTGGAGGGTTACAAACAAATTTGTAGTTGTGAAATGGGGACATATAGATTGATAAGATGGAAAATAGAGTTGTTATTTTTTGATAATGGAATTCAATGCTCTTTTCCTCTATGCATAGAGATAATTGTAACAAATAATGGAATAAGTTTATTAAATATATTGAAATACTTTAAATATACTGAAATAAATGAAATGATATGGGAGGAGAGCTGAAATGGAATTAACATCAGGGTTTAGGATTAAATGAGCAGATTAATATGTCCTTTTTTTTCTGAAATTGTAGATAAACCTTATGAAATTAGAAAGGGGAAACCATGAAGAATCTGATTTCTATATGTTATGTAGTTTTAAATGGGATTATTAATTTTAAAGTTTTAGGTAATAAAATGTTAAACATTTCATGGGATTTAATAAAGGGAGATAATTAATGAATATGTAACTGAGAGGTGGCACACTTAAACTGATATTTTAGGCGGGGAATCAATTTATAGAAGGAGTGTTATTTATCAGAATTTAAAAGGAATATACAAATGTGACTGTTAAAAGTATAATAATTATGAAGTTAATATATGTGACTTAAATAATGAGATAAGCATTTGGAATTATATAATAAAATAGAAAATGTATAAAAGCATTGTTAAGATAAGAAATTGAATTACAAAAATTGAATATGTAATTATGGTCATATTTGTATGTATATGTGAAACCTGTAATCATGCTGTTCATAAAAAGAGATGTTAAAATGTGGAAAACTGAATAAAACTTGTTTTTAAAAAAATGCTCTCTAGGGTGCAGTGGTGGAAGATCACCAGCAGTTTTTCATTCAGTTTTTCATTCGGTTAACTGCAGCATCCATGTGCGCAGCCATCTTGAAAACCGTTTTGCTAAAAGGTTTTGCTAACCTTTAAAATATAGCAGTCTCTGGGGTGTAACTATTAAGGCATTTTTGTTCCTCTGACTTAATTTCTACTGACAAGGATTATATTTAAATAGAATACACAATCTAGACATTCTTCAAAATATGGCCTGAAAGCAATATTGGTGTGCATTGCCGAGAAGAAGGATCCAATTAAAATATGCCACTGTTCTCTGAATAGGAAAGTACAGCAGTTAAGCATAGATCATCATGAATAAATATTTATTCCCCAATAATTTTTCACTTCTGTACTGAAAATGGATCTTCTCTTTTGCTATTCTTGACGGTCAGAGCGTGTGCTTCTGTGAAGATTACAGTTTGAATTAGAAGTAAAAAATTTACACAATGCCTTCTCAGCTAAAGAGCTAAATGGGTGGTCTAGAGAAATGTAACTTTAATTCAGAGGGTTTTTTAATGGAGAATGCAAAAGCAAAATTGCAAGTTGTGCGGTCACTTGATGTTGCACTTGATGACCAAAGCAGAAGTGAGGTTGTAAGTCTGTCATGCTTACATGATTTTCTGCTTAGTGACTATGGTGCTTAGTGATGGAATTGTCATTGTGGTTGCTAAGTGAGGACCACCAATACTTCATCCAAGCATTTGCAATTCAAGTGATGATTCCTCTGATTATCAATCATCCCTTCAAGTTTACAGGATGTGGCATATAATAGAGATTTGTATGAGAAAATTCTAATTTTATCAAATTAAATTTACTTCAGCTAAGTATACATCCTTGAGGTATTCTGGCAGGCCAAAATATCTCTTTAAGAGGCTTTCACTAAAGCTTATTATAGCTGGTAACCCTGAAGCTACAATTGAAGCACTTCTTTCAATCATTTTTTGAAGCCTGAACCTCCTCTTAAAAGTCTCACTTGGCTATGGTCAAGGATGCTGAAGAACAAAGCCCTGCCTATTCACCAGGACTATCCACAGTCCATCACAAGATTGAAATCTCCCAAGCCAGCATGGAAAACAGCTACTATCTTAACATCCACCGAGTTTAATCCTGATAATTCCTGGAGAGAGAAATGGTCTGAGTTTCCTTCTTATGGCCTGACCTTTTGTGATCCTTCTACCAAACCACCTGGTTTTAATCAACCTCACTCTATCTGGATGAAATTGAACAGAAGTAGATGTGACACTGGAAGAAGTGCCTCTGCCCTATATCAACAGGGCTGGAAAGATTCTCCTTGTTGTGACTATGGTGCTAATACACAAACTATTAAATGTATTGTGCAAGATTGCCCATGCCATGCATGCTCTGGTTCCTTAGAAGATCTGCATGATGCAATGTCAGAAGTGATTGCCTAGATAGATGAACTGGACATCCATTTATGAGGCCACTGCCATACCCCCATAAAAGTTTTTTTAATATAATTATGTGGAGTGTGCATATATGTTTACTTGTCTTTGATGTTTCCCCATCATACACTAAATAAATAATACCAATTCCTCTTATAGACAGGTCGACCCAGGAAAGAGGTTAATTCAATTGCTAGGTTAGGTATGGAGGTGTTAATGTAGCCCAGATGTAGAAATTATTGTAGGAGAAAGAGAATCTGATGGCTTCACATGGCTTTGGGTCGTGATTCAACACTTTATGTATTTAACTCATGTTATCCTTTTAGTGGATAAATTTGGCCCTTAGACTATTTAAGTATACAATTTAAGCTTGCTTAGGGGAAAAAAAGATCATTGCCAAAATAGGACTTAGATGTAGCAAAATTCAGAACCTCTCAAATAAGCTATTTTAATGGGCACTGGTTCTTTTCCATAAATTGTTTTTTCTGAAACAACATGGCTGGGAAAGTTCTCTTTGGAAATCATGTGAATTCTCTTATGTAAACTATTTTAAGATATCAAGCCCACGGACTTGCAAAATATGAGATGAGCTAAATCCAGCACTCAAGTCAGATAGCATCATGGATAAAGTCAGACCAAAGTCAGGTTGTCTGAATTAATATAAAAGATGACAGGTCAGGTCATAATAAATCATAGCAACAATGGTCAATTCAGGTCAAAATAAGTTGGTGGCATAATCTTGGCAGACTTTGTAGAGCAGGGGTGTCAAAGTGCTGGCCCATGGGCTGGATGCATTACATGCAGGCCATGCCCACCCCAGCTCTGCAAAGGAGGTGGGGGGGAAATCACAATATACCATGTAATGGCAACATAACGCTGCAAGCTGGACACCCATGTTGTAGAGCATCAAAGGTTACAAGTACAGTTTATATGAAACCTGGCTCAAAAGCAATAACTGTGAGAGGGAGCTTGGAGTCCTAATAAACAATGACTTGAATGTGCAGCAGCAGCCAAAAAAGGCTAATACAATCATTGGTTGTATAAACAGAGGCATAGAATCAAAATCACATGAAGTATTAGCGGCGCTTTATAAATCCTTAGTAAGACCACACCTGGAATACTGCATCCAGGTTTGGTTACCACATTAAAAAAAGCTGTTAAGACTTTGGAAAACATGCAAAGAAGAGCAATTAAGATGATTAAAGGTCTGGAGACAAAAATATATGAAAGAACAGTTGCAGGAATTGGGCCTGGACTGTCTAGAGAAAAGAAGGACTAGGAGTAACATGATAGCAATATTCCAGTATTTGAGGGGCCACCACAAGGAAGGAGTGAACTTGTTTTTCAAAGCACCAGAAGGCAAAGCAAGAAACAATGGATGGAAACTAATCAAGGAAAAAAGCAACCTGGGGTTAAGGAAAAACTTCCTAACAGTGAGAACAATTAACTGGTGGAACAGCTTGCCTTCAGAAGTTGTAGGTGCTTCATCACTGGAGGCTTTTAAGAAAAGACAGGGCAGCCACTTGTTTGAAATGGTATAAGTTCTCCTGTTTGAGCAGGGGGTTGGACTAGAAGACCTCCAAGGTCCCTTCCAGTTCTATTCTGATTCACCATCAGGACCTTGGATAGCTCCTGATACACATTACTAGTTGAATTGTGTACAAAGATGTTGTTTCAGCAATGAGCTGGGGACAGTTGCAATTTTTAAAACTGCTGGCAGGAATCTCAAAAAGCTCCCCCCCCCCCCGTCAGTCTAACCACTATTAGATGTCTAAAAGGGACTAATTTATGACTCTACATGCTCATTCTTTTAAACAATTGTTCTTTAAGTCTATAGTTAATAAGAAACTTATATAAGACCAAAGGTGACTATGAAGATTTTAAGAACTCCTCTTGGAGTTCTAGTTAGACATCTTAATTTCATCTATTTTTCACTGGAATTTGGATGTAGGGAAAATATAGTAACTGGGATCACACAAATGCTTAGCTATAAACCTGGATCAAGAAAACAGTATATCAAGCAATGGTGGTGCAGTGGCTAGAGTGCAGTCCTGGAGGCTACTTCTGCTGCCAGCTGCCTGCCTGCAATTTGGCAGTTTAATTCTCACCAGGCTCAAGGTTGACTCGGCCTTCCAACCTTCCGAGGTGGGTAAAATGAGGACCCAGATTGATGGGGGCAACATGCTGACCCTGTAAAACCACTTAGAGAGGGCTGTAATGCATTGTGAAGTGGTATATAAGTCTATACTAAGTGCTATGGTTATCTACATAATACATCATGCTCTCCAAAAAAAATCACATTATTAGTATGATGTTCTATTTTATGATGTTCTTAACGAATGTGTCTTTTCTTTTTTTATGTACACTGAGAGCATCAGAGGTGGTATTCAGCAGCTTCTGACAAGTTCTGGAGAACCAGTAGTTGAAATTTTGAGTAATTCAGAGAACCGGCAAATACCACCTCTGACTAGAGATTTTTACAGTAGCAGCCCACCAAGCCACGCCCACAGAACCGGCAGTAAAAAAGATTGAATCCTACCACTGGAGAGCATTTGCACCAAGACAAATTCCTTGTGTGTCTAATCATACTTGGCCAATAAAGAATTCATTCATTCATTCATGTATATGTAAACTGTTTAGAGAGGGCTATGAAGTGGTATATAAGTCTAACTGCTATTGCTATATAATATACAACTGGCTGAGTTTTTCATTATATCCTGAATCATAAGCTATCCAGCCCTGTTGTAAGAACCAGGGCAATTGTGGCTTAGCTAGATTGAGAGCAATTTCTTGTCAGGAAGTAATTACAAATAATTCCTGACTCATGACCTCAATTGGGACCAGCATTTTTATTGTTAAGCAAGGCATCTGTTCAGTGAGTCACTGCCAATTTTAATTATTTTTTGTATGTGAAATCACTGAAGTTGTTAAGCGAATTATGCAGTTATTAAGAGAAGGGAAGGTTACAAATGGTGATCGCACTGCAACTGTGGTAAACACACATTGGTTGCCAAGTGCCCAAATTTTGATCACATGACTGTGGTGATGCTGCAATGCCCAGAAGTGCAGGGACTAGTCATAAGTCACTCTTTTCAGTGCCATTATAACCTCAATTATTAAACACAAGGCTGTAGGTTAAGCATTACCTGTAAGCCAGTGGTGGGATTCATATTTTTTTACTACCGGTTCTGTGGCTGTGGCTTGGTGGGCGTGGCAGGGGAAGGATACTGTAAATCTCCAGTCAGAGGTGGTATTTGCCAGTTCTCTGAACTGCTCAAAATTTCTACTACCGGTTCTTCAGAACTGGTCAGAACCTGCTGAATACCACCTCTGCTGTAAGCCATAATACTTGATGATTCTAAACTTTAAAAGATGAAGTGTAGAGACTGTATTTTTTGGACTATAAAATGCACACACCCCCACCCAAAAAAGTAGATGAAAATGCCTGTATGTCTTATAGAGCAAATACCCTCTTTTTTTACCCTCTCCGGCATCCAGAAGCACTCTGTCAGCCAAAAATGGGCCCGTTTTTAGCGTCCAGAGGCCTCTGCGGTTAGCATCAGGGAGACTGAAAACAGGACACGCAGAGGGTTTGGAAGGCCAAAGGTAGGCCCGCTTTTGGCCTGCAGAGTGCGTCTGGATGCCGGAGAGGGCAAAAACAGGACGTGCGGTGGCATAAAAAGCTTTTTTTTTTTCTTGTTTTCCTCCTCTAAACTTAGGTGCGTGTTATGTTCTGGTGTGTCTTATAGTCCAAAAATATGGTATTTCTCCAGTAATATCATGGACCATAAATTTTTTATTGGTGGAACATTTGTGTATGATAAAAGGAGAAGTATAAGCAACTCACTTTTCTTCTATTGTTTTTCCATTAGAACCCAATGCTATAATATAAATGATTATCCCACTTAGTTGCACTTTGGTATGGGAAAAGGCTCCTGAGAGTACTATGGCTAGTCAAGAAAACAAACCAATGGATTTTGGTTTTGTTTTGCTCACCTCAAATGGAACAAGATTTTTTATTCCCTATCCTCTCTTTTATCCGTATTTCAGGAAGTGATGCTAGAATATGCTCTGTAAGTTCTGAATATTGCAATCCTATGACAAACAGGCTTGAGGAACAGTAGTACACAATATATCAAGATAAAACTTATTAATTAATTAAATTTATATGTCCCCCCTCTTGCTATTGAAATGACTCTGGATGGCTTATTGAACTAGTTTAGTCATATTTGTTTGTTTACTTCAATTTGTATGGGCATCTGTTTGTGCATGACCCTATATTTATATAATTAATACATTGATAATTTGACTAAAACGAACTTTTAAATGGATTATCCACAAAGCTATGTCCTATTAGTCTCCTGTTGAATTTGAAACTTATTACTATATCAGCTCTCTTCCCTCCCCACCCCCAGTTCCCCAGTCCCCTTCTTCACAGGGTTATATTGAAAAAATAGGACAGCTAATTCAAGACTTCCAAAGACTTTATTTTCATTAGAATTATATATGACTGTGACTTGACTAAAGAGGTCAAGATTCAGCCTAAGGCTAACATTTTTCAGTAGAGTGTACAGCCTTTAGCATTCAGGTGAGAAGTTCATGATAATAAATAACAGTGTTAATCCCTGACTTAAAATTTATCACTGTACTCATCTTTTATACATGCTAAATTTCAATAAGCTGCATATCTTCTAATATGTTGACTTTAAAAGTAGTTTCAAGATTAGAGGTCTTGTTTGAAGAGTATTAGCACGGGTAGTATGTATGTGGTAAAACCAGACTGTGGTTGTGCTTGTGATATACTGGTCAAAGTATGTCAAAATTATTAATATTTACATGACCATTACCAAGGAATGATGCATGTTGCAAAACCTAGTTTAGTTTTTCTCACTAAAAAATGTTAGCTGTAAACCTCAATTGTCCAAATTCATGATAGGTTACAGAGGCCAATGTTGATGAGCCGATTAGGTGACAATCATGGCAAACGAAGGATTTGACTTAGAAAGTAAACAGAGTTAAAAGTGTCATGGTTCAGGATTCAGATTTTCATCCTGAAGAAGCTGCTCCTGCTGAACTTGTGGAGTGTGAACTTCAGGAGATACCAAACCGGGAATTACCAGAGGCTGATCAAACATAAACTTCATCATAAGAGCTGGAGCTGTCTAATCATGCTCGAAGGTCCCTTCCAGCCATATGATTCAGTGATTCCATAAGTATTACAGATATTCCTCATTTAGTGACTGCCTCATCTGATGATCATTTGCTGTTACAATGGAGATGAAAAAGTAATATTATGATCAATCCCCACATTTATGGCTTTTGCAGGTCTGTAAAGCAAAGGGGATGTGGTAGCTCAGTGGCTAAGAAGCTGAGCTTGTTGATCAGAAAGGTCAGCAATTTGACGGTTTGAATCCCTAGCACCGCATAATGGAGCGAGCTCCCGTTACTTGTCCCAGCTTCTGCCAACCTAGCAGTTTGAAAGCATGTAAAATGCAAGTAGAAAAATGGGGACCACCTTGGTGAGAAGGAATAGCATTCTGTGCGCCTTTGGCATTTAGTCATGTCAGCCACATGACCACGGAGATATCTTCGGACAGTGCTGGCTTTTCGGCTTTGAAATGGAGATGAGCATTGCCCCCTAAAGCTGGAAATGACTAGCACATGTGTGAGGGGAAGTGCAGTAGAGGTTTCACTTAGTAATTGCTTTGCTTCCCTGTCCTGATTGTGGTCATTAAATGAGGATTATCTGTAAAAGATAGATAAACCTCCCACCAACTTGAATGGAATATGAGGATAAGGAAAGGGTCCATGTAAGTTGTTTGGAACAAGTTAAAGGAATAATGAAAAAAAGTTAAAGAATGAAAAAAAAAAGTCTACAGATGAGAAAACAAGGCATTAATGGAAATGGTAAGTGGAAAAACGAAAATGAGAGAAATCTATGACATGCATAGAAAAAAAAAATTATTTCAAAGAATGTGATTAAAGGAACAATTAAGGTTAAATTAAGACCCATCATGGTGCAGTGGTTAGGATGCAGTATCACAGGCTAATTCTTTAACTGCTGGCTGCCAGCAGTTAGACAGCTGAATTCTCACCGGCTCAAGGTTGACTGAACCTTCTATCCTTCCAAGGTCAGTAAAATGAGGACCCAGATGTTGAGGGCAATATGCTGGCTCTAACACACTTAGAGAGGGCTGGAAAGCACTGTGAAGTGGAATATGCTATTTAAAGATGCAGAGAAAATGCAGGGTAATTTTGTTAGAGATTAAAATATAAAATCTGGACGTGAGTGAGTGTAAACAACAAGCTTTTCATGAAGTGAACAAAACTAACAATAAACATGATGAAATATTTGATGTAAAGACACTCGATCATTTTTGTCCTAGTACCATGTTCTTCAGCAGATGTGTTCATGTGCAACCTTCTTATGAAAGTAATGGTAATGAAGGGCTGCAGTGAATAGCATAAGAAGCTATAAGGAAGCCCAGCTTACTTAAAAAGTACCAGGATCTTTGCAGAGATGCTACTATCCTTCCATGGTCATTCCACTAAGTCCTGGAGTACAGCAATATAGCCTCTGAGCATACTGCATTACAGTCTTTGTACCGGTCTTTAACAAAGTTGAAAGAAACTTTTGGAATACCTGTATATCAAGTTTTACTAGTAGATTCCTGATTTGGGCTGAATGATTCCACATTTCCTTTCCAAATATTGCATCCTATGCTTGCCTCTGATCAGGTCTGGAAAATCTTCTATGGATTTGTGTGTGTGTGTGTGTGTGTGTGTGTGTGTGTGTGTGTGTGTGAGAGAGAGAGAGAGAGAGAGAGAGAGAGAGAGAGAGAGAGAGGTGGAGTGCTTAAGGAAAAAAGATGAAATGAAAAATTGCTCTATAAAATGAAATGGGTTTTTGTAGGTCTGCATATCCTTAGGTAGAAGAAGAATATTAAGATTTCTGAAAATGAGCTAATCTTAGCTGAAGCACATAAATCACACTTTTTTCCTTACCAGGACAGCAATGATAAATGGAAAGGAAATAAGAAACAGGTATATGCTTGTTGTTGAATAAAACCTGGACATGACTAAGTCAGACTTGAAGCTGATGTTTCATCTAAAGGTGCCTGGGGGTTTCCATACAGAAATCCTCTTATCACCAGGTTTATGCCGCTGGAGCAGGCTACATCAGTTGTGGCATGTTTAAATATCTGCACCCTAAAAATAGCTATTGATGAGGATGTAACCCCAGAGCATCATACAATAGCCTTGAAAGTAGGCCTGGCATACCAACAGATTAACAGAGTTGGAAGGGACCTTGTACTGTAGGTCATCTAGTTCAACCCCACCCAAGCAGGAAACCCTACACTTACAATACTGGAGCCTACAATACCTTTCAATACTGGAGCTATGCCTGGAAACGTAGGAGCATTAAGGGATAACCCAGAAAATGACTTGTGATTAAAACAAACTTGCTGGGAAGATTTGTAGTTGCGGAATTTACACCTTGAGAACCAACTTTGATTCCCAGTAGGCTTCTGGATTTGAGTCAAGATTCTGGCTATCTCTTTGAATGCCTTCTGCCTCGCAGCATCAGGATCAGTGGTGGGATTCACCCGGTTTACACTGCTTCAGGCAAACTGGTTGTTAAATTACCCTCCCCCCAGCTATCAAAGTGGATCCTGGGTGCTGTGCTGCAATGGAGAAACTGGTAATGGAGCAGCCGGCACAAGGGAAGGAGAAGGCTGATTACCCTCTTTCTTCTCCCTGCTCCTCCTCCTCCTCTCTTGCTGACTGGTCCATTGCCCATTTCTCCATTGCAGCACAGTGCAGTGCAGTGCCTAGGATCTACTTTGATAGTGTGTCTATGGGGCGGGGGGGGAGGTAATTCAACAACTGGTTCACCCAGGGTCAAGTTGGCCATCACCTCGTCCCACATGTGTGGCAGAGTTGGAAGACGGGGATGGGCCATGCCTCCCATAATAGCCAACCTGACCCTGGGCGAACCAGTTGTTAAATCATTTGAATCCCACCACTGATCAGGATATACTCACCAATTGTGAGGTTCCCCCCGATCTGATCATTACACTGAAGGAAGGCCTGCTATGTATTCCCTTTCCCACAAAAGATCTCTAGTTGAAACTCTAGCGGCCCACTTGATAGCAGCCCTCACATTACTCAATATGCATATGATTAGAGCTGTGGTGGTGCAGTTATTAGAATGCAGTATTGCAGGCTAACTCTGCCCATTGCCAGGAATTTAATCTTCATTGGCTCAAGGTTGACTCAGCCTTCCATCCTTCTGAGGTTAGTAAAAGAGGGCCCAGATTGTTGGAAGCAATGTGCTGACTCTGTAAACCACTTAGAGAGGGCTGCAAAGCCCTATGAAGCTGTACAGAAGTCTAAGTGCTATTGCTATATGATTATCTTCCATTCACTTTTCATTTGGGAAGGCTCTTTCTACTGTTTTGTTTCACTGGGAACTTCAGAACCTAGGAAGATTAGGGAGAGATGGTCAAAATTATTGCTTTTTGTATTATTTTAATTACTGACATATTGTTTCCAATTTGCTCTTATACATTGTCCAGAACTGATAAATCTTACAGTATAAAGGGAAGAAAGGAAAAACAGAAGGAAAAGATAAATCATAGTGTGAGAATGATCAGCTACAGAACTTATGCAAGGATTCCTGAAACTCTGTGGCTGTTGAGAAGAACTTTAAAACTTTAAAGGTCTATGTTTATATGGGTTTGTGATGTTTCTGGATCCCATAATAAGCTTTGGTTCTTTGACATCACTGGTTAAGCAACTTGTAAGAGATCTAGTAACATATCCTCCTCATAAGCTCCAGGGTTTCCCATAACCTTGTTGAAAATGAACTACTGCCATCGCAAACTGGACCCGGGAGCAAGTCGAGTTCTCTTACTTCACCATACCTATGTTAGATGGCAAAGAGCAGAATAAATAGTTTTAAAAAGACTTTTGGAAGTCATATGAGAATTTGGGTTACTCTAACTTTCCTGCAAAACCAGAAGATTAGCTGATGCCTTCATAGATATGAGATATCCCCCCATGTTTGCTAAGCCTTAAGTAAAGGAGTATTATTATTATTCTCTTTAATTTATAGGAACACACACACATACACACAGACACACACAAATTCTTTCTGTTGAAATTTAAGCTGTATTTTAAAAAGTGACATTTAATGTCCCCAATGAAAACAATCTGGAGGTCTTTATGGTCATTATCAAAAAGTAGAGTAGAACACCTTGTAGCCACTAAAGACGTGGCCTGTATTAAATGAGCATATATTTTAATGGATCATGTCTCCTGCTTACATCTAAACCCAGGATCAACCCTGAACAAAGATAACTGATGTTGATGCAGTCAGCTAAATACCATTTGCAATCCTTCAGGCAACAGATTTGGCCGTGAGAGAACTTGTCGTTAATTAGTTATACATTTTTGAGGGATAACTGCAACAAGCTGTATGTAAGGCTGTCTATTTAGAATCTATTTAGAAATTGCAACTGCTTCTGAATTACAGGTACATGACTCGGCACATTTTCTTTCTTTTTTTAATTTTTTTTTAATTAAGCATATTTCATCATTTACACCACATTTCCAATCTTTATAGCACTTCAGTATCAGTATCACTCATGAATACATAATAGTATTTTCATTTTTCTTCCTTTCCACTTATACTTATATTGCTGTTTTTATATCAATATTCTCACATATATATTTTACCTTTTCACAAATACAAATACATATATTTCCCTTTCACCTTACTATCACTCTGAAGTAACTTTATTTATAATCTTTACATCTATTTTCTAACCATTTGTACCATGTGTCCCAGATAATGTAGTATTCTGTTTCTCCTTTGTTTTTTAGTTCCATAGTCGATCTATCCATCTCTGCACAATCAAGCACCCTTTTGATCACTCTGAGGGAGTGTTGTCCTGTTTCCAATTTTGTGCGTAGGCAATTCTAGCTGCAGTTTTTATGTGGAGTATAATATATTGAATTTTCTTACTTAAATTTCCTTTTATTATACCTAATAGAAATAATTCTGGTTTCAACTAATTTTTTGTTTTGTAATTTCCTCTAGCCATTTCCTTATTTTAATCCAATATTTCCTGGCTTCTATACCCATCCACCACATATGAAAAAAAAAAAAGTACCTTGTTTGTGCTTACATCTCCAACATTCCACCGAACTATTTGGGAACATTTTTGCTAATCTTGCTGGGGGGTAAATGCCACCGATAATACATTTTATATAAATTTTCTTTATACATTGACACATTTTCATTGACTCTCATCAGGGCAAGAAATAAGGAACTGGGGTAGATTTTTTAAAATACAGCAAGTTTATTTCATTTTACCTATACACAGGAATCTGATCTAAACAGCTGGAGTAGGAATATAATAGGGAAAAAAAGAGAAATGAAGGGAAAGGACCAAAAATGATGGGAAAGGGAAAGCAAGCTAAAATGAGAAGAAATTATGTAGTTCAGAGGATTAGAGATGATGGTAACAGGAGATTAGCAAAAGAGATTCTGCATGGGAATATATTGAGGTTATTCAGAATATAGATCTACTATATATATAAATTAGAGCTGATGTTACATAAAGAATTATTGAAAAATCATATACAAACTTAATTTGATATAGATATGGAAATGAGAATATGTTAAAAGCGAGTTATATATTGAATAGATTAAAAAGGGAGGATATAAAGTTATTATGTAACTGTTTCTTGGAATGAATGTATGATTTAAATATATTAGAAAATGAATTTTGATAAAGAGAGGACCATTTGGAATCTGTCTTAAAATATATCTACATGTGTTTACTCAATTAATAGTAGTTAAAGATCAGTATGGCTATGCTGTTATAAATTTTTGTGATGGGTTAAAGGGAATAAAATGGGGGGAAATGTATAAGTAAAGGGGTGCCAAACTTAAATTGATAATGAACCAGGAAAAACCTTTGAATGGAATATTTGGATGGGGGAAAAGCAAAAACAAAAAACAAAACTGAAATGTGATGAATATAAGAAAAGGTGTATACATTACTATAGAAATTGAATAAGAATATGGTTAAGCAAAAGTTGAGATCAGGCCATTTAAGTCACCAGCTTGCTTTACCTCTGTTATTGTTCCCACTGGAAGGCAAATACTATATTTAACCAGAGGTAGCCTTTGAAACTAACTTGTTGGCTTCAGAACATTTTGATCTTTATTTTAGATCTGTTTTCCTGTATTTTAGGGGATACACTAAGTTTTAATTACATTTAATTAAAATAAATTATAGCTTATGTTTTAATTATAACTATAAGCACCATCGTTAGTGGAAAGGGGGAGTATAAAAAATAATCCAGAAATAGTATCTTTCTCATGCAGAGAAAGATCTCATCTGATTGTTAATGAAAAATTCTCAGTCATCCAGATAGAGTTGTTTGGACTTACTTTGTCTTGTTAGTTTGAGTTGTTTCGCTGCTCATCCACGCAGTGTGCACCAGCCTTGGGTTTACTCCCAAAATTGTGTTCCAGTGTGTCCCACAGAAAAGGCTCTGCCAATGAATTCTATTCTTCTCTTGTGTTTATTTTGTTTAGAGGACAGACAGTGACTTTAAGGGATGGGAAGAAAAGACGCTACTAAGAAAATGGTCAGATAAAAGAGGATTGAGCCTAGGCCAAGAACGTAACATGAGTAAGCTTCTTAGATATGGCTCTCCCTATTGTTGTGAAGATAAAGAGAGAAAGGGGGAAATTTCATTAGAATTTCAAAACTCTGTTGCAACTACCTTACAATAAATGTAGTGCTGACGTACATGACATTGGATTTCTAGTTTCATCCACCTTGAAGGACTGACATAATGCAGGAAATGCGCTTTTTACAATTTTGTAAACAACAAACTAAAAGACTCAAGGTCCATCCCACCCCTAATAGGACCTAATGGTAAAGACTGCAACGATGACACCATTAAAGCCAACATCTTTAACACATTCTTTGGCTCAATATTTGTAAACAGCAATGGATCATACCCAGTATTTCCTAGCCAAAACACAGAAAACTACAATGATCTAATACATATCGATTTTACAGAAGACAATGTTGAAAAAGCACAACGCAATCAAAAACCATCTCTATCTATTGGACCGGACGGAATATTACTACTTCTTAAAAAAGCTATCTACTGCCGTAGCAGAACCTCTAAGCATAATCTTTGAAAAATCTTTCAGGACCAGCTCCTTGCCTAACCTATGGTCACAAGCCACGGTCATCCCCATCTTCAAAAAGGGAGACCCCAGCCTAGTTGAAAATTATAGACCAATCTCTTATGCTGCATCACCTGTAAAGTCATGGAATCAATTATTAACCAATCCATTATCCTCCACTTAGAGACAAACAGCCTACTCTCTAATAAACAATTTGGTTTCAGAAAAAAACTATCCTGTAATCTGCAACTTTTACACTGCAAAAACATATGGACTACACAATTCGATCAGGCAAAACAATAGACGCAATCTACATAGACTTCTGTAAAGCCTTTGATTCAGTGGTACATGACAAACTACTCCTAAAATAAAATCTTATGGTATCTCTGGACAACTGCATAACTTGATAGAAGCATTCCTGTCAAACAGACAACAAATGGTCAAAATTGGGAGTGTCATATCAAATTCTGTACCTGTCAATAGTGGTGTCCTCCAAGGCAGTGTTCTAGGACCAACTCTTTTCATACTCTACATAAATGACCTCTGTGATTATATTAAGAGCACTGTGTTCTCTTCACTGATGATGTAAAGCTATTCAACACCACAGACAATACTGCTACCCTTCAAAAAGATCTTGACTGTATCAGAATGTTCAAACAAATGGCAACTTCAAATCTCAACAAATAAATGCTCTGTATTACATATTGGCAAAAAAAAAATCAGAAAATAAAATACAAGCTGAATAGTCAAGATCTTGTTGATGATCCAAGCTCTGTAAAGGATCTTGGAATATTCATTTCTAATGATCTAAGTACTAGAGCCCACTAACTACATAGCCAAAAAGCATTAAGAATTGTTAACCTAATCTTACGTAGCTTTTTCTCTGGTAATATTTCACTACTAACTAGAGCATACAAAACATTTGCTAGACCAATAGTCAAATATAGCTCATCAGTCTGGAACCCACATTATGTATCTGATATTAGCACAGTTGAGAAAGTCCAGAAATATTTCACAAGAAGAGTTCTCCACTCCTCTACTCGTTGTAGAATACCTTATGCCACCAGACTTGAAATTCTAGACCTAGAAAACCTTGAATTATGCTGTCTTTGGTTTGATCTAAGTATGGTATATAAAATCATACATTGCAATGACTTACCTGTCAATGAATACTTCAGCTTCAACCATAACAACACAAGAGCACACAATAGATACAAACTCAAGGTTAACTGCACCAAACTTGATTGCAAAAAATACAACTTCAGCAACACAGTGGTCAATGTCTGGAATACTCTACCTGACTCTGTGGTTTCTTCCCCAACCCCAAAAATGTTAACCTTAGACTGTGTACTATTGACCTCACCCCTTTCCTAAGAGGTCTGTAGGGGGCGTGCATAAGCGCACCAATGTGCCTACCATCCCTGTCCTATTGTTTCTTTTTATTTTTCTTATACGTACCCATTTCATTTATTCATAATTATGTATATACTTATACCTATTATCTTGTAAGCGATTGACAAATCAAAATAAATAAAAAAATAAAAAAAATGTACTCAATGAATAAAGGAAGTATTGCTGATCTTTTGAGCCTGACGCCATATTAAAGTATGGCTTCATATTTGCAGAAGTTAGATTCCTGTTTTGTTTTTTTCTTAAATCTGCTTTCCCAACCTGTCCATCTCTCTCCCTCCTTCTCTCATATGCGCTTATATGCTTCTCCAGTCTGAGCAAAACCTGCTTTAATACATACATGAATTCCTCACACATATTTTCAACTCACTTGGATAGGCTTAGATTTTGTAAAGTTCAAAGTGGCCCGATTCATCTAACTACCAGGCATGTGCATTTACTAGACCAAGAAGGGAAACTCTGATGCAGAAACCTATGACCAGAAGATCCTAAGTGATCTTGGAAATCAGATAAACTATCCAATCATCTGGAGCAGTGTTCTCCAACTTTTCTGGCACACCTCACACACATACTTACACACACACTCACCCTCTGCCTCCTTGGCCTGGTTCTGAACAGGCTGCGGCCCAGTATTTGAGCATGGCTTGGGGGCTGGGGACTCTGGTCTAGAATATTCCAAGCTTAAATGAAAAAAACCTATTTCAGTTCTCATCTGAATTAGAAAATGTTTGATCTCAGAACTGATCTAGCTTGTATATTTTAAATCTAGATAAATGACCCATTTTGGCTCATCTAGCATTATCATATGTTTTTTATTGTTGCTTTTACTGTACGGTAACCAAAGCAGATGCAAAGTAGGGTTTTTTGTGGGGAAGGAAGCTGAAAATCCCAGGATTAAGAACATCTGACCTCTACTCTGTGGTGGGTTTCAAACTAGGTTACCACTGGTTTGGTGGGCATGGCTTTGTGGACATACTTTGCGGGCATGTACACACTTTGTGCATGTGTGCCAAACACACACTTTGCATAGGTGTAGAGGCTTTCCTATTCACTTCCTGCAATCCTGCACTCTCCCTGTAGCTTCATCAGCTGCTGTGCGACACTCTGCTGTGCCGTGCAAAGCAGCTGCGCTTCAAAAGCAGGACTTAAAGGTTAGTATGGGAGCCCGGGCAGGGGGGTGAGCCCAACAGCAGAACATTGGAAAGAACCAGTTTGGTCTCCACTGATCTTTGGCACTACTAGTATGCCAGAACTGGGCCAAACCAGTAGAATAGTACCATTGCCTCTACTCAATCTTATTGAGGAAGGATCGCCATAAAAGAAGATTCTTAGCATAGGTGTGAAAGTGATGACTATGAAATGGTTAATTATATCTGAACTGACCAAGGGATACTCAAAAAAAGAGCTGTGCCATTTCATCTCTGAGACCATAAGATAATGCCACATGCTTTGCTTGTTTGTCATTGGATCAGCAGCCAAGTGGTTCAAGCTTCAGTTTAGCTTGATCTTGTAGTTTCTCCCTTTGGAAAAATATCAAAGGCTTTAATGAAATGGTGAAGAAGTCCAGGCATGTTCTGTACTTGATGAACATTTGAAGTTCTCATCTCAGGTGTTCTTCTATCTCAATCATCCTGCAGGGCTCCCACATTCTGCCCCACCTTTTCGTGCCATGCTAGATCAGACTTTCAAACCATCTGGAGAAGAAAAGAAAAGATAGGACCAGGTGGTTACTCTTTGGAAAAATCCCAGGGATATTACTGAGTTCCTGCCTCCCCACAGCCATTCAGAGACCAAAGTTGCCAATGAAGTTGCCAATGAAGTAATCTGCATTTCCTTGCCTTGTAGACAATTCCTAGAAAAAGCTTAAAAAGGAGCAGTTGTTCACATATAATTGCATGAGTCAACCTACATTTTTCAAACACAAATTAAATCTTTACAACTAATTGGATATGTCCCATTAAGCCTATTAACAAGCATCTTATGCATTGGTGGGCCTTTCTATTCTGTTTCATCGTTGAGATTCTTTCTCCACTGCACTTACTTGGCAAATAAAGTGGCTGTTTTTTGAAGGGAGCCATGGTAATTGCGCAACTGAAATAGATGCTATCTTGAGATCAATTTCACCTCAAGGCTAGGGTGCTTGGCATGGTTAGAACTTATCACACCTTTAACATCTATAATGAATGATCCCTGGGATGATTTTGGTAAGTTATTAACTCTCTTGCATTGAAATCAAAGGGTATTTAAATGTGTCCCTGAGACTAGAAAATTGTTCTACTTTTAGTTTTTTGTTTTTAATATAGGTTCTTAAATAACCCAACCCTGCTTGCTTTCACTAATCAGTCAGCTATTTGCCCAGTCCAGTTTCTGAATTAAATGTCAAATGGCCTTAAAGAAGTATTGTATTTCTAAGAAGGGCAGTTTTCACCAGATTGTGGGTTGTTTTGAAATGTAGAATAGGAACATTACACTTTTCACTTTTACACTTTTTTCTAGGGGAGGAAAGCTATGGAAAATCTAGACAGCATACTAAAAAGCAGAGACATCACCCTGCCAACAAAAGTGTGTATAGTCAAGGCTATGGTTTTCCCAGTTGCAATGTATGGCTGTGAAAGTTGGACCATAAGGACTTCTGGTGGTGACGTTGGGGCATCAGAGGGGTTGAAAGAGCTAGCTCTGTTCTTCATCCTTCTTTTCTGGTGCTGGAGCAATCCTAAGAGGATACACAAAGCCTGGATTGAAGCATGTTGGAGTGGGGATACTTGTGGAGCAGTTTAGCGATATGCAATCACCAGTGCGATAGAGAGAAACCCTGTTGAGCACAGTAACCAAGAGGCTGGCATTTCTTAATGGCGGCTCCGAAGTTCTAACAACCAGCAAAAGGGGAAGCAAGAGTGAATTACAGTCTGTGGTGAAGAATAAGGAATGGACAGTCCAAAAAAACTTCCGTTATAGAAGATTAAGAGGAAAGAAGGTTCGTACTGTATTGAAGAGTTTGATCTATCGTAATCCGAGAAAGTGTCGAGAAAGCAGTGGTGAGAATGAGCGGAGAGTGACTGGAAACGATAGACAGATGGGAGAGGCAGGACACTTTAATGAACAAATTGAAGGAGATAGCGATCTGAGATATCTGTTGACTTTGAAAACTTTTGGAAAACCCTTGTTTTGAAAAACTGAAATGTGAGATCTTAAACACTAATTACTAGGCTGTGAACACTGTGCTTTGTCAAAGACTGACAGACATTGAGAAGCAGCAGAAGTAACAGAAGTGGAGAGCGTCCATAGTGAACAGCATTACTCAGCAATCCAAGCATATAATATAGGAGATGGAACTGGGGGAAATTTTGAAAGACTGAAACACTAATAAGAATTGGATAAATCGATAACTTTTTTTTCTTCTTGAATTTTTGATTGTGTGAAGCTCCTATCTGAATATTGGATGACTGGATGATTATTTTTTCTTTCTTTTTCCTTTTGATTGGATACAATAATTGGAACACTTTCTGGAAATCATTAATTATATAATCAATTGGTATTTAAACTCAGATATTCTATAATATACATACTTTAAATTTAGATTCAAAGTACAATTAACTTAAGTAGAAATTTAGTGCAATTAATTTGGAGCTATGATTACTTAATTCATTTTATATATGATTAATTAAGATATTTAATTAATTCTTTACACTTATTGTGATATATTGATTGATTGAAAATTCTAGTTAATCTATATTTACAGTTATATATTTATATTTATAATTAACAACTTAATTTCTCTTCTTTATATCTTGTATATATACTAACATAGAACTTAGATTTTCTGATGCTTATTATAATACTTACTTAAATTGATGTTTATGTACTTACATATTAAAAAAAAGTTTCGTATAGATAGTTATATAATTAGATATACTGACTTCTTACCTAGATATTTACTTTGCAAATATAGAATAGAATTGTGACTAACAAGACCCTATAGAAGAAGACAACATTATAAAAACTCTTAATAAGTATCTTATTACATTAATAGTTAATTCTTAAGAAAAATAATTTCAAACTGTTTAATGCCAATTTGTGATAATGTTTATAATGTTCTTAAAAACCAGAGAGAGATACTAGAAGAAATGACCACTATTTCAACGATCAAGTCAGGAAAGAAGACCACATCAATCCCAATGCCCTCAGCCTCAACAGCCTCACCAAGGATTCAAAAAACAATAGAAGAAACACTGATGGCTGAGGAACAAAACACTGCTTCGAATGTTAACATTCAAACCTCATTACTTACGCTGCAAGAGTTGATGGCCAAACTTCAAGAAATAGTAAAAATCACTCAGAAACAAGAGCTGATATCAATGAGCTGAAGGAGGAAATGGGGAAATTAAAAATAGAAATGAAATCAGATATGTCAAAACTTGATGAAAAAGTAGGATCAATTTAACAAGCATTAAAAAGAAATGAACACACAATAAAGGAAGTAGAGAAAAGAATGGAACAAACAGAGAAAAATCTAGAAATGATGGACCAAAACAAATAAAAATAGTGAGTAAAGAAATGGAGGACTCCCTGATCTATATCAAAATGGATAAAGCTGCGTTGTACTTAAGATTTCAAAACATAGTGGAAGCAAAAGACGAGGCCCTAGATAGAGGGCCTTATCTCTAGATAGAGATAAGGAGGAAATGCTAAAGGAAATGGATGATGTATAAAGGGTCAGTATGACTTATGCAAGGAGAAACAAACTCCTAAAAGAGGAGTTCACGAGGAGGAAAATGCGAGATATAATATATAAGATATCTAGAGAAGAAGTTATAACATACAAAGGAAAGGAGATCCAGATCCTCAAACAAATTCTGAGAAGAGTAAGGGACCAGAGAAGGGACTATAAATTTTTGGTCACACAGTTGAACAAGCGAGACATTCTATTTCACTGGCTGATCCCAGAAGGGATGTTGGTCACTTGGGAAGAGAGGAAGATCAAAATAGACACTTTGGAAAAAGCACAAGAACTGAATGAACAACTAGCAGGCTCGGAGAACCAAAGTAGCAAAGAAGATTTAGATCCAAACTCTCAAGAAGATCAAGACCAACCAAAATATAAAGACAAAAAAAACAAGAAGTAAGAAAAACTAATCAGCGACAACAGGAAAGAGAAGATTTTAATCTAATAAATAAAACACAAAGGGAAATAAGAGCAATCAGGAGACAAAAAAACTAGATATAATTAGGACTATGAAAAAAAGAGATGAAACTCTTATCCATTAACATAAATGGTTTAAACTCAAAGACAAAAAGAAAGAGGATCCTGGCAAAGTTAATAAAACAAAATGCAGATATTATTTTTTTACAGGAAACACACATTTTAAAAACAGATGAAAAATATTTAGATTGCCCCAAATTGGGGACATTGTTCACGGTTTCTGTAGATAATGAAAAAAAGAATGGAATAGCTGTTTACATTAAAGAAGAGATAAAGGCAAACCCAATATTTGTAGATCCCAAAGGAAGAGTTCTGGCAATAGAAATACAGATAATTTTTTAAAAAATTCTATTAGTGGTAATTTATGCCCCCAATGATAACCAAAAATTTTTTTATAAAGGTCTATATGCTAAAATTATTGAACTGGAAAGGAAAAATATTTGTATTATAGGGGATTATAATGCTATTATAGGGGATTATAATCTTTTTTATATTACAATGGGGGGAATAGGAAAGGGAGGGGAAAAACAGAGAATTACCCAAAATATGTGTAGAAATGATAAAAGAATTAAACTTAATAGATATATGGAGAAAACTAAACCCAGAAAAGAAGCAATTTATTTTCTATTCAAATCCCCACCAGTCATGGTCACGTATTGACATGGCGTGGATAAGTGGAAAGTTAGTAGAAGAAGTGACAGAATGTTGTGGTTAGCTGGCAGCAGGTGCAGATGGTGGAGGAGAGCGAGGATTCAGAGGAGGGGCCAGGACCATCAGGGAGTGGACTAGCAGTGATGAGGTTTCAGAAGAACCTGTGCTCAGTGCATGTGAGCACAGGATGCTTTGTTAGGAAGTAACAGCTGAAGCTGCATAGATGACTCGGGAGTAAGAAGGCCCCTCCCTCTAGGGAATATAAGCTTGGTTGCAAACAGTTTTTGCCTTTGCAGATGGCAAAATGTGTTCGAAGGGTTAAGTGTGATGATAACAGACTTTGATTTATTTGAAGGTTTTTCTAATTGGATTACTTAGCTGCAAGCCATCTGGTAACTACAAAGAGGTATTTGTGGAATAAAGCCGTGAACATTTCAGTTTTGGAGTTTATCTTTGTTTTTGCTCAAGGACTTCAACTGGGTCAGAACAGAGAAGTAGAAATTATACCAAACTCCTGGGCAGACCAAAACCCTCTTAGAATCAATTGGAAAGGCAGGAAAAAATGAAAGAGAAGATGGCTCTAGATTCTCAATTATTAAAAGATGAGGAATTCATTAAGAAACTTAAGGAAGAATTAAATTTCTTTTTAAAAGAAAATAACAACAAATATACAACTATTCAAAATTTATGGGATACCATGAAAGCTGTTATATGGGGAATTATAATATCTCATGCTGCAAAAAGCCCAAAGAAAAATATGCCCAACAAAACTATCTACATCAAACAATTAAGAAACTAGAAACTAAATTACAGAATGCCCCAGAAAATGCTCAATTACAAGAACAATTGATTTTTTATAAACATAAGCTTAACTTAGCTGAACAAGAAGAGTTGGCTAGAAATTTGAAGGCAACCAAGCAAATATATTTCAAACAAGCAAATAAGCCAGGAAGATGGCTATCTTATAAATTCAAAAAAGAGAGAGAGAAAAGAACCATCTACCAACTACAAGATGAATATGGAAATTATCAACATACAATAGAAAAGAAAAAAGAGATTGCACACAAATATTTGAGAATCTGTATAAGAAAGAGAGAATAGATGAGGATCAGATAAGGGAATATTTAAGAGAAAAAAAGCTAGAGAAAGAAAGGATGAAATGAAAGAAATTTTGATTAAGGATATAACTAGGATAGAATTAAACCAAGCAATTAGAGCCCAGAAAAGTAATAAAACCCCAGGCCCTGATGGTTTCCCTGCAGAATGTTACAAAGTGATAGAATAACAAGTAGGACCAATAATGGTGCATCTATATAACAAAATACTAACATCCGCTAAGATGCCAGACACATGGAGGGAGTCACTAATTTCACTGATCTCAAAGGGGGACATAGGTGCTAGACTGACACAAAACTATAGACCTATTTCTTTGTTGAACATAGACTACAAAATATTCACCAATATTATTGCCAATAGATTAAAGAAAATTTTGAACGATTATATACATTCGGACCAAAATAGATCTGTCCCAAACAGACAAATCAGGAATAATTTAAGAATAATAATGGATAGTTTAGAATATTATGAAGCATTTACCGGTAGTAAAAAATTTTTGAATCCCACCACTGGGGGGGAACCTTAACTAACTCAATGTCAACAATTTACTATCCATGGACAGACTGATTGAAAGAACCCCCAACTCCTACACAGAGGGGATATATCATAACAACAGTATGCAAAGGCCTTTCAGGAATAGCCATATCTTGGGGGCATTCTTGGCAACAAAATGGAACTGGGTTGCCATTGCCTTCTTCCTGTCTTTGGTTTTGAAGTTGTTAGGACCTTGGTCCAGGCAAAAGCATTGATGAGCTCCTATCCAATATAAGAGCATTTGTACATTTGAACAGCTCCATTGAAGGAATGAATTATTAGTTTGTTGAAATATAAAATATAAAGAAAAATGAAAATAATGGGAAAGTAGGGAAGGAAAAGAAAAGAGGAAAAAGGGTAGTGTATAGGGCGAAAAATAAAAATAAAAGCATTGACTTCCGGTTCTTTAGCATGATAGAAAATGGTAATAACACACACCAACTTTACATTTACATACTAGCCATTTCTATAACAACAAACCTACCCAATCAGCAAAACGCAAAATCAGAGTTTCATTTTTTTCCCCCACCTCAAGCACAAAGTCCAGAAGCGGTTTCCAGGTAGAAACAAAAGTAGTTCTATTCTTTTCTTTAATTAAAGCAGTTGATTTAGCCACCTCTGCTAATTTCACCTGCTTTTGCAGCCAGTCATCCATTATGGGAATTAAAGTGTCCTCCCATTTTTATTTTTATGCACAGAGCATTCTTACTGCTGTCAACCTATGTAACATTGAGCAGCTGCTCTGAGAGGTGTGGTTGAACAGCAGAAAGAGGTTAACAGAGAGTCTCCCACCAGGCAACTCCCCCTCCCAGCGTGACCATTGCAGAGAATTTTGAGAATTGAACCTAGTTGAAGTTAACACTTCTAGCTTCTAATTATCCTTCATGATGTTTCCACTGCGGGAATATGACAAAGGATTACCAATCCTACTTCTTCAGTCCTTAGGAGCTGTGGTGACAAAGATGGCTTTGTTCAACTTTGTTGAATCCTGTAGGAAATTTTTAGATTTCCCCCCCTTCATTCAGGGGTGGGATTCTACTGGTTTGGCCCAGTTCAGCCAAAGTGAGAGCTCACCAAACTAGTTGTTACACTGATTGAATTATACCCCTGCCTTCATTTTACAGAAAAATTGCCAAGGAATTTTGGAGCATTCAAGAGTCTCTTTCCTAACTTCAGAAAAGTTTGAAAAAAAGTAAAAACTCTAAGGGCAGACACTCATCTGTATGTTTTCCATATGATCTCAGTGCAGTGATCAACCTCAAGGAAGATTAGGATAAAGGGAAAAGAATACACATTGAACAGGTTTTGCGGCAGCTCACGAAACTGAATTCTGGACAATAAGAAAGAAGCAGGCATGTACCTGTAATTAACTTTACTCATTATCTTTTATTAAGTAAGCAATTTTTGCAGCTTCGCTCCCATTACAGGGTGGAACTACATTCTTGGAAGTGTGAAATTCCCCACAGAGAATAAACATATTCGGTACAGGCAAGTTGCCAAGTGAAAACTAAATCTTGGGTGTGAAATTACAAGGCCTGTCATCAATAAAATGTGTTGCTCACAGGTTCAGGCAATTAATTGTCTTCCACCCTTTCATAGCCCTGAGGGATTTTACTGTGTTACGAGCTTTTCCCACTTCTTTTTCATCCATATGAGTTATACAATAGATTGCTTTTCCACCAGCTTCAGGGCTACTGGCAATCTGCAAATTCCTATCGGCATCTCAGAATCGGTTTTTGGAACATAGCATTTGTGTGAGAACATAGTCAGAATGCAAGGATCAAAACAGAGGGCCAGCATCCATCACAAGTCCCAAATGGATCTCAACAGACTCGAACCTTGGGCCCTATCTGTCAAAATGAAATCCAACAGAGAGGAAACTAAGGCTCTACATTTAGACAAGAAAATCCAAATGTAAGATACAGATTAGGTGAAACTTGGCTCAATAGCAGTAACCATGAGTGGACAGCTTCTTCATCTGCACCTTCCGATGAGTGCACTGTTGAGAGATTTGAAAGAGTAGGTTAGGGACAGATCATCCTGGAGAAGATCTATCTACGTAGTTTCTAGAGGTCAAAAATAACTTGATGATACATAGTTAATCAATCAATCCCCTCCCACGTGTGACTATATGACTGTAACTTTGTCACTTGTATACTTACAATTTATATTGACTGTTTCCTAGTATGATTTAATTACTTATTGTACCCTATGACTATCATTAAGTGTTGTACCTTATGATTCTCAACTCTTGACGAATGTATCTTTTCTTTTATGTATACTGAGAGTATTTACACCAAGACAATAAAGTATTCTATTCTATTCTATTCTATTCTATTCTATTCTATTCTATTCTA